>CM030190.1:1345100-1382600 GCA_017639675.1 Aplochiton taeniatus
CACACACACACACACACACACACACACACACACACACACACACACACACACACACACACACACACACACACACGAAAAGGCTCAGTAAGGTTAGCTCATCTTAAAAGGAGGACACATTGTAGTCTGTGTCCCAGTTCACTACGGCTCTCCCCTACCACAACAGGACAGGTCAGCAGTCACACCCAAACATAGTCACTACAGGCCGGCTTCATGTTAAGAGGTTGATCATTTATAATATCCTTCTGTCCTTCTTAACATTCACATCTAACCTCCTCCCCTTCTTCCTGATAACATCCACATCTAACCTCCTCCCATCGTCCTGTTAACATCCACATCTAACCTCCTCCCTTCTTCCTGATAACATTCCCATCTAACCTCCTCCCCTTCTTCCTGATAACATCCACATCTAACCTCCTCCCTTCTTCCTGATAACATCCACATCTAACCTCCTCCCCTTCTTCCTGATAACATCCACATCTAACCTCCTCCCTTCTTCCTGATAACATTCCCATCTAACCTCCTCCCTGATAACATCCACATCTAACCTCCTCCCCTTCTTCCTGTTAACATCCACATCTAACATCCTCCCTTCTTCCTGATAACATCCACATCTAACCTCCTCCCCTTCTTCCTGATAACATCCACATCTAACCTCCTCCCCTTCTTCCTGATAACATCCACATCTAACCTACTCCCTTCTTCCTGATAACATCCACATCTAACCTGCTCCCCTTCTTCCTGATAACATCCACATCTAACCTCCTCCCCTTCTTCTTGCATTCATTTTGTGTTTGTAGGTTTCAGGTGTGTGTGAGTGTATATATAAGTGGTGGTGGTGGTGTGTGTGTGTGTGTGTGTGTGTGTGTGTGTGTGTGTGTGTGTGTCTCTTGCAGCTGCTGGTCCTTCAGTGAGCAGGGTTACACCCTGGAGGAGAGTTAAGCCCAGAGGTAAAGAGCAAAGACCCTGACCCTCTACACAAGACCTCTGTGACCTGTGACCTCTTTCTCACACACACACACACACACACACACACACACACACACACACACACACACACACACACACACACACACACGTAAAGTTAACTACACATGCTTAGGAAAGCAGCTTGCACAATCAGAAATTACCGTCTTCTCTATCACTGAAAACAAAGCTCTTTCTACACAGAGATGCCTAATGCCCTCCAGGCCCATAGCCCTAATCTCTAAGCACACATTCACACCTTACACAACGGACTGATAAGAAAGCTATGGTCTGACTTTCTCTTCCATACATAGGCGTTTCAGGTCAGTGGGGACATTACACTGGGGTTACACATTAACGTTTGACCTGCATTTTAAAGCGGTTTCGTAGTTTATTGCAGAAGAGGGGAAGACGGTATCTTCGTATATCACTAGAGATAGGCCTGTATCGATAAGTGCCAACAAGTGTGCTCTGTTTTAGGTGTTCCTGTCCAACCTACTGAAGTAAAGATTTGAGCCTAGGAGAACAGAACCTAAAGCAAAGACCGAACAGAGTAGTGTGAACTTTAGTCCGACAGTGGGTGTGTGTGTGTGTGTGTGTGTGTGGTAGTTTTATGACAGTCCATTTCTTTTTATGCTTATGGAGCTATGGTGATAGAGCTATAATAAAAGCAAGTTGATAATAACTGCTTCCCAAAGCGGTAGTGTGTGAATATATATATATATATATATATATATATATATATATATATATATATATATATATATATATATATATATATATATATATATATATATATATATATATATATATATATATAATGGAGGTATTCTCTGATAGCAGAGTAGGTGAAAGGTTCCACCATCTGTAACAGTTTACACAACACACACACACACACACACACACACACACACACACACACACGGAGTCAAACTCACTGTTATGACTGGTCAAACTCACAGTTATGACTGGTCAAACTCACAGTTATGACTGGTCAAACTCACTGTTATGACTCACTGTTATGACTGGTCAAACTCACTGCTATGACTGGTCAAATGTACTATTATGACTGGTCAAACTCACTGTTATGACTGGTCAAATGTACTATTATGACTGGTCAAACACACTATTATGACTGGTCCAACACACTATTATGACTGGTCAAACTCATCATAGATCTTATCCCGGTGGCAACCACATCATAGATCTGATCCCAGTGCCAACCACATCATAGATCTGATCCCAGTGGCAACCACATCATAGATCTGATCCCAGTGGCAACCACATCATAGATCTGATCCCAGTGGCAACCACATCATAGATCTGATCCCAGTGCCAACCACATCATAGATCTGATCCCAGTCCCAAACACATCATAGATCTGATCCCAGTGCCAACCACATCATAGATCTGATCCCAGTGCCAAACACATCATAGATCTGATCCCAGTGCCAACCACATCATAGATCTGATCCCAGTGGCAACCACATCATAGATCTGATCCCAGTGGCAACCACATCATAGATCTGATCCCAGTCCCAAACACATCATAGATCTGATCCCAGTGCCAACCACATCATAGATCTGATCCCAGTCCCAACCACATCATAGATCTGATCCCAGTGCCAACCACATCATAGATCTGATCCCAGTCCCAACCACATCATAGATCTGATCCCAGTCCCAACCACATCATAGATCTGATCCCAGTGCCAACCACATCTCCACATCATCAACCCCCTCAAAGTCCTTTTATCGGGTCAAACAAAAGTCAAATCACCAAAACAACTTTTCAGAACAAACCATGATCTGCTGTAACATAGGGTAACATTTGCTGATGCAGCTCTCTGGATCTGATATTGTTTGCAATCAGTAATCTCTCCCTTTGGGATCAATTATTGTTTGTTGTAAGAGCAAACAATGGGACATTATTGTATTCCCTGTGGGCTTTATGAAGTGCCACCGAGGGAATGTGTTGATAGAGAACACAGGGAGAGTCCAAATAGATTCACCGAAAGCACCCTCCCCTGGTATCCACGGTAACAGGCGTGCTGGAATACTCACGAGAGCAGGCTGTACATGTGGAAAGAGTTCTACAGAGTTACCAGTGGATCCTGTTCAACCGGATAGTTTGACAATGAGAGTCTTGACAGTGTTAGTCAGGTGAATAGACAAGGGACGCTTGATTCACCTTACCCAGTCACAATGCCTTAGGGGAGACACCTTAAGGAATGACTGATAGACTGACCCACAAAAACGTCCTTTGGAACCACATTTACACAAACACACCCCGAACAAGTGGAAAAAAAACACCATAGAAATAAATGTAAAGGACACTGCCTTTGTAGTTTCTAACAGGACATATTGTCTTTTACTTCTTAAGGTTGTGTGTGCGCGCGTGCGTGCGTGCGTGCGTATGTCTGAAGCAAATGAACGCTGACCCCTGAAGTCTGTGGTGGTAGGATATGTGTGAGCTGCTGGGTTGAAAGGTCAATGCATTGCAACTTAAGGCCTCCCTCCCCAGTGCAGTATGGGTAATGTAAAGTGGCTCCTCCTACCCCTCCCTCCCCAGTGCAGTATGGGTAATGTAGTGGCTCCTAATGCCCCTCCCTCCCCAGTGCAGTATGGGTAATGTAAAGTGGCTCCTCCTACCCCTCCCTCCCCAGTGCAGTATGGGTAATGTAGTAGCTCCTAATGCCCCTCCCTCCACCAGGAGAAAGAGATGCACTTCATTTCAAGCATTCCACTGGCGCAAACAAACCTCCAATCCCACTCCCCTTTCAACATTCTTAAGACGCACGCACGCACGCATGCACACAATGAACACAGGCCTGCACCATATACCCACATACACGCACAACCCACTGGATTTGAAGTCAAAATAATTAAATTCAAAACAAAGTGAGCGCCTTAGAAACCAATCATTTCATGTAGATTCGGAATATTAACTTAGGGTATATTAGGTGAATAGACACCTAGTCTCAGTCGGTTCCCCCTGTCTAAATAAATAACAAAATGATACTAATCAATAGGGTGTTACTGGGTTTGTATGGTGGGTACCTTCTTTCTCTACATTTGGTTCTGACTGGGTTCTATATCTACACTACTCTCTAGGATAATAAATCTAATTGGGTCACTGTCGCCAAGCTAAGTCTTTGTGATCCTTCATGGCATCAAGAGATCAAGAGAGACGGCCATGTTCATTGTGAATATGCTGATTAGCCGACGCTGTAACACGTCAATCTGACAGTCTGGTTACCACGGATGCGGAGAGGCAGGTGGCGTCATTTGTTTGAGTCATGGTAACGGACTCCTCTTTGATGGTGACTGTCAAATAGAGACTACAAGTTGTGGTCAATGATTTACCTGGTGTGCAAGACTCACATCTTCAGCCTGTGGCATGATGCTGTGGACAGACTCACTCACCTCACCTCACTCATCCTAAAATTTGCTCTTGGAACCGCAAATGAAAACACACCCGCCCCGGAACTCCATAAACTATCCAGCTGGTTATTAATGGTATATCTGCTCTCAACCCAAATCAACTTATCCTTATAAGTTGCTTATCCTTCCTTTGCTGTACGGCGTCCATGACATTCCTAGAAAAAGGCTCTGATTCCTTGAATTGGGATTATGGTTTCCATGTCAACAGCTCACAAATGTCACAACCTTTTTTTAGTCCACACACTCCTCCGCGTTTCCAGGGCAGTGTCTTCAGATCATCGCGGTGTGCTTGTTATGTGTGTGGTGACGATGAAGACCCACATCCGCCCACGCTTCTCCAGATGCTGCCTCAAATACTAGCCTGTTGTAAAAATAAAAATACTATAACAGAAGACCTAAGCACCATTCAATTTCGAAACGCATCTCCTATTGCCAGGAAAGAGCAACGGGCTTGTGTTTCCGTATTGAGAGCAGCACTGTCGCTGCTGGTCTCCTAACAGAGGTGATAACAGCAGTCTAACTCCTAAACGTCCAGATGGAATCAGCATGTGTCAACATCCCTACAGCATGGCAGTGTTTGTAGAGCAAAACGGAAAGCAGGTTGATTCCAGCACAGTGCTGGAGCAGCCTCTCTCAAACAAACAGGGTGAGGCGTGGCCCTTTGTGTTGGCCAGATAATGACTTATCATCAAAGCAGGAATACCTCCAATACCCCCCCCACCCCCCAAAATAATACAATAGGGCTGAAATAAAGACAGAGAAAGGACGAGTGAAACCCCCTTTGATGTGGGGTTGTCATGAGAGGCTGTTTTGAGCGGGAATCAGGGGGGTTGTTTTGGTGATGAGGGGGCAGAGGAAAGCTGTGCGTGTGTGAACACAGGGTGGCTGGGTAAAGACAGAGAGGGGGTGGGGTGGAAAGAAGCTTTTTGTTCAAGCAATGAAAGGAAAAGATGTCTTAGAAAGGCAGGGGCTACACAGACAACAGAGCGAGAGACAGAGCAGAGGTCTGTGAGGAGGACGGGGAAGGTGTGTGTGTGTGTGTGTGTGTGTGTGTGTGTGTGTGTGTGTGTGTGTGTGTGTGTGTGTGTGTGTAAGAGAGACAGACAGTTCATGTGGAGACCAGATGTTTCTGCTTCTGTCTGGAAACCCTTTAATAGGAGAGAAGGGAGCTCCCCTTTTTCCTACTCTCTCACACACTCACACTCACACTCACACTCACACTCACACTCACACTCACACTCACACTCACACTCACACTCACACTCACACTCACACTCACACTCACACTCACACTCACACTCACACTCACACTCACACTCACACTGACCAGAGAGAGGAATGGTTTTCACTGGCTTAGTCTGTGGGATGCCATCACTTTCCTCTATTGTTCAACACGGTTGAGGCTTTATGGTCCTCACCTCCGTTATATTGTAATAACATCAATTAGCCTCTACCTCGGTTAGCTTGTGTTGACACTGGAGAAGAACACTGTTCTGCCCACACCACAGAGCAGAGCCCGGGCCAAAAGAGGAGGGCCCTGCCTAGAGATCTCTGGAGATAAAGTCTCTGGAAAACACATTCAGGTTCATTCAACTATTCTCATTCTGCCGCCTACATTTCTGGAATACCAAACGGCCTCAGAGTGGTTTGAAGAAGCAGACACAAACCAGATCATCCAAATGATTTGGTACCCAATTCTGGACAATCCATAATATGGTCAACAGAAACAAGGATTTATTCACACTATGGCAACATTTACCAGTGCTTACAGTATTAAATCGGGGAGGGTTAAATGACAATGGAGGGTGTCGACCCCATGGCAACGCGTTCACGCCCAGATGCTGGCGGCTTTTTCACCGCTGTCACTCCAGAGCAGACAGCAGCCCAGACGCTTCCAACGACGCATGCAAACCAGCGCCCGTGGTCGTCGACGGCAACAGAGGCCAGGGGAACAGAGAGGAAATACAGGTTTGAGGAGAAGAAGAAAAAAAAAAGGCTGGATGACAAGGTTAAATGGAAAAGGGCTGCTGTCACTTGTGAGGGATGGCGTTCCAGGGTCGGTCATGTGCTGCCCCACCTTTGGGGTCCAGCCAAATATGGTCATATCCTCTCGCCGTGGGAATCTCTCTGGCCAATCGTATCTTTCCTCACCGAGGGGCATTCTGATTGGCAGCTTCAGGCTCCTCCTCCTCCACTGCCAGCTGCTGCTAATGTCACCTGTCACCCTCAGAGATCTGAGAGGAGGTCTGGGGATATCCCTGGCCCCGGTGCTTCACGGCCCTTCAAGATGAGAACGTCAAAGTCAGCTCCTTCAGATGGAGCCATAATGAAGGTCCTAGAAACAGGTTTGGCCCTCCACACAGCCCGGCTACCCTCCACACAGCCCGGCTACCCTCCACACAGCACGGTAACCCTCCACACAGCACGGCTACCCTCCACACAGCACGGCTACCCTCCACACAGCGGGTTACCTCGTGACAGACCTCCTCCATTTTCTGACAAGCCCTTGTCCTACTTTATCAAGCAAACTCAATTCTCTCTAACGAAAAGGGGATGAGAGCAATTTGGTGAAGAAAAAAACTAACATTTTCAAGTGTATTGGTTGTCACTCTGAGATCACCAAAACCTAGTTATAGAAACTAGAAAAAAAAGGGAAAAAAAGAGTGACCTTATAAGCAAATCTGCTTTGACGCATGGCACCCAATTGAAGCTGCACTATTAGAACCGTCTGCTTCTCTTTCTAAAAAGGCAGCTGGTCTTAGTACCCTCTCTCGTATAACAACCTCAATATTTCCAAACCCCATGGCCAGACAGGTCTGGGGGAGCCTCCAATAGAGAGGGAGGATATTTCACCAGGCCAGGGAACCATAAACAATGGCTTGTTTTTTCCATGAGTGCAAATGACAGAAACAGCAGCTCTATATTCACTATCATGAAATGACAATATGCTAGACTCCTTCATCTACTATATTCCAACAAATAGAAATCCATGCAATGTTTATTACAGAATATACTGGTGTGTACATTTCTGGCAACGTTATCAGGAAATCCTGTTGCCTAAAGGAATGGTAGGGTCAAAGGTCAGGAGTGAAACTGTGTCTCTCGGGCATCCGACAGACTAAGCCAGTGTGTTGTTGTGAGTGAAAACCATTCCTCTCTCTGGTCAATATCAGAGAGAGAGCGAGAGAGCGAGAGAGAGCGAGAGAGCGAGAGAGCGCGAGAGAGAGAGAGCGCGAGAGAGAGAGAGAGAGACTATTGCACACTCATCAGCATGTGAGCATACTCCAATGCTCCCACCTAATCCTCCCTTTACCATGGTGCAAGACACCCACACAGGCACAAACATGCATGCTTTGTGAAATATGGTCAAACAGGTCTCCTAAGTAATGAAACTGTTCTACATACAAAAAAGGAAAAGGTTTGCAAAAGATTGATCTTTACCTAGAAATTGGCCAGACAACTGTGAGGTGACAAAATAAGTCTACATCAATGTGTTTGGATAAAGTTTTGGGTTTAAAAAAACATTTTTTTTTTAAATGAATGTATTTTCTCTTTGGTAGTAGAACAGAGAGGCCTAGGCTCACTCAGAACATGACAATGCTGTTTCTTTTCAACAGGTAGACTCTCAGAGAGCCACATCAAACATAACCTTAGTCTCCATGTCAGGTAGACATACTGGAGATTCAATATGCAAGAAGAAATCTAGCTTTGATGGAAGTGCTAGGGATTATAATGTAATGTTGGGTTTTTGAAAAGCGCTATATACATTGATTGAATTATTATTATTATTATTATTATTACGGGGGAATTTTCTGAGGGAATGCCAAACAGGTTGAACATGTGAGACTTTGAAAGCCTTCTTGTAGTGGGCCGTCCTTCTTAAACAGGAATAACAGCTATTTCCCTGTCAGAGAATGCCGAATTCTGACAGGTGACAGGAAGTGACACACCAGGGCCAATGCTTTCCCTGTGATGAATTGACCTTTAACCTCTGTGACCTCTGCGAGCACTTACCACGACGTGATGGAAGAGCAGCTCCCACGTCTGGCTCATTTTCTGATTCGCCACCATATCGAGGAAGTCGTAGATGAAGTAACCTGTCACACAAACAACAAGCTTACAAAGGGGGGCATCCGCAACACGGGGACCAAAACAAAAAGCTTCTTCCAACATGGAGTAGCCACTGGCATCACAAGTATGTGGCAACCCTGCTTCCAGAATGACATCTAGAATGGGGACCAACGTGCAGGGTGGAGAGGGCTATTTATATCCGTCTCCATGCAACGTGCGTCTCCATGGCGATGCTTATTTTTCTAAAAGGGTGTAAAGATAATGACCTGTTTAATATCCTGGGAAAAGGGGAAAGCGGCTTGGAAAGAAAGGAATTCAATTTAAAAAAACATCAGGACGGTGGCGAGGTAACACAAGAGCCCCTGTTAAGGGCCATGCTATGAGTGCAAATAACTGGCTCCAAATACATCTGGTCTGCAACGACATGAACACCATTACCAAGGAGGTTGGACTTATTCTGGATGGAGGATATGGGAACATTAAGGACCAATATGGGGACAGAGAGACTAATGGCTCATTTCCACTGGATAGTACCCTCCTAACCGTTCTCTGACATCTTCCAACCAATAGAGACCAATATGGGGACAGGGAGACTAATGGCTCATTTCCACTGGATAGTACCCTTCTAACCGTTCTCTGACCGCTTATCTCTGACCAATATGGGGACAGGGAGACTTAGAGATCAGGACCCAAAGGGGAGTGGTAAGGAGACACAGTGAGGTCTTTAACATAAACACACATTTAAAATAAACCACTGATCAGATTGAGAAGTCTTATAGAGCCTCATCCTCATAGTGAAGACCTTCTCCTGTTCACACGGGCAGGACAATCTGTTATGTAAACTATCCACAAATGTGGACCTTTTTTACTGCATTTTTCTCTCTTTTTTTATGGTGTTGAATCACTTCTTATCACAACCGCTTTGCGATAGTAGTGCTTTGTGTGGTCTCAGGTGTGCGTGTGTTCTCAGGGTTCAAACCAAACAGAACCCACAGGAAAGAGTCCCGAACCACTGCTTGTCTTTACATTGGCACAGAGACAACAACCAAGAGGTTTGGTAGGGGGAGCAAACCAAGATAGTTACACAGTCATCCGACACCAAATGGAACAGACCCCATCAATCAACTGCCCTCTGCCCTCCTGGCAGTGACTGCCTGCCCTGGGAGGGGCGGGGTGGCGTGAGAGGGTAGCTTTGGTGCCAGGGACTGAC
Organism: Aplochiton taeniatus; assembly: GCA_017639675.1. Taxonomy (NCBI): domain Eukaryota; kingdom Metazoa; phylum Chordata; class Actinopteri; order Galaxiiformes; family Galaxiidae; genus Aplochiton; species Aplochiton taeniatus. Next base: position 1,354,789 of record CM030190.1, read on the forward strand.
CATAATGCCCCCCATTGATTCTACGCTCTCAACGGACTTAGTCAGCCCCCCTCCAGGGGTGGACATCACCAGAGAAGAAGGCTAAAAATCCTTGGAATTCTAGAGAGCGATGGTTGCCCGGCTAGTGGTCCAATAAATCAGCAGCTTACAGAGTATTGAGTGGTCATGCCTGCAGCCTGTGGCATACTGTAGGCATGACTATGTCTGCTGGATACTTTGAATGTTATCAGTGTATGGTGGATTACTTGGTAAATGAGCACTGTTCGAGTTTTTTTCTTCTCAATGCCTTTTAAAATATATGGCATGGCTTTGGTAACCGTTGAGCCTTAACCATTGAGTCTGCCGGTCTACCTATATTTTTCATCATTCGCCACATTACAAACCTTACATTGTCTGTTCAGCTCTGGGTGGCAGTAGGCTATATATCCCCTCCCCCCTCCACTCAAACTTACCTATTGACACCGACACCAAAGCGTGCGAAAACACCGAATGCGTCGATATCAAATCCTCAGCCATTTGTGGGTGAAGGTAAAAGCTACAAAAGAGAAAGAAGATGAACGTAGAGTCATAATCGGTCTAAATTATCAAACGATTGATCAACTAAGGAAAACAATGTTTTTAAAACTGAAACTTATTTATATTGTACAGCATGCTTGATACCCCCCACGAACATCATTTAATAGCCTTTTCTAATTCAGCCAAGCCAGAGGTGTCATATACACCATTCTTTGGGAGGGGGCACGGTAGCATTCCATTTACTATTTGACGCTTCGGCAGATATAACACTACAGATTTGTTTTCAAACCATTGTCTCGTAAAATTGAGGGGGCACGTGCCTTAGCCTATACTTTCACAATATAAAATTATATTGGCCATGTACATTTATCTGTCATTTAAACGACATTTTCATGACACAATATGTCTAGATTATTCAGATTACACATCACAGCCATTTTTTGGACAATAACGACCAACAACAACAAACTCGTTCATGTTGTGTGCAGTGTTGTCATGTGAACTCAAAGTCATTGATACTCACCAGAGAATAGCCCATATTCCCGTTATGAAGCTATGGACAAAGGATGTCGAAATATTTCTCCATTTCCACGCGTTTCTGCACGCAGACTCGGGTAAAGGGAGTTTGCTAAATCCATTATTGACAAGTTTAAAAAATCCTACCGAACACCCTGCCGTCAATATCACTGAATTCAATTCCATGTTCCTGCAGAGTGCTCCTTCTCCAGTTGATGTCTTCAAGGTAAGGTCTGTAGAATCGCGCGCGCTATTTGTTACAAATTGACAATACCTGTGGGTAGGTATCCAATCTTTGAGGAAAATTCACGACGCCCAAGAACACATTCTGTTATTACTCACTATTTTGCAACATCTAATCTATTTAAAAATATTAGTAATAAACATGTAATCACTTATTCTGTATTCGGCTACAATTATTCAGTATTTGATGTTTCTGTTCAGAAAAGGAAGTAGTAACGAACTGTATTAAATGGATCCCGGAACGCCTTGATATTTATATATGCACTGGGCAGCAATGCTCGGGTTGTAAAACTCGTATTACAAAACGCTTGCCCTGTGCTTGTGTAACTTTTAGCTTTCCTGTCAAACAGAGAATCCCCGCCCTGGTACTACGGGGGGGGGGGGTTGTCACCACGTTATTTTCGAGCTTGCCACTCCTTGGGAATCATGGGAGATGTGGTTTCATAAGGGGGAAGACAGTAGTAGTATGAATGTATTTATAGCGACACTACGTGGTCATTCAATTGAAACGTTTTTGTTGCTCCCTCAGCAACGCGAACTGGGATTTCATATAGAATACTAATAATTAGGTTTCATGCATACTAGTATGAACCTAAACTTTTCGAATTCATTATTAATTAAATAGTTAAAGTTGAATCCTCTAAAAAACTAGTTATACATGGCTGTTGAGGCCAATGGTATGGTAGTGCAAATAGTTTATTGGCAAACGATTCACCATTAGTTTTCACACACTGGTCAGCTATAAAAGTGGTTTCACGAAAGATAGCCTGAAAAAATATGATTTATTTAATTAAAGTTACTTTTCTAGTTATTTGAGTTTTTCAAGGTTAACTTGATTAGCTTCCTCCATAGAATTGAACCAATACCGCTTTAGTCCTATTTATAGGACTGCAGTTCTTCCCATTGTAATGACAAGGTGGTGCTATTTGAGCCTTTGCCCATCATCACCATCATCATCCTCATGTAAACACTGGATGGTATCGTGGAACTTCTCACAATAGGGAATGACAATACATAACCTGTAATGTAAATCAACATTGTTAAAGATTTTAAATATTTTACGATAAGAGTTTTGTATAAGATTACACACTAATATTACATTTACATACTTAATCAAAAATATTGGTAAAGGATATTCAACCTCTAATGCATGATACCAAGAACATGGTTTATTTTTCATAAATGCAGAAAAACACTCAAATGGATGCCCTGCTGAGGACGTCTATACAGCAGAGCAAATCAGACGTGGAAACAGCAGCTGTATGGACGGCTGTCCCCGGTCGCTGGAGAAACGGAGCTCTACAAACCTGTATGTTACTCCATTAGACTGATGTATGTGGGATGGTGGAGAAGGGAAGAATGGATTACGAGAGAGAGAGAGAGAGAGAGAGAGAGATAGAGATAGAGAGAGAGAGAGAGAGAGAGAGATAGAGAGAGAGAGAGAAATATATAAAAAATACTGATCTACTTTGTGTCTTCTCTAGTGTGTGGGTGTTTTGTCTCAAGATGAGACTCAGGTATTTCGAAGGTTTGAGTGGAAACTCCGTTCTGCTCGTATCTGAAAGATCCCAGCAAGGTTCCTCCATCCGGAGAATTCACGCCCTGAGGAAATAAAACAAAGTGGAAGAAAGATAACAGTTGAAAGGGGGCAAGAGAAAGAAAAAAAAGAAAAAAGAAGAGGTTCACGTCTGTAAATCAGAGCCTGATCAACATTACAGTAGACTCCGTCATGAGTGATAGTGGACCCCTTATGCTGCAGCTGGTGAGACATGGCACTGGGAGTCGATTCAGAGTGAGTGTCAGGTGCTAACCCTGTTGGTGCAAGCTCCTGAGCCTCAACTCTCCTTCATAACTGAGGTTGTCATCCTGAAGTATGACCTGAGGTCTGCAATGTCCTGCTCTATATGAATCTTACTGGCTTTGTCCTGGCAATAAATAAATAAATAAATAAATAAATAAATAAAATAAAAATGTCTATATAATAATAAAGTACCATCCTTAATTTTTTTTAAGCTTGTATTTAGTTTTAGGGCATTAACATTACATAATTTAAATTAAGTTCACTGTGTGGTTCTGAGCATAGACAGGGACAAACACAGATGGGTCACGGTCAGGAGTAAACCTTTGATTAAATGTTTCTATCGTCCCCAGTCTCGCGGGTCCTGCTTTCTGCCGCGGCTCAGGTCTCTCCAGGCAAGCCGTCTCTCACCACTCAATCCTCCAGCTTGAGAGAGTTCCCCTACTAAAGCAAACGCTGCATCCCAAATGGCATAGTAGTCCTTTTTAGTTCGTACTGCAGCTGCCCTTACAAATGACTTACTGTTGCACAAAGACAATTGGGACATACTAAATAGGATGGCAGTATGGGTATTGAGACGCAGCCAAACAGACGCCATTCCTCCAACTAAAACAGATTGAACTCACCTGGTGACCTGTCAGAGGAATGCTTCAGCACCACGGTCCTCCAGCGCCCTCTACCGGACGGAGGTCCACACAACTTACACTGAATAAAATAGTATTACAGAAAAGGATTGGCCCACAAGCAAGAATACATCTTTACACATCTCCAACAGACTTTTCCATTCACTCTTTCACATCTTCTGCGAGCTGTTCCTCGATATTTGTATAGGGACAGATAGATATATCATATTATAAACAAATAAATGAAACATTGCATACAACCAAAAGCATGAAACAAATCTGTGGGGAAAATAGTTAAGTCTTACCTCAGTGATTTCTTGCTTTTGCTGGATATCCATCAGCAACAAAGAAAACGCAGAGCTAAAAGTTAGTTAGTTGGCTTGAAGAAACCATTTATTAATGAGAAGCGATCAGATTGATAGTGTCTGCAAGCGTTTGTAGCCATACAGTACATCACTTAATTATGTAGCTAGCAAAAGCAGATCTTCATCGTACACATTATTTTTACATAAAATTTAATCACCCTTACACCTCTTACCGTTATGATTAGGTTTGCCTTCCAAAAGAGCAAAGTCTATCAGCCTGTCCATGTAAAAAGAGCAATTTTAAAACAAATGATCATCGTGGAAAATATAAAATGTATCAAATCAAAAGGAAGCTCTACAGATGGTCAAATGGTGCATTTAATATCACCGAGGAGACCCCTAGTGGACAGAGGTGGAATAGAAAGGCAATTCAATATTATCTTTGACAAGTTCGGACACTAACTTCATAGCATAGTGAGTCAATCTCATCTAGGTCCTAGCATTCATCTTACCATAGGTCAAAAATAGGGCTGCCTTCATAGGGGCTGCCAAACTACCATGGAGAAAAGTCACGGAAAGTGTAACATAGATAATAGGCTACATTGGCCTAGATAAGTTGTTAAATTATGACCAAAAAGACTGACTGTTCTTCGATAGATATCACAATAAAAAATAAAATACTCAAGCCTTTTTGTTTACCTGGTGAAGCCATAGTTGTATGTTGCATGGCTGAAAGGATGGCAAACGTGTGTGTTAAGGTTTATGGATAAACACATAAACACACACGCTGAAAACATCTAAGAAACAAACTGCTCACTCGGGTAGAGAGAACCGCAGTGGTCAGAGGTGAACCTAGAGGTCGCGACTGCAGCTGGGATCGGAACATGGACGCCGGGGTACAGAAGAGCGACAAAGGTCTGGCATCTCTCAGCGGCCCTCAGACTTTCGGCCATCCAGTAAGATATCACAGGAAAGAGAGAGGGGAGGGGAGAGAGTGTTTAAAATATATAAATCGACCATAGCACTTAAGTTAGGAACAAAGTCAGGTGTACCACTACCAGCTTAGCCGTTGCTGGGAATGATTTCATTGGTGGTGGTGGAGAACGCGCCAATGGAACTGGTGGAGAGGCAAGAGGAGCCAGTCTTCCTCATATGGAAAACAGAGAGAGGGTTAAGAGAGTGGTATGCAGTTAAAATGATCGACAGGATAGAACGACGAGCCGACAAATGTAGTTTAAAACGTTTAGAAACATTAATTTTAACGTTTTTATTTAACACTCTTTAACAGGGGGCTCCTTGTATGAGATGCTCGTGCTGTCACCGCCCGTTAGAAGGCGTGCACTACGCCGTGACATGACTGCCGGATATTGAGAAGACATTGTCACGATCAGCCCCAGGAAAGACCCACACGCAGACTTAACAAAAACTGCTAAATAACACAAAACAAGAAACGATAAGCCTCGAGAATAAAATACAGGAAACAGAGATTGCTGTAGAGGAAGCGATAGCGTTTACTCACGGAACAAAGGTTTGACAAACGAGGGGAAACAACGCCAGAACAAAGAACAAAACAGGGGCAGGGCCTTAAATACAAAACAAGGGCAAAGCCAAAAAAAAATGAAATTCAGGGAAGCCTAAACAGGATAACAGGGGGCAGGTGCAAACAATAAACTAATAATCAGACAACCAGGTCTGGAGAACGTTGCTGTGTGAGGTCTTCCCCGGAGCTCTGGTGCTGGTCTGCCGCTCCCACTGGTGGAAGGGGCGGGTGGTGACCCTGACAGACATGCTATAGATAAAGATTGGTATAGCAAGACACTGTGACTTAGTAAAACTACCGGCAAACAAGCAACTTAACATAGCCTAAGCAGCAAAATGTGTACTATAAAAGTAGAATGGCACAAAATAAATGTTGAAAGGTTTGTGATCACAACTCCCCTTAAACGTGTATTTTAGTCGAGTGAAAATTCGATATGATTTTATTTTGTTAATGCTATTGATTGCGTTAGGTGCATTGAGCTAAAAATACGAACTATCATTGTTTCAAGTAAGTTGGAATGATGCGATAGGTTTCTCATATTCACCAATTAATTAATTTATTATATTTATTAATTATCAGATTAAAGTGACGCTTCGAAAACTTCTGCTTTGCTGAGTCACATATTTCAACAACTCGTTCCCTATTTGAGTTCAGGGCCGGAGTCAAAATGTGGCTTGTGTTTTACTCCACTATTTGGAGAGAGCTGTCACTCTATTGTAATGGTACATTTCTGCTGTGCTTAGCTGGGCTTTTCCACCAAGACGAATGTATCAAAACAAGACAATATTAGGGAGTTCTCCCTCCACCAGAAACCGGGTTCTGCAGGCTTTCAAGGTTGTTGCTCTATGCTCTATTCTGCATCTGGGTCATATGCTATGATATAAAAAAGCAGTGCCCCTTAGGGACACTGGTTTTTCCTTTCCAACTGTTCTGTATCCTGTTTTTGACTACGAAAATATTTTTTGACATTTTTACTCCTTGCAAAGAATAAACGACTCATACGAAAGACTGGACGTCTGGGTAATCTTTATTTCAGCATCAACAGTTCCATAACACTGTGCAACCAGTCGACCTACAGAGGCCAAATTACAAAAAAGGGTTTTGCAGTTGAATAAACTAGTATTCATTATAGGAATGTATTGTCCTAAAAATGGCAGCAAGAAAAAAGCCTAAATCAGGAGTCATATTAATGGACTGGTATTAATTGTTGCAGTGAAAACAGAGGATGCGATCGTTGGGTTGGCAACCACAAACATTTTGTACGGTTGGGAACCGTTGGATATTAGAAAAATCACCTAACGAACTAAAACCTTAGAGGGAAACTAACTGCATCATATATTTGTGATAATTAGATTTACAGCACTGTCCCACTCAACCCGACAGTGTTAGAAAAAGTGGGACATGCATTAATAAGACATTTATAACGCCCACCTACCTGTTTCTAAAATAGCATTATGTGGCCCGCACATCCACATGGGCACAATTAAACCTTGCAGCCTATACAAGTGTCAATGTCACTCAAGTAATACTTTCACATCAATTATGCATTGACATAATTAGTGGACTTGTCGTGGGATAAGGTGCTACTCGAGTAAAAAAATATCCTTGGCCTACTAGTCGACTATAAATACAATTTATTTAAGTCTACTCCACTAGCAAGACACACTTGCATGTTAATATATCAATGATTAAACAAGCTATGATATTCTCACTAAGAACTGGCAGTATTTTTTACTTTATTTGTAAAAAAAAAAAATGTGTAAGATTTAAGATTGCAGAATTAGGTACTGTGACATTCCACAATGTGCAAAAAAAAGACTAGCAATGAAAAACTATAAATTATGTTTTTACTGGTGAGAACTAAGAATTTTTTTTCTGCCTTGGTATTCTATAATATTGTATTCTAATATTACAGAATTACATAGTACGATTCTAAATGCTAAAAGACAAAACATCAAATTTACCATCAGACAATTTTGAAAGTAAACAATAATGTTTATTATGTTTATGTTTTAAGAATGTTATATCTACATTTAGTTGCAAATAAAGTGCAAACTAAAATGAAGGCTTATCGGGTTAATTTGATCCATATCAGAAACTTTCATAGATTAGATAATAGATTATACCAGCATGTTATTCTTTTGATTAGTGTGGACCACACTGCAGATTAGCCACCTGATCTTATGTAGGTTGAGTCCATAGATGAGAGGGTTAAGAATACAGGGAATTGTTATGAACTCTACAGACAAAATCATTGTTACGTATGGATTCAGTTCATCAGCTCTGTAGCGATTCAGTGACACCTCACAGAACAAGGTGATGGAATAGTTGACAAAACTGACAATGTGAGGCAAGCAGGTTTGAAGAGCTTTGCCTCTGAACTCTGAGGATTTCTGCTGACAGACCAGCAGGATCCTCAGATAGGTGTACAGCACAAAGCACAGCGGAAGGAACACAGTAGCAATGGAAATAAAATGCCCTGTAATACTGTTTATAGAAGTGTCCGCACATGAGAGCTGCACCACAGGCCAGGGCGTGCAGAATACTCTGGGCAGCTTATAACCACACAGGGGCAGGCTGACAACCAGGTACAAAAGAGTCCCCATTGAAACCATAGGATACGACCAGGCTGCTGCTACCAGCATACACATTGTCCTGGGACTCATTATACTGTGGTAATGTAACGGCTTACATATAGCCACATAACGGTCATAAGCCATGATGCTGAGAACAGTTAGTTCATATGAAGCATATGAGTAAATAATATACATCTGTGTGAAGCAGGCAGGTCGTGAGATCAGGTGTGTGTCTGACAGGAGGTCCATGAGGAATCTGGGAAAGAAACCAGAGGAGCCGTAGAGAGAGTTCAGAGACAGACCGGATATAAAGACATACATGGGCTCATGCAGCGTTTTCTCCAGACATATTACCAGGATAATGACCACGTTAAAAGATACAATAACAGCATAGAGCAGCAGGGTCAGGGTGAAGAACAGGTATCTGGAGACTCCCAGCTCCCTGAACAGAGTCAGCTGGAAGTAGAAAGGAGAGGAGTCGTTGGCCAAACGGCCGGACATGGTCTGCTGGCACAGCCCTCCCCCCAGCTTCTACAATGTCATAATATAGAGTTGTTCAGATAGCTGTAAAACAACAAGTAAAACAGTACAATACAATACAGTAATTATTTATCACATGATGAACAAGTACTAGCAGTACACAGAGCTCACCACTCAGCAGACCTGGCTCATCTAGTTAGCTGTCAGGGCTGAGACAGCTGACAGAGATGAAGTCAACACTGTCTTATCCTCTAGTAATGTGGCTGCTAACACTCCCACTGTGGTCCCTTGAGGAAATGGACACAAAGAAGAAAAGCAACACATTTGCAACTAAAGTACAAAATGATGCATGCAAAAACTCAAATAATACCTATAATACTAAATTTTATTTGCACAGCACCTTTCAAACATAATATGCAGCTCAAAGTGCTTTACATTCGAAACAATCAAACAAGAACAAATAACTGAAAAATCTGAAGCATTAAAACAACTAAATACAATTTAAGAGTAACGTGGAAAAAAAAATCAAATCAAAGAAAATCATTCAATAATTTTTGTTAAGCGTGAAATGCGGTAGGAAGAAGTACAAAGGGAAACAAAGAAAAAAAAGTTATTGTCCTCTTGCAGCTAAAATATGTCCGCTAAAAGTAATCGGGTAGAGATGTTTTTAGCACTTTTTGAAAATGCTTTTGGGGACCGATTAAAAGGCCTGTATTTGAGGATCTAAGGGCTCTTGGTGTGGGATTTTAAAAAGTCAGAGATGCATATACAGTGCATCTGGAAAGTATTCATACCCCTTCACTTTTCCACATTTTATTATGTCACAGCCTAATTCCAAAATGGATTAAATACAAAAAAATCTTAACATTCTACACACAATACAGCATACCGTTTTTTTGCAAATGTATTAAAAATTGAAAATAAAAATATCTCATGTACATAAGTATTCACACCCTTTACTCATGGCTTGGTTTGTGCTATGACATGCACTGTCAACTATGGGACCTTATATAAACAGGTGTGTGCCTTTCCAAATCATGTCCAATCAATTGAATTGACCACGGGTGGACTCCAATCAAGTTGTAGAAACATCTCAATGATGATCAGTGGAAACGGGATGCCCCTGAGCTCAATTTTGAGTGTCACAGCAAAATGTGTGAATACTTATGTACATGTATTCAAAATAAAAAAATAAAAAACTTTTTTCACTTTGTCATTATGCGGTATTGTGTGTAAAATGTTGAGACTTTTTTTTTAAATTTAATCCATTTTGGAATTAGGCTGTGACATAATAAAATGTGGAAAAAGTGAAGGGGTATGAATACTTTCCGGATGCACTGTAGGTGCTATTCCACTAAAAGCTTTGTAGGTGATTAAAATGCCCTTAAGTCAATTCTAAAAGAAACAGTGCAAACCAACTAAAATGGGAGTATTGTGCTCTCTCTTTTTGGTCTTAGTTAAGTCTAGCGGCAGAGTTCTTTAAGAGTTCCAGTTTCTTTATATGCTTTTTTTCGGGAGACTTTTTACTGCAGTAAAAAGTGCATTACAGTAGTCCAACCTACTAGTAATACAAGCATGAATTAGTTTCTCAGCATCATGTTGTGTTCGAAAAATGCCGTACTTTGGCAATGTTTCTCAGGTGAAAGAAAGCTGTCGAGGTCACTTTAATAATATGGGGTTTAAAACTTAAATCTGAATCTAAAATGACACCCAGACTTTTAACTTGTGTCTTGGTTTGGAGAGCCAGGCTCACATGCTCGCCGGAAAGGGTATCTCTCTTTGATTTGGCTCCAAGTAAAAGTATCTCTGTTTTTTCCTCATTCAACTTTAAACAGTTTTCACTCATCAACTGAGTAATGGAGGCCAACCAGGCAGTCAGGGAGGAAAGGCCATCAGTCTCAACTGAGTAATGGAGGCCAACCAGGCAGTCAGGGAGGAAAGGCCATCAGTCTCAACTGAGTAATGGAGGCCAACCAGGCAGTCAGGGAGGAAAGGCCATCAGTCTCAACTGAGTAATGGAGGCCAACCAGGCAGTCAGGGAGGAAAGGCCATCAGTCTCAACTGAGTAATGGAGGCCAACCAGGCAGTCAGGGAGGAAAGGCCATCAGTCTCAACTGAGTAATGGAGGCCAACCAGGCAGTCAGGGAGGAAAGGCCATCAGTCTCAACTGAGTAATGGAGGCCAACCAGGCAGTCAGGGAGGAAAGGCCATCAGTCTCAACTGAGTAATGGAGGCCAACCAGGCAGTCAGGGAGGAAAGGCCATCAGTCTCAACTGCCTTTGTGCGGACGGGCTGGTTGATTAGCAGATTGTGATTGACTGTAGCCATGTATTGCATTTTGGGAAACGCAAAACTGGAATAGGAAAAAGGTTGACTACCATTCCAAATAATTGTGCTTAACGAGCAGGATGAATTATTAGAAAGGTACTATAGCGTTAAAATCAGAAAAAGGGTTAGTGACTAACTAGCACACAGGTAGTTCAGAATGGTTAGTTAAAGACTAACTAGCACACAGGTAGTTCAGAATGGTTAGTTAAAGACTAACTAGCACACAGGTAGTTCAGAATGGTTAGTTAAAGACTAACTAGCACACAGGTAGTTCAGAATGGTTAGTTAAGGACTAACTAGCACACATGCAGTTCAGAATGGTTAGTTAAGGACTAACTAGCACACAGGCAGTTCAGAATGGTTAGTCAAGGACTAAGTAGCACACAGGCAGTTCAGAATGGTTAGTTAAGGACTAACTAGCACACATGCAGTTCAGAATGGTTAGTTAAGGACTAACTAGCACACAGGCAGTTCAGAATGGTTAGTCAAGGACTAAGTAGCACACAGGCAGTTCAGAATGGTTAGTTAAGGACCAACCAGGACGGGATGTGTTATAAATGTGTTTCCCCTTCCCAAATTCACTCACACCATCCATCTGCTTTATAACACTGCAATGGCAAAGGCTTTCTTGAGTTGAATGCACAGTTTTTAAAGTTCCTTTGGATTAAAGTGCAAATCCCAGATTGTTTGAGACTAAACAAGATCACGTTATGTTACACTACATCACAGATATATTTCAATGAGCCCAATAAGACTGATGCCATCCACCAGTATGGATAGTTAGGTTTAAAACAAGACACCAGATGTGAGTAAACGACTGTAATATGTGTACTTAGACAGATATATAGATATGTCTGATTAGGCTTTGTCTGTGCCAAGGACAGAGGTTGGCTGGATTGGGGATTATGTTTTATTTTGCTACAGTCCTTTATCAATTTGTAACACTTGTAAACACTCTTAGCATGGAAGGGCAATAAATATGAAATATGAAAAATGTTTTTCTTGTCCACTCCAGTTCCAGTTTTACAGTTATCTGTTCATATTTGTATGGAACATAATGGTTATAATCTGTATAATAACGAAACATTTAGGACTCCTTACTTATTAACGTATTAAGGAGTTGGTACCAGTGGCAGAGCCAGGAATTATCCTATGGACGTGCCTAGAGAAAATGTGGTCGGGCATAACGTTAACTAACATCCAACTAACCTTACAATACAAGTGTAAGTTGTAAATATAGTCTAATGCAAGTCAATCAACACAATCATCCAATGCAGAAAACGTACATACACAGACCCTACCGTTTTTACACAGGATATTTATACAATTATAAACATACAGTCCCCTCCAAAAGTATTGGAACAGTAATGCCAATTCCTTTATTTTTGCTGTAGACTGAACGCTTTTGGGTTTGACACCAAAAGATGAATATGAGACAAAAGATCAATATGTCAGCTTTTATTTCCAGGTATTTTCATCTGGATCTGATAAACAACTTAGAAGATATCATTATTTGAAAAGAAATACCACATTTTTAGATGAGCAAAAGTATTGGAACAGATAGACTTGAAATGGATTTAAGTGAATAAGACTCAATATTTTGTTGCAAATCCTTTGCTTTCATTAACTGCATCAAGCCTGCGACCCATGGACATCACCAAACTTTTGCATTCTTCTTTTGTTATGCCTTTCCAGGCTTTCACTGCAGCCTCTTTCAGTTGTTGCTTGTTTTGGGGGGTTTCTCCCTTCAGTCTCCTTTTAAGAAGGTAAAAAGAATGCTCTATAGGGTTTAAGTCTGGAGATTGACTTGGCCAGTCTAGGACCTTCCACTTCTTGCCCCTGATGAACTCCTTTGTTGCTTTTGCAGTGTGTTTAGGGTCATTATCTTGCTGCATGACAAAGGATCTCCCAATCAGTTTGGTTGCATCCTTCTTTAAATTGGCAGACAAAATGTTTCTGTAGACTTCCGAATTCATTTTGCTGCCGCCATCATATGTTACATCATCAATGAAGATTAATGAGCCCGTCCCAGAAGAAGCCATTGAAGCCCAAGCCATCACATTACCTCCACCGTGTTTCACAGATGAGCTTGTGTTTTGGGGGTCATGAGCAGATCCTTTTTTTCTCCAAACCTTAGCCTTTCCATCACTCTGGTAGAAGTTAATCTTCGTCTCATCAGTCCATAAAACTTTTTCCCAGAATTTTTTAGGCTTGTCTCTGTACTTTTTGGCAAAATCCAGCCTGGCCTTCCTATTCTTTATGCTAATGAATGGCTTGCATCTTCTGGTGTAGCCTCTGTACTGTTGTCCATGAAGTCTTCTGCGAACAGTGGATTCTGAAACCTTCACTCCTGCCCTCTGGAGGTTGTTGTTGATCTCACCAACAGTAGTTTTAGGGTCTTTCTTCACAGCTCTGACAATGTTTCTGTCGTCAACTGCTGTTGTTTTCCTTGGTCGTCCCGTTCGATGTCTGTTACTTAGTACACCAGTAGTTTGTTTCTTCCTGAGGATATTCCAAATTGTTGTACTGGCTATGGCTAGTGTCTGTGCAATGGCTCTGATTGATTTCCCATCTTCTCTTAGCTTCACAATTGCTTTCTTTTCACCCATAGACAGTTCTCTGCTTTTCATGTTGATTACTATAACTGCAGTCTGCACAGGCAAAACCAGAATCTGAAACTGAGCCTAGACATTCAGTGTTATTTATTGTTTGAATAATAAATGTAATAAGACACACCTGGGCAACAAAACACACCTGTTAGTCACATGTTCCAATACTTTTGCTCAACAAAAAATGTGGTGTTCCTTTACAAATAATGATATCTTCTAAGTTGTTTATCAGATCCAGATGAAAATACCTGGAAATAAAAGCTGACATATTGATCTTTTGTCTCATATTCATCTTTTGGTGTCAAACCCAAACGCTTTCAGTCTACACCAAAAATAAAAGAATTGGCATTACTGTTCCAATACTTTTGGAGGGGACTGTATTTAGTTCACATAAAATAGATTGCCAAGTATAAACCAAAGATATGCTGTACAAGCACTGAGAGATATACAGCGAGACTTGAGACCCTGTTTAGCTTTGTTGGAGCACACATCTCTCTCCTGCACTTAATAGTATAGATGGTAATTATATTAATAAACAAATATGGATTAAATAACTTAGATCACAATTAAGAATTATGAAAACATGTCATAATTGGGCCTCAAAACAATGTCAACAGTGTCTTTGGTTTGCATCATATTATCCCCTTTGTGTGACTTCAGGGACAGCTACCGCCATCAGAGTCTGACCAATTAGTCAATAATAAATCTTTATCCTAAGTGGAGCAATTAAACCCCCTGATACAGCCAGTGTACCAACCAAGCAGAGCCCCTTGATGTTACCTTGTCCGAGTCTCCCATGTCCAGCCCCAAAAGACCTGGTCTCCTGCTGCCGCTATCCTGGCCTGAGTAGACAACCTCCAGAGAGACCAAACCCTGGAAAAACAACAGTCCAGTTTCTACAATTCAGTTTACAATAAGTGGTATCCTTTATACACAATATGGGATCAGAACTCAGCACACTTTAAGTATAAAAGCAGCATTTACTTTTGCCCATGGATTTTCTGTTTTATTGGTAAATCTTTTCATTTGATTTGACCGACCTCTTTGGCCGTTTCAGACCACATCGTATGGTTCTTCAGTGAGCTTGTAGACCTACTTTTAATGAGTGTTGTTATTGTTTTGGAACACTTTCTGTGGTACATAAAAGATAGATGTTAATATGACTTTAGTTAGGCTACCCCTCATTACCTATTGCTGAGCTGATCCACGGTCCTCATCCTTCTGGCTATACCCTCAGTCCTACAGGTTAACAACTCCAGATATTCTATTTTGCTGTGGACGTTCTCCACAAGGTGACCTCTTATTTTGATGGTACCCCAACTTCTACAACGTCATTTACTTTGCCCTCATCCCCATAATAGTTTTATGAAAACGGTCATTTAACTTTATATATACACTGCTCAAAAAAATTAAAGGAACACTTTTTAATCAGAGTATTGCATGAAGTCAATTAATCTGCTGGGCTATTGATCTGGTCAGTTAAGTAGCAGAGGGGGTTGTTAATCAGTTTCAGCTGCTTTGGTGTTAATGAAATTGACAACAGGTGCACTAGAGGGGCAACAATGAGATGACCCCCAAAACAGGAATGGTTTTCCAGGTAGAGGCCACTGACATTTTTTCCCTCCTCATCTTTTCTTACTGTTTTTCACTAGTTTTGCATTTGGCTAGGGTCAGTGTCACTAATGGTAGCATGAGGCGATACCTGGACCCCACAGAGGCTCCACAGGCAGTCCAACTCCTCCAGAATGGCACACCAATACGTGCCATTGCCAGAAGGTTTGCTGTGTCTCCCAGCACAGTCTCAAGAGTATGGAGGAGATTCCAGGAGACCGGCAGTTACTCTAGGAGAGCTGGACAGGGCCGTAGAAGGTCCTTAACCCATCAGCAGGACCGGTATCTGCTCCTTTGTGCATGGAGGAACAGGATGAGCCCTACAAAATGACCGCCTGCAGGCCACTGGTGTGAATGTCTCTGACCAAACAATCAGAAACAGACTTCATGAGGGTGGCCTGAGGGCCCGACGTCCTCTAGTGGGCCCTGTGCTCACTGCCCGGCACCGTGGAGCTCGATTGGCATTTGCCATAGAACACAAGATTTGGCAGGTCCGCCACTGGCACCCTGTGCTTTTCACAGATAAGGGCAGGTTCACTCTGAGCATGTGACAGACGTGAAAGAGTCTGGAGAAGCTGTGGAGAACGTTACGCTGCCTGTAACATCGTTCAGCATGACCGGTTTGGTGGTGGGTCCGTGATGGTCTGGGGAGGCATATCCATGGAGGGACGCACAGACCTCTACAGGCTAGACAACGGCACCCTGACTGCCATTAGGTATCGGGATGAAATCCTTGGACCCATTGCCAGCCCCTATGCTGGTGCAGTGGGCCCTGGGTTCCTCCTGGTGCACGACAATGGCCGGCCTCATGTGGCGAAAGTATGCAGGCAGTTCCTGGAGGATGAAGGAATTGATACCATTGACTGGCCCCCACGCTCGCCTGACCTAAATCCAATAGAACACCTCTGGGACATGTTTCGGTCCATCCGACGCTGCCAGGTTGCACCTCAGACTGTCTAGGAGCTCAGTGAGGCCCTGTTCCAGATCTGGGAGGAGATACCCCAGGACACCATCTGTCGTCTCATTAGGAACATGCCCCGACATTGTCAGGCATGCATACAAGACGTGGGGGCAATACACAGTACTGAGTACCATTTTGAGTTGCTGCAATGGAATTTCAGCAAAATGGACTAGCCTGCCGGATAATTTTTTCACTTTCATTTTCGGGGTGTCTTTGAATTCAGCCCTCTGTAGGTTGATCATTTTCATTTCCGTCAAACGATGTGGCATCCTTTCGTTCCTCACTCATTACCCAGTCCATATTAGTATAGATATCCAGCATGATTTTTTTCCCCCATTGAGATATGATGTGGTTTCAAAGTGTTCCTTCAATTTTTTGGAGCAGTGTATATATATATATATATATATATATATATATATATAGAGAGAGAGAGAGAGAGAGAGAGAGAGAGAGAGAGAGAGAATATGCGCTATACCTATATAACAGGTGAACGACTTAAAGATGTGGCCTCTGAAGAGTTCGTAAAGGTCTGGGGGAACAAGGCCTTGCATGGTTGTTTGTGGGAGAACACAATTCCTCAGTGCCTTCAGCTGATTGGCCCCCAATGCATGACCCATGCAGCGTACAGGCCGGGCGCTGCCTTCCCTGAAACCAGGCAGAGACAGAGAGGAGGACAAGGAGGGGGTGATGTTATTAGGGACATAGCTGTTAGATGGGGAGTGGGTGATGTTATTAGGGACATAGCTGTTAGATGGGGAGTGGGTGATGTTATTAGGGACATAGCTGTTAGATGGGGAGTGGGTGATGTTATTAGGGACATAGCTGTTAGGGTGACCCTTTGAATGCGGTTGGGTTAGGGTTAGGAACCTCTGGGTACTTTTACTAACCACACTAACCTTAAATTAGGGAGCAACTTCCCTTTTACTTAAAGGGGCTGCAAGCAGGTCTGTGATGGTCTGATCTACTAAAAGTCTTCTGCCTGTGTGTGTGTGTGTGTGTGTGTGTGTGTGTGTGTGTGTGTGTGTACGGGACTGCCATGCTAATGTTTTCTAGCTTCAATGCCATTGTCGTATTAACGAGTGATGTTAACACTCTTGATGTCCTCCCTTTTAAAGGAAACACCAGGCCAGGAGGGAGGCAGGTCGTGGCATGGAGCTTCTTCCTGATCCTCGGGGGTCAATAGGTAACCTGACTCAGGACACACACACACACACACACACACACACACACACACACACACACACACACACACACACACACACACACACACACACACACACACACACACACACACACACACACACACACACACACACACACACACACACACACATCCTCAGGTGACCCTCTGCTAATCCACAGCTTAACCTAGTAGAAATAAAAACAAACACAATCGCTTTTTTCTTCATTTCTCATTTATATCACATTGTCCTTCCAAAAAACGAAAAGAAAAACATGAATGTGCTTTTCATAGAGAACCCATTAGTACAGACTGGTTGTGCTGTCCTCACACGCACGGTCAGAGAACACCTGACCTCCAGGATTATTGCTGTCATGGTGATCTGAAGAGTCACCACGGTTACTGGTGACTATGCTAACAAGTGTGGAGAGTGTCTATCCACCGCCAAAACAACACTGTTCTTTCAAATAAAACATTTTTGTTTCATTAAATACCCAAGTATAGTTAAAACAGAAATAATTTGAATAAAAATAATGTACATTATATTATAGCTTCTGGAGTGTGGACCACCTCAATGATGTTGTAGCGTGGTGTGGAGACGGAATGAAACCTGGAAAACGCTCCACTGGAAATATAGGCATAATATTTTATGTCAAACATAAAGACAGCACTACCTCCCTGGGTCAGGACAGACTTAAAAAGTTTGAAATATGAAATAGAATAACATCTAAAGGTTTCTCTTTTTTCTGTGCAAGTGACTTTACATTTCAGTTTTGTAATTGTAGGTTAGTTGTTATTACACCTTGGAAATCAATGTTTGCATTTCAAACTACATTGACATCAATTGAAATATAATACAAAATATATTTCTCCCTATGTAATACTATATTTTGTTTGGAGGTTCATAATGTAACAAAATTCATAATATATTTCAGGGGCATCATGATTTTGTGACGAAATGTCCCTTTAGTTCCGCTAAAACACTGTTTTTAGGTCCTGAATCACATCAGTCGCTAAGGTGAGCAGAGAACCAAACAAAGGTTCGCTCTGAACAAGGTTCAGTATGGTCAACTAAATCTTAAACAAAAACTTTGCACAAATCACACACACACACACACACACACACACACACACACACACACACACACACACACACACACACACACACACACACACACACAGACGTTTAAACCACAGCACACAGAGCATGGCACAGATATCCCACAGAGCCTGAGCTGGCCATCAGAGATTCAGAAGCTTTGCGTTAGTAAAGGGAGCAGAGCACTAGAAAGACAAACGATACACTGTCACAACAGTCCAAATGAAAACAGCTTCAGTAACCATGGAAATCTTTGTAATGCAGACAAAGCATGCAATCAATAGCACGCGCGCACAAAAACACACACACGCACACACAGATCACTGGGCAACTTGGAGGGGAACACTGAGAAATAACTTTACAAGATCTGCAGTCTAAGATGACTTGAGACGGTAGATTTAGCGTGCTGTAGTGAAACCACCCCCGACAATATGAAGTCACATCCTGTGCTATCTGTAGCTGTCACTATGGGCTGCCGGAGTTTGACGAGCTTATTTTAATCAGAAGTTACTGCCCAAATAACACGGCTCATCTTTCAATACTTCCCTATGGCTTGTTAACGCTGGTTTTCAGTGCATCTTGAGATGGCCCCACCAAGGAATAGGTGAGGAGAATTGAACCTGACTGGTTTTGACTGACTATCATCAAGTGCTTCGATGATCAGAACTGTGGCTCTGTTGCCAAGGGCAACTTTCAGGTCAGCCCATCGCTGACCTTTAATCCAAAAAGTCCTTGTGGAATGTCCAGGGAAACAGTTGCCTGGCAACGGAATTGTTCCAAGGAAATTAGCAGACAAATCGACCCTATGTGGTGTCAGAACTTTAACAGAACTACAAGTCCCAGCTTTAAAACACGGGATGCACAATGGTTACCACAAGACGACATCTCTCAACTGCAGTCAAAGAGGGTGAGTGTTATTGTAGTTTCTTAAATTCTTTTCAGTTCCAAAGGGATGTAGCTTGTCAACCACAATGCAGTTCTCTTCTTTTCTTCTTTTCCTTATCACTCCATTATCCCCTCCATCCTCCTTCCATTCAAAATGAGGGAATGGAGGAATGAAGGGAGGATTGAGAGAGGTAGAGGAGAAGACAGATGAAGATATAAGGAGGAGAGGAGTGATGGAGGGAGAAGGAGGAGAGGAGTGGAGTCCTTCTTCAGTCAGTGTAGTGCATGATGGACAGAGGGGTGTAGGGAGGAGAGGAGTGATGGAGGGAGGAGAGGAGTGATGGAGGAAGAGATGGAGGGAGGAGAAGGAGAAGAGGAGTGATGGAGGGAGGAGAAGGAGGAGAGGAGTGATGGAGGGAGGAGAAGGAGGAGAGGAGTGGAGTCCTTCTTCAGTCAGCGTAGTGCATGATGGCCTCCACGTAGTTGCCGGGGAACAGACCGGTCATAGAGTTCATGACCCCTTCGTACCAGCCGTCGTCGTTCTTCTTGATGACGTAGATAATGGCCCCCTCCTGGAAGGACAGCTCATCCTCCTTGTCAGCGGCGTAGTCGTAGATGGCCACCACTAGAGGGAGACAAAGGCAACGCAACAACAGTGAAACTACGATATACCATCACACACAAACCTCTTTCCACACCTCACAAACCCTTATTCTGCTCTGACAGTTATACTATAATTGTTATTCTAGAACGTAGGTATTATTTACGATATGAAATATGTTTTATACATATTCATACATTTAGACACATATAAATGTGCATATAAACGTATATAAATACATATTATGTAGAAGTGCGTATTATAAATGTGACTTGTGAGTGTAAGGTGTCTGTGTATAAGTGTGACAGTTTGATGTATGTGTGTGTGTGTGTGTGTGTGTGTGTGTGTCACCTTTCTCCCGGTAGGTCCTCGGGGCCCAGGAAGGGTCCTCCTCAGCGTAGGGGTCACTGTACTCCACCACAGCAGACTCCTCCTCTTCCTGCTCCACTTCCTGGTCATGTGACACAGGAGGCGGAGACTTGGGCTCCTCACACAGCTGTAGCTCGGAGGGAGGGGGGGGAGGGGGCGTGTCCGAGACTGAGGGGAGAGGGAGGAAGGCGGGAGTTAGAAAAACACACAGCACACAACAACACACACACACACGCACACACACACACACAGCACACAACAACACACACAGCACACACACACACACAACACACAACAACACACACACAGCACACAAAAACACACACACACACAGCACACAACAACACACACACACACACAGCACACAACAACACACACACACACACAGCACACAACAACACACGCACACACACACACACAGCACACAACAACACACACACACACACACAGCACACAACAACACACACAGCACACAACACCAAAACAATACTCTTTGTCTTTCTATGCAAATGTACATGCTTAGGCATGCATTACTACGGCAGCAGCCAGAAACATAGATGAGACTGTGACACACACGCACACGCACACGCACACGCACACACAGCAGGCTGTTCCGTGGCTGTGCAGCATCCAGACTTCACACTCAGTCTGACTCACCGTCACAAGAATAACAGGAACAAACACAATCTGTTAGGTTGGCAGCTATCTATCCCTCCATCCCTTCCTCCCTCCCCCCCTCCCTCCCTCTCTCCCTCCATCTGTTTCATGTCTCCTTCTCTCGCTTATCTAACTGCACCATTTGCTTCATCCATATCCCTCCCTCTCATCTATGTCAATCAGGTAATAGAGTGTACAATATCTCTCATCCCGTAGTGACGTAACAGAGGTGCAGCCACCGCGGTGCTACCCAGGGTGACCAGTAGGGGGCGCTGTGGAGGCTACTCACTGTTCTCCTGCACGCGAGCCACAAAGCCCATGAGAGGAAGCTGGGGAGTGATCTGGAGGAGGGAGGGGGGCGGGGGCGTCACGGAGCCTGAGGGGGGTGTGGGGGGATGGAGGTGTGAGCGAGCAAAGCAGGTGGGAGAAAAGAAGGTGAGAGAGAGGGAATTAGAGAGGGATGAAAAAAAGAGTGGAGTGGAAAAGAGAAAGAGATAGAAGAGAGGGAAAGAGAGAGGGAAGATGAAGGTTAAATACAGTAGAGGAGTAATAATAGGAAAGATTAGGAGAGAGGGAAGATGCAGATAGGAGGAGAGGAGACAGAGAAAGAGAAGCCGTCTGTTAGCTTACTGAGCAGACAGTTAGAAACATAGACGCCAAACAAAGGGAAACTAACACAAAAAACTACAGAATATCTGCCAGGTTCAATGAAATATCTGAATAGTGTAGTAGTGGGTAGTGTAGTTTACATGTCAAGAACACAATCAAATAAAATTCACCCTGGTCATTGTGAATTTAGGTATTAGGTTGTGTTCTGTAACTAGGTGCTAGAAACGCTCTTTTTAATGTACGGTTAATGTAGCTTTTACCTGGGCTCTGGTTTTGGCTGTATGGTTAATGTAGTTATTCTGTAGTTGGGCTCTGGTTTAGGCAGTATGGGTAATGTAGTTATTCTGTAGCTGGCCTCTGGTTTAGGCAGTATGGGTAATGTCGTTATTCTGTACCTGGGCTCTGGTTTAGGCAGTATGGGTAATGTAGTTATTCTGTACCTGGGCTCTGGGTGAAGTAGGGTCCTCCGTTGAGTTGTGGCGGTGGGCTGATGGGCTGGCCCGTCACTGAGGGGGGGCGGCGATACGGCAGGGACCCCCCTACGGCAGGGGCAGGCTGCCTTGGTACGTACCGGTTCATACTGTAGAACTGGGGGACCATACCACCTGGTAGAGCCAGAGGGGGGAGGTTAGGGAGCTTTATACCACAGCTACCGTAAAGCATAGTGGGACTTATAGACGGGTGAAAAGATGAAAGGATGAGAAAGATGAGCAGAGCAGGCAAGAGAGGCTTCATCCAGCGTTCCTCTCTCTTTCTATTTTAGGGTTAAGGTTTGCTGACTCATGCTAGGGAGTTCATCTAACCATACACACCCAGAGAACAGGAACTAACTCTGTCCATAGCAACCCTTACTGTGCTCCTGGAACACTTTACAAACCAACAATAACTACAATTAAAATACAACGTGGGCCTTTGGGAAGTTTATTGATACACATATATGATATACAGTATAGGGCAATATAACAGACTAAAATGTGGCACAAGGACCAAATAAGAAATGGAGCCACTGGAGGAAAGTAAGGGAGGAATGGAGGGAGGGATGGAGGAGGAGGGGATGGAGGGATGGTGGGAGGAGGAGGAGGAGGGGATGGAGGGAGGAAGAGGGGATGGAGGGATGGGAGGAGGAGGAGGAGGAGGGGATGGAGGGATGGGAGGAGGAGGAGGAGGGGATGGAGGGAGGAAGAGGGGATGGAGGGATGGGAGGAGGAGGAGGGGATGGAGGGATGGGAGGAGGAGGAGGGGATGGAGGGAGGAAGAGGGGATGGAGGGATGGGAGGAGGAGGAGGGGATGGAGGGATGAAGAGGGGATGGAGGGATGGGAGGAGGAGGAGGGGATGGAGGGGTGAAGAGGGGATGGAGGGATGGGAGGAAGAGGAGGGGATGGAGGGAGGAAGAGGGGATGGAGGGAGGAGTAAAGTAATGGAGGGATGGGAGGAGGAGGGTCACACTCACCTTCCTCTTGAGGAGGAGAGGAGGAGGAAGAGGAGGAGACAGCCACTGTGGAGGGAACGAGGGGTTGGGGGGGTGAGGACGGCTCGGACACAGCCGATTGGCCCTCGGTGGTGGCCGGGGCGGAGTTAGGGGCGGAGTTAGGGGAGATGTGGGGTGCGCTTGGTTGCGTGAGCGTTTCAGTGGTGGTGGAAGGGGAGCAGGAGGGGGGAGGTGCAGGGTCAGAGGCAGCAGAGCCGGAGTCAGTGGGTTCAGCTGGAGTGGTGGAGGCTTCCAAGAAAGAAAGAAAGAAAGAAAGAACGAAGGAAAGAAAGAAAGAACAATAGAGAGGGAGGGTGGGAGAGAAGGAAGGAGAGAAGGAAGGATAAAAGGCAGGAGTCCTTGTGTTTATGTTTAGCAGCTTCTTCATGCATCTCCATCTTTGGGAGAACACCAGCAGGAGACAAGAGAGGAGCAGCCTGGACTACTCTGTGTGTGAGTGTGTGTGTGTATGGCTGTGTGAGTTCTCGTGTGTGTGTGTGTGTGTGTGTGTGTGCGCGTGTGCGTATAGGTGTGTGAGTTCTCGTGTGTGTGTGTGTGTGCGTATAGGTGTGTTCGTGTGTGTGTGATGGTTACCTGGGAAGCCGCCGGGTGGTGAGGGCGTTGGCACGGCGATGGGAAGGCCCACACTGCCACTCCCACTGTTTTCCCTGCTGCTGCTACTAGGGTGGCTCCCCCCACTGCTGCTGCTGCACACACACACACACACACACACACACACACACACACACACACACACACTAGTCTGAGACAATAACAAGTTTCATATGGCACCCACACATACAACAACGCTGAACCCCACACACACACACAAACACACACACACCTCAACTAGCACAAAGGGCCCCCATGTTTGAGAAGCAGGAAGGAGAAGTGTTGGAATGATGAAAGAGAGAAGCCTAGCAAAGACAAATGCAACACAACAGTAGCTGTGGAGAAACAGAGGAATGAAAACTGGCAGAGGAAAAGAAAGAAAAAGAGAGAGAGATAGGAAAGAATTCCACTGTAATGGCAGCGTGACACAGCAGAAAAGAGAAAAGGTTTTAATGGCAGCGTGACACAGCAGAAAAGAGAAAAGGTTAGTTTCAGGAAATGCAGAACACAGGCTAGTTCTAGAACAGCAGAAGCAAGGCTGTGATTGGCCAACGAGGAATCTGAAGATCCCAGGCTGGTCAAAGCGGAGGCTATGATTGGATGGAGAAAAACAGAGAGGGATGTTGAAGATTCACACTCTGGACCAGTTGAGCTTGAAATCCTATTCTGTATATTCCGTTATTTCTACCTTCCATATAGCTACACCCAAATTGATGTTACCCACAGATGATGTATTTCTGATTCCATTCATAGGTCATACTTCTTGTCTTTATTGAGAGAATCCTTTCCAAACCCTGACTGGTCCAGGGTGTGTTTAGAAGGACACAGCAGAGACAGAGAGAATGTTCCTTAAAGCTGCAGTGAGGAAGAAGAGGCAGTGAGAACCAACACCTCCATCAGTGTTACAAAACAAAGAGACACCAAGAAGGACAGAGAGAGAGAGAGAGAGAGAGAATAAGAGGGAGAGAAATGAGAGACAGAATGAGAGAAAGAACAAATGAAGGAGAGAAATTTGAGGGAATTAGAGAGAGAGAGAGAGAGAGAGAGAGAGAGAGAATGAAACAGATAATACGAAATGTCAAAATGGAAATTCCAATTAAAATATGTTTGCAAATATTCATATTTGTTCTAGAACCAATAGCCCTTTATGGCAGTGAAGACAGCCAGTGGAACACATAAGGAAAGGGACTATGCATGTGAAATAGTTTTATAGTTTTAGAACATCTGCCTAGTTTTTAGTGTTGTCATAACTTGTATTTTCTTTTGTTGTGTTGCTATGCTTGTTGTTATGCTTTGGCAATGTGAATGTTTATTTTTCCATGCCAATAAAGCTCCTTTGAATTGAATTGAATAGAGAGAGAGAGAATAAAAGAGAGAATAAGAGAGAGAATAAAAGAGAGAGAGAAAAAGATGAGTGAAAAGAGAGCAGAAAAGCAAAGCTGCAATGTGAAGCAGAAACTGTTAGAGCTCACAGGAATAGGAGCTGCAACAGTAGAGAAGGAGGAGAGAAGGGGAGGAGGAGGAGGGGAGTAAGAGAGGAAGGGGAGGAGGAGGAGAGAAAGAGAGGAGGAGGAGGAGGAGAAGAAAGAGAGGAGGAGGAGGAGGGGAGAAAGAGAGGAGGAGGAGGTGACAGAGAGGAAGAGTAGGAGGAGGAGGGGAGTAAGAGAGGAGGGGGAGGAGGAGAGAAATAAAGGAGGGGGAGGAGGAGGAGAAAGAGGAGGAGGAGGAGAGAAATAAAGGAGGGGGAGGAGGAGGAGAAAGAGAGGAGGGGAGTAAGAGAGGGGGAGGAGGAGGAGAGAAATAGAGGAGGAGGAGGAGGAGAGAAATAGAGGAGGAGGAGGAGGAGTAGGGGGACTGATTCATCTAAGCAGCTAGGTCTGACTGACTAGAGAGCCCTCAGCCTAACTAGAGGCTATAGAAACAGAATACTAGAGTGGCTCCCTGGGATTATCAACAGAGAATCTTCTTCTTTTCCTCCTCCTCAGGGCTAACTCATCCACCGACCAATCCGCACATCTGCTCAGCGTAAGGCTGGTCGCCATGGAAACCGCCTGGCTCCCTGACGAGGGGTTGGTTGGACAGAGGACGGGTGTGTGGACCTCCATCCATAACGCAGACAAAGATGGAGAGGATGATGGAAAGGATGGAGAGAGAGAGAGAGAGAGAGAGAGAGCTAGTTGAGTGTGTCTCCTCTCAACCCTTATTTTCTTCTCTTTTTTCCATCCCTTTGTTTCTTCTCCTCTCATCTCTTTTGTTCTCCTGCCTCCATTCCTCTCTTCTGTTCTGGTTTGTTGATGAACGTCCTTTAGCCCAGGGGAGGGATCTGTGCTACCTGCGCTCTGATTGGCCTGCCTCTGTCTTTAGTCCAGCTTCTAATATCTCTGATTGGTCGAGTTAGACTTAGAGGCGGTCTTAACTCCTTTCAACCTGTTCCCTGATAGGTGGGTGTGATGGGCTGGCCCTCTCTGATTGGCTGTCTCTACCTGTAGGTGCGTGTCCGTTGGTTGAGGGTGGCGGTGCGGGTGGGGCTGGGGACGTAGTCGTTAGGGACAACGGGGGGGCGCACCGGCTCCAACGTCCTGTAGGGGGAGTGCCTCCTGTCGGGTCAGATTATAGTCAGGTTAGGGTTAGGGTTAGGGTTACAGAACAGGAAGTGAACTCAGAGGGGTGCTGGGTTTACATCCCAGGCAGACCCTGGCGCCCGTATCCTGGACCTGGTGGAGAGGCTGAGGGAGTTCTTTTCAAACAGGATCACAAACTCAGTGCACAGCATGTTGGGGAGTGGTAGTTAGCACTGAAACGCCTTGCAATGTTTACAGGGCAATGATGCCTTGCAAATGTTAAACTCACACACACTCACACTCACACTCACACTCACACTCACACTCACACTCACACTCACACTCACACTCACACTCACACTCACACTCACACTCACACTCACACTCACACTCACACTCACACTCACACTCACACTCACACTCACACAGTGACACAGACACACGCAAACACACGCAATCTTGTATTTTGGTCTTTACAGGCAGGAAATGACTGCTCAATTTGTGGGCGGGGCCTGGCTGTCCTTTTCCAAGGACTGGCCAATGGGGGAAGAGGAAGGCTCACAGCATCATCACGGTTTAAATCTTAAGGCTTCCTGTTCACTTCTGGCAGGACTCCAATGCTGCCACCAGTGTAAACCGTTAGTCTGGATCCCTGTAATGGGCCCCTGGATTTAACACCAGGCAGAAGCAACAACAGCAGCAGCAGACACGCTTCTTAAACGTTGAGGTGCTGAAGTGTCACTTTCAAACCGCTAAATGTTAATAAGTCTAGACATTAAACACAGATGAAACATAAAAACTGCTAAATGTTAATAAGTCTAGACATTAAACACAGATGAAACATAAAAACTGCTAAATGTTAATAAGTCTAGACATTAAACACAAAAACTGCAGTGTAAATCAAACGTACACATCGACTGTATGACCTCCTCCTGTCTACCCTCTGGGGATAACACGAGGACCACACACACACACACACACACACACACACACACACAGAGACACACACACAGAGACACATACACAGAGACACATACACACACACACACAGAGACACACACACACACAGACACAGACACAGACACAGACACAGACACAGACACAGACACAGACACAGACACAGACACAGACACATACACAGACACATACATATACACACACACACAGCAGATCCAGCGTCTTAGGCTGTGTGACCTACATCTGTGGAGGAGGACAGATGACGTTATGCTTCATCACAAAGATAAAACTCCAGAAATAACATGTTAAAGCTCTACTCCACGATTAGGACCACAACCACCATAACACAGAGGCTACTTTACTACAGACAGACAAGGACCCGAGAGAGAGGGAGAGGGAGAGTGTGTGTTTGACCCTTGACCTACCCCAAGGCAGCCTTGACAGGCAGGGGGGGGGCTGGGAGGCTTCTGGGTGGGGGGCGTGGTGCGGGGGAGGCCGCCTCCCATATTGGTGTTCTGACCACTCACCTGGGGAGAACACACGCACGCACGCACACACACACACACACACACACACACACACACACACACACACACACACACACACACACACACACACAGCCACACACACAGCCACAGCCCCACACACACACACACAGGGTAAGATGAGTAGCTGATAAGAGAGAGAGGATAAGTGAGTGTTCGAG
>CM030190.1:1397600-1432600 GCA_017639675.1 Aplochiton taeniatus
AATCTACTACATACAGTAATCACCAGTTATTACCAGTTAAGTCATTTTGACCGCAAGCTATTGAAATGTGTCCAATATTTATGTGTATGATTGAAATGATCTCATTACCTCTTTAATCCCAGCTCCCTCCCTGCAGACAACAAACGAGAAGCAGAAAGACAGGAGCAGAGAACAACAACGTCCCAAACAATGAGGTGGGGATCATGATGTACACTAACATGAAGCACATATACCACAGATAGCAGATTAAACACACTCACGCTCTCCCTCTCTCTCTCTGTCTCTCTGTCTCTCTGTCTCTCTCACCCCATTCTCTCTCTCTCTCTCTCTCTCTCTCTCTCTCTCTCTCTCTCTCTCTCTCTCTCTCTCACCCCACCCTCACTCTCTCACTCACTCTCTCTCTCTCTTTCTCTCTCCGTCTCTCTCTCACCCCACCCTCTCTATCTCTATCTCTCTCACCCCCCTCTCTTTCACCCCCTCTCTCTCTCTCCCCCCACCCTCTCTCTCTATCCCTCCCTCTCACCCAGCCCTCTCGTTCAATGATCTAGTTGGTAACCCTGGGGGCAGTGTTCTTAGGGAGAGTCTCACTGATTTAAAACATCTCCATCTGTTCCCCTCCCACCGTCTCTTTGGAACTACACGAAGATTCCTGCATATTTATTCCTACTGATATTCCATGTGCTAAGGCTAGGAATATCGTGGGAGAAAAAACTAAAAGGACATAAACAAAGGTGCCTTGTTAAGAGTGTTAGGACTCCCCCATTCTAAATAGGATTACGTTGATTGGTTATTGCGACTGCTTTCTGTGAGCCTCTGATTGGCCGGGGCAGTATGATGTCATCAGGAAGGGTCAGTCTAAATCAGTCGGTGGTGTGTATAACCTTTTACCATGGAATTAAAATGGAGGAGAACAGACATCCCAGTCAAATCCAACACAGCCAATAGAAACAGACTCTTGCTTATGTCGTTTCACCCTGACAACAGGCTGGTCAGCGATTGGTCAACCACCAGAGGGCCACGCCCCCTCAGGATCATGCTGCACACATCACTGTCTATGGGCGCTTCCACACAGGTCCTCAAAGACAGCTGGGCAAACACTGTGAGGAAATGGTTTCTCTGCCACACACCACATGGACTGGATGATCACTACACATAGTCTTAGAGCATGAATCATCCGTGCAACCTAAATACTTTAATACCCATCAATTGATTACCCAAAAAAGACCGGCTGTTCTCCACATTGAACATGGATCATGTCCGCTGTTTTCTCCTGGACATCCTCACAACACTCCACCGTCAAAAACTTCCTACTATCTCACTGTCACCTGATTAGGGCCGTACTTTACAAATGTATAAAAACTATTTGGCACATATAAACTGTGGTGTTAACACTGGTCCCCAGAGGGATCGGGGTTTTGGAATATACCAAAACAAAATGGAGGCTACAGCAAACTACAGGCCTACATTTATACAGACTACAGGCCTTCATGGATACAGACTACAGGTCTACATACAGACTACAGGTCTACATGGATACAGACTATAGGTCTACATACAGACTACAGTCTACATGTATACTCTTTTAAGGTTTAGTAGAGCAAAGATGGCAGGATCGTTCCATCCAAGCCTTAGTCCCACAATCCAATTACACGTCCACACGGGCATAGACAGTAGATATAGTATAGACACACACACACACACACACACACATACACACACACACACACACACACACACACACACACACGAGAGAGACTAGACTTGAGTATGTGTGGTGCCGTTATGAAAGGTAAACATGTCAAACCTATCGTAACATCCATACTTTAAAACAGCTCCACAAATAGGAACACACCTCTAATCTCAGCCAACTGCAAAGAAACTCATCTAACTTGAACAGAAAATGAATCCCACATCTCTGCAACAGAAAATGAATCTAACACTTAAGGAACACAAAGGGATTGAGAACTGCTGCTAGGACAATCTAAGTCACCATACCAGTAAAAGTTGAATTGTCCGACTATGCTTAATAACACAATCCTTTTATTTAAATTAGAAATGTGACCAAAACAATATGTGAGCAAATCATTCCAAAGGGTTCTGTTCAGGATGGCACCACAGAAGAAGAGCTAGCCGGTAAATAAAGCCTAGTGATAATCTCAATGATAGATTATAATCTGTATCTGTGTCTCTTAATCTACTCACCCCAAGAAACATGACGCCCCACTGCCCTGCTCCCCTCCCACACCGTAGCCCCTCAAAGTAATCCCAGAGCAACAGAAAGTCTGTGTGTGTGTGTGTGTGTGTGTGTGTGTGTGGGTCTTACCGTTAGCTTTCTCTCCATATGACCAGTGACACTGGTGGACAGTGATAGATCTGGATGAAGCCTGCCTGTTTGAGGGGGAGGAGCCTAGAGAAGAGGGGAGGGGCATAGAGAGGGGAGGCATGTTAGGAGAGGTGGGGGCTGTACCTGTTGAGGTGTGATGGAGTAGGGGGTTATATAGAGGGGAGGGGCATAGAGAAGAGGGGAGGAGCCTAGAGAAGAGGGGAGGGGCCTAGAGAACAGGGGAGGGGCATAGAGAGGGGAGGTATGTTAGGAGAGGTGGGGGCTGTACCTGTTGAGGTGTGATGGGGTAGGGGGTTATATAGAGGGGAGGGGCCTAGAGAACAGAATGAACAAATTTAGTAAGAAACAAGCAAGGTTGTTAGGAAGGAAGGAAGGATGGAAGGAAGGAAAGAAAGCAGGAAGGAAGGAAGGAAAGAAGGATGGAAGGAAGGATGGATGGATGGATGGAAGGAAGGAAGGAAGAAAGGATGGAAGGAAGGAAGGATGGATGGATGGATGGATGGTGGAGATGAACTTAGAACCGTGTGGAGTTAAGACCTAATCCTTAGTTAATTCCTAGTAGACCTACATCTGTCAAGAAGGATTAGCCGGGCAGTCACAGATAACGCTAGCCAGATTCTCCAAGCAAGTGGTCCCACTAGCCAGGCAGCTGGTTGACATACTACACAGACATCAACCTTAAGGAAAGGCAACCTTTGCAGAAAGGTATCAATAAAATGAAAAATGATTCTTGAATTATTTAGATTGTTCAAAGCTAGAAAGATTTAAGAGTCATGCTATAAGTATAGATCATACAGGAAATCGTTGGGAGATTTGACAGAAGGATCAGCATCCATTACTGTATTGACGGGAGGCAGGAAGAAACCCTAACCCTTAGAAACATGGTGTGGGAAGTTGTTCCCCAAACACACCTCTGTTATTTCCCTCTGAGGCAACGTGAGAGGCAGTGTAAGAGGCAATGAAAACATTTTCATGTCACCCGCGAACCTTCGATTATTTTCAAAACAGAACTAGACACACAAGACATGGAAATAAGTAGTAGTGAAAATATTGTGATTTTTAATGTTATCTTTCATAAAGAGATACAGTAGATTTCATTTTCGTGGACATTACACACACAAAAACAATTTTTTTTAGATAAAAGTGGCTACAAACGTTTAGACTATCCAAGCAAATACAAATATTTCCCTTTATTTCAAAGAGCAAATGACTCTTAGCTACCTTGTAATGGTTGAAAATAGATAATCTAGACAAGCTTTTCCTAGTCTGGCTAAAGTCTAGAATAATATAACAGTTATAGCAAACTTTTGCCATAAGAGTACTAGTGTTTTATCTCATGGTTGTGGTGTAGGGTTAGGGTTAGCTATACTTTTGGAGCCCTGGATCTGTCAAAGTACTTGGCAAATTTAATCAAATGCAGAATTTTCAAACTTCCATCTAAAAAAACATTTAGCTAAATTCATTTCAAAAGTTTAGTTTATTTGTTCACGTCTTGGCCTGTGGAGGGAATTTTATACAATACAGTAGAGAAGAATTTCTGAAAGTGTATTATAGAAAATATAAGCCACTACTCTTCATAAAGCACCCCTTAGGAGCGTGTTTTAAAGTTTGACTGAAATATGGCCTGACATTGTTGGAAATGTTAAGTCAGGTTGTGCAGTAGCAGGCTGAACGGATTACAGCGATCTGTAGTCAAATAAAGAAATGACTTACTGTTGGAACTAAATACCATATTGTATATCTTAAGGTTTCTGTTGTACTATGTTGTCATTAGAGGTAAAAGATAAAAAGTAAAGGCATTTTTAAATGGCCGTTCCCTGCTCCCTCCCTCCTTCTGCTCCCTTTCCTCCTCCCATCCTCTATCTCTCCCTCTATCTCTCTCTTTCTACTTCCTTCTCTCCCTATATCTCTCTCTTTCTACTTCCTTCTCTCCCTCTATCTCTCTCTTTCTACTTCCTTCTCTCCCTCTATCTCTCTCTTTCTACTTCCTTCTCTCCCTCTATCTCTCTCTTTCTACTTCCTTCTCTCCCTCTATCTCTCTCTTTCTACTTCCTTCTCTCCCTCTACTCTCACTTTCTACTTCCTTCCGTCCCTCTATCTCTGCTATGTTCGTTGTATGGTAAACACAGAACCCTCCTCTTCTCCTCCCTTTCCATCTGTCTCTTCCCCCTCTTCCCTTTTCATGTCTCCTCTCCTCTCCCCTCCCCTCCTCCCCTCTCCTCCCCTCCCCTCCTAGTCGTCAGGGGTCAGCCATGCAGCAGGGACCCACTGGGCATCCTCCTGGGCTAGCTGGATGGAGCAGTAGAGCTTCAGGCAGCAGTCCTGGATGCCGTCGTTGACCACCACACTGTCAAAGAACTGCCCGTACCGGGACTCCACCATCCTGGAGACCTCAACCATCTCCTCAAAGTCCTCATCCTAGGGAAGGTTAGGGGGGAGAAGAGAGGAGAGGGGGTTTAGGAGGAGGAGAGAGAAGAGGGGGGATAGGGAGAGGAGAGAGGAGAGGTTGGAGGGAGGAGAGAGGAGAGAGGGACAGTGAGGGAGGAGGAGAAAAATATTCAGAACTCTAAAGATAAATCTCTTATTAAAAACATAAAACTAAGCTAAGGATTCACTAAAAAGTTCAGCAGTCTTAGGAGGAACAGGAAACCACACACACACACACTCACTCACACACACACACACACACACACACACACACACACACACAGTAACAAAGGGCAGAGGTCTTACTTTGAAGGTCCTGTTGTGTGTGTACTTGGTGATGATGGGAGCGTTCTGACGGGTTTCCTTCAGTCTGTCCGTATTGGGAGGTTTGACGTAAATCACAAAGGGCTTCAGTTTCTTTATCCTCAGGGACTGGATGCTCTGAGGACAACACAACAGGAAGTTAACAAACCTACAGTGAAACACAACAGGAAGTTAACAGACCTACAATGAATCACAACAGGAAGTTAACAGACCTACAGTGAATCACAACAGGAAGCTAACAGACCTACAATGAATCACAACAGGAAGCTAACAGACCTACAGTGAATCACAACAGGAAGTTTACAGACCTACAGTGAATCACAACAGGAAGGTAACAGACCTACAGTGAATCACAACAGGAAGTTAACAGACCTACAGTGAATCACAACAGGAAGTTATAGTGTTTAGTTTCGCTGCTGTTACAGACAGGGTTTCTCCCAGTTAAACTTATATTGAATTAATTTAACGTGTATGGGGTTTGTGATCAAAGTTTAAGTTCTACTGCAGTCATGTAACTTGCGTTGGCAGTTGAAGCAATGTGATGAATTACTTGGGGTTGATAAAAGCAGTTGAAGAGAAGATGTAACTTACATGGGGTTTATAACAGCTGGTGGAGTGATGATGTAATTTATATGTGATTTATAACAGCTGGTGGAGTGATGATGTAACTTATATGTGATTTATAACAGCTGGTGGAGTGATGATGTAACATACATGGGGTTTATAACAGCTGGTGGAGTGATGATGTAATTTATATGTGATTTATAACAGCTGGTGGAGTGATGATGTAACTTATATGTGATTTATAACAGCTGGTGGAGTGATGATGTAACTTACATGGGGTTCCACGTCGATGATGCACATGCGTCCTTGATCCATCACTTCTTTGACCGCATCCGTGCTGGTGCCATACATGTGACCCTTGTACTCTCCATACTCCACAAACCTGCACACACACACACACACACACACACACACACACACACACACGTTAGATAGGTAGTGCGTTAGCTAGCTATAGGTGTGTCGCTGCACTTGTATGTTGCCTAGGTAATGAGTACGCTAGCTAGGCGTGGCATCATACCTGTGGTTGAACACCATGTATTCAAAGAGCTCCTTGGTGATGAAGTGGTATTGTCTTCCTGGTCGCTCCCCTTCTCTTATTGGCCGAGTGGTGTCTGGTGGAAACAGGAAGTAACCAAATAAACTGATAAACTTGACGTAACTCCTTGTGTTGTGTATGTGTATATATATATATATATATATATATATATATATATATATATATATATATATATGTTTATATTTGTGATATGCGGATAGCAGAGGGATTAGGTTGGATTACGTACGAGGCACTGGGCCCTGGAAAGTGGAAGGGTTGAGTTTGATCAGGCGCTTACGAAGCTCGTTCACTCCAACTCCAGACGGACCTAGACGGAGCACAGAGGACCAGATAAAACACTACATAACAGGAGGAAAAAAAAAAATATATCCTCTGCTACCGTATCCACTATATGATCTCTAAACAGCAGTATGAGAAGTCCATAAAGCTCACCCAATAGGACGATGAGACGGTGTGGGTCCTGCGGAGCTCTCTGATAGGTCACTACCTTCTCGTAGGGGTTGGTCAGAGCGATGCTATTGGGCGTGCAGGAGTGACATGACTGACGTCTCTTCTTGTACACCGTTCTTCTCCACACGCGAAAACTTCGCCGGAAACCAGCTACAACAATAATTTATCAGACAGAATAGATACATTCACTTTATTTAAATTAACGATAAAAAAAAATCATTCCAACGTAATCTTCTACACTTCCCATGGCAACGATGAGCAATTTAGCCAATGAATAACAATAATAATATTATATGCCACAGTACATATAACAGCAGGCACCTACCTAGATAGATGCCATCGATCATGTGATCAGCCTCGTTCTCCTCTATTGGACAGACACCAGGTGTATTATTCCCTCAGAGAACTCACATCCTCTCCCTACTCTTTAACACAGTAATTAGACCTATATAAAAGTGGTCTTAAAGCCTGATCAAGCAACTTGAGCATACAAGAAGAACCTGAAAGTTTACAATGTAGTTCTAAACACGTTTCTTATGTACATTGTAACTGCAGAATAGATTCATAATAGTATTGTCAACAGAAGTCTTTTAAAGACTTACCTACCATAATCACACTCTTCCTCCTCTGAAAGAATATGAGGAACGAGTTAGGAATGTTGCTAAGCAACAAGTACAAGCTTATGTTTCAAAACAAAGTTATCTTTTGTATATTTTAAATGTATAATATATACCAGAATTCTTTTTTGTAGCTATAAACCAATGAATATGAACGATATTAATAATAGCAGCCACCAGCCATCTATTTGTTAGACATGTGTACCTGGTTTGATGCATTTCTCCTCCACCGGCTTGGGCTCCTCCTCTGGAAGAGACACAAACATTAGAGCTGGACATGCAGCTAGCATTACCCTGCTAGCTACTAGCATAGCTAACATCACCCTGCTAGCTTCTAGCTTAGCTAACATCACCCTGCTAGCTACTAGCTTAGCTAACATTACCCTGCTAGCTACTAGGATAGCTAGCATCACCCTGCTGCTAGGGTTGCTAACATTACACTGCTTGCTGCTAGGATTGCTAAGATTACCCTGCTTGGGACTAGGATAGCTAACATTACCCTGTTAGCTACTAGGATAGCTAACATTACCCTGCTAGCTACTAAGGTAGCTGACATTACCCTGCTAGCTACTAGGGTTTTCAACATTGCCCTGCTGGCTACTAGGCTAGCTAACATTACCCTATTTGCTACTAGGATAGCTAACATTACCCTGCTGGCTACTAGGCTAGCTAACATTACCCTATTTGCTACTAGGATAGCTAACATTACCCTGCTGGCTAATAGGATAGTTAACACTACCCTACAAGCTACTCAGATGGCTAACATTAGCCTGTAAGCTAAGGGGTAGCTAACATTATAGTTGCACATACCACGTTCCTCAATTGGAGCTGCTGTAAGTTACAAAGAGGATGCAGAGGTTAAACAACGCCTGGTTAGACACTGTTTCTATATGTTCCCATAGTTTGCTCAAAGATGCAATAATAGATACAGCGGAGCTAGAACTAGATTGACCATAGTTTAACATAATAAAAAACAAACTGTATGAAACTTTTACAAAGAAAGTAGACACGATACAAGTAAAATTGAAAAAAAAGTAGGCTAAGAGACTTAAATATCAGCTCATAAATATGAATGAGTTTAGACAGTATGTACAATATGTCTATGTAGGTTGTAAAGAACTCACAGGATCGGCTGCAGGTGTGGGGTTGGAAGGGCTGGCACCACCACTGCTCCCTCTGTTTACTGTAGGACAACATCAACATCAACATCAACATCATTAACAACAACAACAACAACAACAACAACAACAACAACAACAACAACAACCAGAGAACAGTAGCATCAGAGACAACAACAAAAAAGGAAAGGATCATAAATTCTTAAAACAACTAAAATCATTTCCCGTCATAAACACGTAGTATTAAGTGTGAAGAGAAAATTAAAGTGTTGTATATTCATCATCACTCATCATTATTAACCAATACGAGTTCCCAGAATAACTGATTCAGTTGACGTGTAGATATCATCATTGTTGAATAAATCTCAGAGGATTCTTTACACCTCTCTTTATTTGCTTTACTCTTTTGTTTTAGTTCAAAACACGTTTGCACGCTGGTAAAATAAAGTTCTACGTAGATGATTGACAGGACCTCTTGAAGTGGTTGGTGGAGGGGATGAGTCCGGCACAGGAGGCAGTACTAGGTAACTTCCTGGCCTGCCACCAGTGGACGTCGCCCTGGTCCACGACCTCCAGCAGGTCTCCTTTACTGAAGGCCATGCCGGCGTCAGGGCATGGGATGGCAGGGTCCTGCTGGGGAATATAGTCCACCAGGGCCCTCATATACACCTGAGGAAGGAAGGAAGGAAGGAAGGAAGGAAGGAAGGAAGGAAGGAAGGAAGGAAGGAAGGAAGGAAGAAAAAGACAGAAGGAATGATAGAATGTAAAAACGAAAGAAACATAAAAAACGTATACATAGAATCCATATAGATGAGTGGGTTGGTCTTTCGAGTGAGTGTTAGTGTCTAACACTACTGACTCTATTGAATTAGTGCTAGCATCTAACACCACTGACTCTATTGAATTAGTGTTTGCATCTAACATCACTGACCGGGCTTTGGCTGCTGGTGGTCTGTGGTTTGTTGGGTATCACTTTGAACAGAATGGTTCCTTGAGAGTTCACCTACAGAGAGAAAGGCGTGATGTAAATATAACTGTAGTTTTGTCATACTCACTGACTAATGACATTATATCATTCACTATGGGAGACTGAGAGTATGTTGTATTCATGGACCAATCAGATCTGGGAAACTAGTCAAACACCGTCACTATGGTGTTTAACATGAAATGACTGATGGAGTGTTAAAGGTGGACTGACTAGGAATGATTTAAGGTGGACTGACTAACAGAGTGTTACAGGTTGACTGACTTGGAATGATTTAAGGTGGACTGACTAATAGGGTGTTACAGGTGGACTGACTTGGAATGATTTAAGGTGGACTGACTTGGAATGATTTAAGGTGGACTGACTAATAAAGTGTTACAGGTGGACTAACTAGAAATGATTTAAGGTGGACTGACTTGGAATGATTTAAGGTGGACTGACTAATAAAGTGTTAAAGGTGGACTAACTAGGAATGATTTAAGGTGGACTGACTTGGAATGATTTAAGGTGGACTGACTAATAGGGTGTTACAGGTGGACTGACTAGGAATGATTTAAGGTGGACTGACTAGGAATGCTTTAAGGTGGACTGACTTGGAATGATTTAAGGTGGACTGACTAATAGGGTGTTACAGGTGGACTGACTTGGAATGATTTAAGGTGGACTGACTGATAGGGTGTTACAGGTGGACTGACTTGGAATGATTTAAGGTGGACTGACTTGGAATGATTTAAGGTGGACTGACTAATAAAGTGTTACAGGTGGACTAACTAGGAATGATTTAAGGTGGACTGACTAATAGGGTGTTACAGGTGGACTGACTAGGAATGAGTTAAGGTGGACTGACCAGGATCTGGATGACTTCCTCTGGATCCAGACCCTCCACCGGTTTCCCATTCACCTCCACCAGTAAATCCCCGGGCCGGAGAAGCCCTGGACCCAACACACACACACACACACACACACACCGCACACCGCACACACACACACACACACACACACACATTAGTTATGTGATATTTAGTATTTATGTGTTAGTTATGTGTTGCTTCTGCTTTGGAGACTGACCACTGCGGTCTGCCAGACCCCCTTGGATCACCCTGGCGATGGAGATCTCTCCAGTCTCCTCATCCTTCTTTATGGTGGCCCCCTGAGAAGAACAGACAGATGGAAAGAGAAAGAGAAAGAGAGATAGAAAGAGACATAATAAGAGAAACAGAGGCAGAAGGGCAGAAAGAGAGAAGAGAGAGAAAAATATACTATATTGCACATCAAATATATTATAGAAAAGGTATTCATAGATACGTATTAAAAACAGTTTAAGATGAAGGATGTGATGAGAGTATGGAGTTTAAAGATAAACGTCTTGAGGGCAGAGTGGGATGTGATCACAGTGAAACAGAGTGTGATGTGATCACAGTGAAACAGAGTGTGATGTGATCACAGTGAAACAGAGTGGGATGTGATTACAGTGAAACAGAGTGTGATGTGATCACAGTGAAACAGAGTGGGATGTGATTACAGTGAAACAGAGTGGGATGTGATTACAGTGAAACAGAGTGGGATGTGATTACAGTGAAACAGAGTGGGATGTGATGACAGTGAAACAGAGTGGGAAGTGATTACAATGAAACAGAGTGGGAAGTGATTACAGTGAAACAGAGTGGGAAGTGATTACAGTGAAACAGAGTGGGAAGTGATTACAGTGAAACAGAGTGGGAAGTGATTACAGTGAAACAGAGTGGGAAGTGATTACAGTGAAACAGAGTGGGATGTGATTACAGTGAAACAGAGTGGGATGTGATTACAGTGAAACAGAGTGGGATGTGATCACAGTGAAACAGAGTGGGATGTGATTACAGTGAAACAGAGTGGGATGTGATTACTGTGAAACAGAGTGGGATGTGATTACTGTGAAACAGAGTGGGAAGTGATTACAGTGAAACAGAGTGGGAAGTGATTACAGTGAAACAGAGTGGGATGTGATTACAGTGAAACAGAGTGGGATGTGATTACAGTGAAAGGTGAAGTGCTGTGGCAATGCAGAGGAGATATGCCAATCAGAGCTGGAACGATGGAGGAAATGACTGAGAAATGGAAGAGCTCATGGAGTCAAAGAAAAGGTGAGGGTTGAAAAGTCGACCGTCCAAGATTCCCTCCATTAGGACACAAGATGGATGACAAACAACGAGAAAGGGAAAAGGTTTGATATGAAGATGATGAAGAACAGTTGAACTTGGACCTCTGACCTCATTAGGTGACATCAAGTTCCATCCACAAACCCGGGGTCAGACAGACTTCCCTTTGGCATCCAGGACATCCAGATAATACTTATCTACAATTTACTCCCCCATAAAGTTCAAAGCGGTCGAAGGTAATTTGAAAAATCAATTTGTTGTACAGAGTGAAACCCTGCATGGCAGAACACAGGAAGTGGAGAGAGAGAGAGAGAGAGAGAGAGGGCCGCTGCTCTTTTATAACTTCTTCTTCTTGTTCTTCTTCTTCTCCTTCTTCTTGGTGGGCAGGCAGCCTGTGCGGTCCTGGTCGCTATGGTCCTCCACACCGTTAGAGGGCGGGGCCTGTCCTCCTCCTGTGCTCTGGGGGGCGCTGCAGGACACAGCCCTTCTCCTACGGTGACCCTTCACATGAAGAGAGGAAGGCCTCCCCGGCTGCCCGTTGCCGTAGGAACACACGGAGCTGGAGGAGGAGGACGAGGAGGAAGAGGAGCGTGAGGACAAAGAAGCAGAGGAAGACGGAGAGAGGCGGTGGGGCTTCTTAGGAAGTTTTTTTTGAGGCGACAGAGAAGAGCTCCGTGGCGGAGGGGGAGGAGGGCAGCGTTTGGCCCGGGGACGGGGTGGCGTTGTGGGCTGAGCCTTGGTGGCAACGATCAGCCCCTGGAGCTTGTCCACCACCTCGCTCAGCAGACTCAGAGCCTGGGCGTTGTCCTCCGCGGTTTCGGACATCATCTCCGTGGCGACCGCCATGGTGCGGCCCAGCTGGCGCACGTCGCTGGCCCCGTGCTCGATGGAGCTGGCCGCGGTCTGGACCGTCGAACACAACTCCTCCAGGCTCCGCTGGCCACCCGGCTCCAAAGATGGCCGACGCTGCTTCGTCAATGCTGTTGTTGTTCTGGGATGTAGGTGGCCACGTTGTCCGTTGGTAGACGGGGAGAGGGCAGGGGCGTTCTGCCTCCTGCTGCAGCGCTGAGTGGCAGGGCTTGAGGGCGCTGTGTGGGCCTTGCCTGGTAGGAAGAGGCCTGGGAACGGGCACGGGTCCAGAGAGGGGACAGGCACGGTTCTAGCAGGCCTTCCGGGGGTAATGGTGCCGTAGCGGGGGGTGTTGGGGGAGCTGGGGGTGGAGAGGCTGAAGGCTCGGACTGGGGAAGGAGGATAGGCGTAGTCAGCCCTGTCCAGGACGAACCCTCCTGCTTCTCCTCCGGCTCCTCTTCCTCCTCCGACTCCTCCAACTCTTCCTCCAGCTCCTACTCCTCCTCCTCTTCTTACGCCTCCACCTCCGTTATGGCGGTCTTTCTCTGAGGAGATGACTTTACGGAGAAAGGGAGTGGGAAATGAAAGGATAGAGTAAACAGAACAGGAGAATGGTAGAGGGAGGAGGACATGAATGAAGAAAAAGAACAAATGATTTGAAATCAGTGAAATCACAAAGCATGCAGGTTCCATAGGGAAATCAAAGATAAGGCTCAAAGGGACAAAAAGCATCCATATTTCCAACAGCCGAATAACGTAGATCAAAAAAATCCACACACTATGAGACAGGTTTCTGAAAATACGTATTTCTTCAAACTAAATGAATTATGGAATTATAGTAGACCAATAATGAACGGATCGATCCACTTCCTGTTTCCTGCTCTTACCAGGCCGGGGGGCGGGGTTGTAAACAGAGGGTGCTGATTGGTTAAGGCCTCTCTCCTGGAGCACTGTGGTTTGTCGACACAATTGACAGCTTCCTGTGGACTGGTAGCGAGGGAGGGGGCGGGTCTCGCCAGGTTGGGGGCGGGACAAGAGCCTGACTCCCGCCTCCTCGGTTCTAAGCTCCTCCCCTGACCACGCCCTCCTCTCAGGAACCAATCGCTCCAGAGTGAGACGACGAAGGCTGTTCCAACGACTACGCTTATCCCCTCCTCCTCTCTCCCTTCCTCCTCCTCCTCCTCTTCCTCCTCTTATTCCTCCCCCTCTCTTGGGAGTAAGAAATGGAAGGTTCATTTAGAATGTGAATATTCAGCAAAAAGTGGAAAGGATAACCGATATATTAAGTAGACGGTATAAATGTAGAGTTATAAATAATCATGCTGTTCCACCTCTGTCTTCTCTGATTGAGTGAGAAACACATACACGTTAAATTAAATATAGCTTGTGCTTGCTAGCAGATTGTATACACCCGCCTATTCCAGTACCTTCTGCTGCTCTGCAATAAACAGTGTCTGGTAATGACACCCTGCTCTACCAGCTCGACAATTACAAAATTATGTAACACAGAGGAGGGAAGCTGAACAGTGATGCAAACATTACAAATAAGAGAAGTGATGTGTGTGTGTGTGTGTGTGTGTGTGTGTGAGTGTGTGTGTGTAAACCTTCCTACCAGTGGCTGGTGGTTCTTGACCAGACAGACGACCCTCATGGCGTCCTCATCCTCCGGCATGTCCTCTGGTAGTGGAGGTAAGACAGGCCCAAAGTCTGCCTGGGCCACGGAGTCATGGGCATACAGCAGGGCCTAGGAGACAGACACACAGGTAGTCGGACAGACAGGTAAACAGTCAGACAGGTATTCAGACAGACAGACAGATAGACAGGCAGACAGGCATAGGTTCAGTCAGGGTGTCTAGAGACTGACCTGTAGATGTGGAGAAGCCAGTAGACAGTAGAGCTCTTTGACTTCATCTGAGGGACAGGGAGCCGCTATCATATCGTCCATGATCTGACAGACAGACAGACAGACAGACAGACAGACAGACAGACAGACAGACAGACAGACAGACAGACAGACAGACAGACAGACAGACAGACAGACAGACACAGTCCCAAAGACAAGCAGTGGGTCAGACACACAGACAATAAGAAACACAAAAATACAGCCAGACAGAGTCTCTGAAGTTTCTCTCAAGTTTGGCTATGTGTATGTGTATGTGTATGTGTATGTGTGTGTGCGTGTGTGTGTGTGTGTACTGACCTCATCAGACAGAGCTGAAGCGTAAGGCAGGGAGGGGATGGGAGGAAGTCTCTGGTACTGAACCAGGCTGTCATACACCTGTACACAACAACACCATCAGAACTCGTCATCTTACCAAATCAATACTTCTTATCGTGAAAGTTCATAACACCACATCTGAATGTGCACTGCAAAAAAGGATTCACAAATCAAGACTGCAAGTATATTCTAATCCCTGAACTCAGATGATGATGATAATATTAATAATCTATGATGGAGAGGGAATAAACTGGATCTCTAAATGAAAAGGCACTAACCGCCTTTAGATGTTTTAGATGTTTTTATCGTTACATCATACTTCCATGGTCTAGAACCCACATAGACAATCAACACTTTTGTGGAGGATTGTATTCTAGAAGGTTCTGAGCTCAGAGGTTCTAGAAGGTTCTGAGTTTAGAGGTTCTAAAATGTTCTGACTTCAGAGGTTCTAGGAGGTTCTGAACTCAGAGGTTCTGGAAGGTTCTGAGCTCAGAGGTTCTAAAGAGTTCTGAGTTCAGAGGTTCCAGAAGGTTCCAAATGGTTCTGACCCCCAGTAGAGAGCTGAGCCACGGGGCGCTGAGGAGTCCATGCAGAACGTCGGCCCCGGCAACGCCTCTGTGGACGGCACCACGCACCACCTCTAGCACACTGGACAACACCCTGCTCAGACCTGCAGCGCACACACACACACACACACACACACACACACACACACACACACACACACACACACACAGTCAAACAGTAATAGTAGGTCCACAGCAGGTGGGGTGGTTATTTTAAGGAGATCCCTCCGTAGAGAGATCTGTCAGTTTGTAAGTTCTAGATTGTAATGAAAACTACATAGAGCAGTGAGTATAATCCCTGTGTCTATATTCGGATTACAACAGCTCTGTGTGTGTATGTGTATGCACGTGTCTGTGTGTGTGTGTGTGTGTGTGTGTGTGTGTGTGTGTGTGTGTGTGTGCGTGCATGCATGCAAAGGTCTGCAGTACTACATTGAGTGTTTGTAGTCACCATTGTCATACGGAGTGTCTGTCTGCAGAGCCGTCCTCATAGTGAACATCTAGACCTGACACCTGTGGATACAAGACAAACACAGTCACTCTTCTTATTAGGTGAATACACTGGAATAGTTCTGTTAGCTAGGTGAATACACTGGAATAGTTCTGTTAGCTAGGTGAATACACTGGAATAGTTCTGTTAGCTAGGTGAATGTACAGGAATAGTTCTGTTAGCTAGGTGAATACACAGGAATAGTTCTGTTAATTAGGTGAATACACTGACATAGTTCTGTTAGCTAGGTGAATGTACAGGAATAGTTCTGTTAGCTAGGTGAATGTACAGGAATAGTTCTGTTAGCTAGGTGAATACACTGGAATAGTTCTGTTAGCTAGGTGAATGTACAGGAATAGTTCTGTTAGCTAGGTGAATACACTGGAATAGTTCTGTTAGCTAGGTGAATGTACAGGAATAGTTCTGTTAGCTAGGTGAATACACTGGAATAGTTCTGTTAGCTAGGTGAATACACTGGAATAGTTCTGTTAGCTAGGTGAATACACTGGAATAGTTCTGTAAGCTAGGTGAATACACTGGAATAGTTCTGTTAGCTAGGTGAATGTACAGGAATAGTTCTGTTAGCTAGGTGAACACACTGGAAAGCATCAAGCATCGTTTAAGCAACAATGCAACAGTGGCCATATTCATATAAAATATCAGTATGAGAGTGGCTAAATATTGGCAGGAATGAAGCTTGATTCATATTCAACATCAGGAGTAATAAAGCCTCATTCATTTTCAACATCAGTAGTAATAAAGCCTCATTCATATTGAATATTAGTATAAATGAAGCCTCATTCACAGTCAATACCAGTTTAGAAAGCTGCCATTTTCAGAACCAAGAATGCCCTGGAACGCGTAACCTTCCTCCTGCTCTGTCACCCATAAAGCTTTCTCAGAAAAACCCGCCAGGAGATTAGAAGTTAGCTCAGGATGTGACACTATGGAACTGTTCATCTGTGTAGAGAGGGTTGAAGTTCCCCACATGGTAACCCATGTGAAAACAGGAAATCATTTCAAAACATTTACAATAAGATTTAATAAGTATGCCATGGGGAATCATTGGAGGGTGATCACAAAGATCTGAGACCTGATGAAGATCCTATAGGGACCGAAAGATCATAAAGATCTGTCAGTTTG
Organism: Aplochiton taeniatus; assembly: GCA_017639675.1. Taxonomy (NCBI): domain Eukaryota; kingdom Metazoa; phylum Chordata; class Actinopteri; order Galaxiiformes; family Galaxiidae; genus Aplochiton; species Aplochiton taeniatus. Next base: position 1,414,393 of record CM030190.1, read on the forward strand.
GGTTCATGCGTCTAAAGTTTAGTGTTAAAAGAACAAACACAGAGTATATGGCCTAATAAGTATGATAAAAGTGGCCATATATCTAAAACATAAAATATTAAAATATCAGTTGGAATGTGGCCACATTCACATTGACGATCAGTACAAAAGGCGCATAATTTATGTCAAATAACAAAATGAAAGGGGATATTAACAGTGTGGCTCTATTATGGACACTAAAATCTCCATAATAAAAGATGGTGTCCTATGTAGCCCCATTACAACAACACAGGAACAGGAACGTTCTGCATTAAAACAACCTAGCTCTGCTCTCACAGGGGGAAAGCTGATCGCTAGCCCCCCCCCCCCCACACACACACACACACACACACATTATGGTAGTTCATACAACCATCAGCACCATGCAAGAGAGTAACAGAAACACCTCCTACCTTCTGCGTTGTGTTTTGTGGGCTGTTCTAATTCCACTACTCCTGTGATGGGTCTGGCTGGAGATGGAGTTCATCCATAGCGTGTGCTGGACTGGACTGGACCGGGGGTTTTCCGTCGCGTTGCCGTGCCAACATGTATGTGATGTTACTACTACAAAGAGTCCCAGGGAGAACAGGCCATAATCCTCTCTATTCTGATTTAATCCACTGCCTCTCTCTGTTCTCTCTCTCCCAGTGCCTGTCCTGTCAGACACGCTCTGTCTCTCTCTCTCTCTCTCCTCTAATACACAGTCTCTCTCTCTCTCTACTCTAACACACAGTCTCTCTCTCTCTCTCTCTCTCTCTCTCTCTACTCTCTCTCTCTCCTCTAACACACAGTCTCTCTCTCTCTCTCTCTACTCTCTCTCTCTCCTCTAACACACAGTCTCTCTCTCTCTCTCTCTCTCTCTCTCTAACACACAGTCTCTCTCTCTCCTCTAACACGCAGTCTCTCTCTCTCTACCCTAACACACAGTCTCTCTCTCTCTCTCTCTATTCTAACACACAGTCTCTCTCTCTCTCTCTCTCTACTCTAACACACAGTCTCTCTCTCTCTCTCTCTCCTCTAACACACAGTCTCTCTCTCTCTCTCTCCTCTAACACACAGTCTCTCTCTCTCTCTCTCCTCTAACACACAGTCTCTCTCTCTCTCTCTCTACTCTAACACACACAGTCTCTCTCTCTCTCTCTCTCTCTCTCTCTCTCTATTCTAACACACAGACTCTCTCTCTGTCTCCCTCTGGCCTGTGAACACCTCAGCAGCCAGGCAGGACTGGGGTCACAAAGCTTCTTAACTCTTCCCTGCTTTTAGCCTCTTCACATACACACACACCCACGTCCGTGCTCAGAAGGCAAGCCAGAAGGCGGGGTAGACGATATACACAGTGTTAGCAGTAGAGGGTAATGACACACACACACACACACACACACACGGCTGTGTTAGTGATCCTAATCGTACTGTCACAGCATGTTAGAAACAGCTGCAGCTGAACGTGTTTGTCTGTTATCTTTCATGTTAGCGTGTGTATGTTATGCATCCCACTGTTAAATTATGTGTGACTGTGTTATCTTTCATGTTAGCGTGTGTACGTGATGCATACCATTGTTAAAGTGTGTGTGACTGTGTGTGTGATGGTAATGACAGCTGATACAGTCACACAGTGTTGAAGCTCACCCTCTCAGCGCTAGGAGAGGAAGTCACAGTGCTGAAGCTCACCCTCTCGGTGGTAGAAGAGGAACAGTCACACAGTGTTGAAGCTCAGCCTCAGGAGAGGAACGAAACAAACAATGGAGTTTTTAAGTGTGTTTGACTCAGTGTGTTTGACTCAGTGTTTGACTCAGTGTGTTTGACTCAGTGATGGTACAGGCTGTATGATGGTGTGATGGTGATGGTACAGGCTGTATGATGGTGATGGTACAGGCTGTATGATGGTGATGGCACAGGCTGTATGATGGTGATGGTATAGGCTGTATGATGGTGATGGTACAGGCTGTATGATGGTGTCATGGTGATGGTACAGGCTGTATGATGGTGATGGTACAGGCTGTATGATGGTGATGGTACAGGCTGTATGATGGTGTGATGGTGATGGTACAGGCTGTATGATGGTGTCATGGTGATGGTACAGGCTGTATGATGGTGTCATGGTTATGTTACAGGCTGTATGATGGTGTCATGGTGATGGTACAGGCTGTATGATGGTGTGATGGTGATGGTACAGGCTGTATGATGGTGTGATGGTGATGGTACAGGCTGTATGATGGTGTCATGGTTATGTAACAGGCTGTATGATGGTGTGATGGTGATGGTACAGGCTGTATGATGGTGTCATGGTGATGGTACAGGCTGTATGATGGTGTCATGGTGATAGTACAGGCTGTATGATGGTGTCATGGTGATGGTACAGGCTGTATGATGGTGTGATGGTGATGGTAAAGGTTTCCACTCAGAAAAGGATCAGCGTCACCAGTTAATCTGAGAGGACGACCTCATGGCCTCCAGAACGCTTACTGGTCCTAATCTTAATGCCTCTTTACCTCCCCCCACCTACACACACTCCCCCCCCCCCCCCCCCCCCCCCCCCCCCCCCCCACACACACACACACACACACACACACACACACACACACACACACACACACACTACTAAAGTCCTGAGTGCAGAAAACACTCACTGGTCTGGGTGTTTGTTAGTCAACACAGAGTACAACAGCCTGTCAGTCACTTCTGTTCTAGTTGTCATGACATTTTAAATGATGACGCAGCACAAACATATGGAGACCGCAGCAGGGTACGTAGTGTTGTATGGTCTTTATTTCAGATCGGCCCCCACAGTGCACACTCACAAGCGCTGTGTGTGTGTGCGGGCCTGTTCACCACGTGATTACCACCACCAGTCTAACACACACAACCCCCCCCCCCCCCAGTCACATAGCAATCTGTCCGTAACGCTGCAGCAGGGCCACGTGGAGGGAGAGTTCCCACTGACCAATCCGGTGAGGGTGGGGAGTCGACCAGCCGGAGCTGACTCTGTTGTCAAGGGAGACGTATCCTAGCCGTCCATACCATCATCTTTTCACACAGATTTAGTTCACCACAAAACGTTATCCACAAGAACACAGCAAACGGCAACTCTGCATCAAACTGAATTATTAGAAGTGCAAAACACAAACCTGTCAGTGTGTTAAGAGGAGAGAGCGAATCCTCCATATAAAAGTACCCATTCAACACAATAACACAGCAGTAATTATTAACCCAGTGAGTAGTGAGACTGGTCCCAATAGAGATTTCAAATCTTTCAAACTGCTATCACACAAGGACCAGTGCATCTTTTAAACACAGCAGGGGTTCAGAGGAGTATACAAAAGTAGAGTCAAAAGTCTGTACAAACAAAGCCACCAGATGAGGAGGTGTGTGTGTGTGTGTGTGTGTGTTCTAGGAGCTGACATGGCATTTCTGATACAGTTATAATCCTGGTAGGTTTAGAGTCAAATGAGTTTGTGCCTGTTACTCTGATCCCAAACACCCACCCAAACACGTACGCACGTACGCACGCACGCACGCACGCACGCACGCACGCACGCACGCACGCACGCACGCACGCACGCACGCACGCACGCTGACCCCCGGGGAAAGATACACCTCACACACCGATCTAAATTTAAACAGAGGAATATGATTGTTTTTGCAAAGCCACATACAAACTGTCAGTAAGGAGGAAAATAAAGTCAGTACATTTTCCTGAAACATACAGTCCTGTGTAAATGTTTTACGCAGGTGTGTAAAGTAAGAATGCTTTAAAAAATCAAAGTGTGAATAGTTTGTTTTTATCAATTCACTAAAATTGAATGAACAAATGAACAATCTAAATCAAATGAATATTTGCTGTGACCACTCTTTGCTTTAAAATTGTTGCCAGCATTTTTTCTGCCTCTAAAACTTTTACACAGTATACTATACACACGGATACTTATTGGAGACCATTATAATATTTCCACAGTTAAACACCAAGTGTGCCTGGTCCAAACTGACCCACATGGTACTGGTGGAGTAACCAGGCCCAGTCTGGACCAGTTTGGTACTGTACAGGTAAGGAAAACTTGTACTAGACTTTGGAGAACGGTTATTAAAAGCCGTTTTGGGTTACAGAATCTGACAGACACCATTTTACCATTTCCTCATGAGTAACTATGTATGCTAGTGAGTTCAGTCCATGGGTGTTGCTAGACCCCTTTTACTGGAACACGTGCTCCAGTATTGATCTGCTGTGCCCCAGCATTGATCTGCTGTGCCCCAGAAAAATCTCACGTTCAAGTTTTAACAAGGTCCCATATTTGGCAGTGGATTCATTTAGATTGACAATACTAGGAAAATAATGGATTTTTCTCTAATCCACAACGTCAAAACAACGCAGTTGAACCCAAAGTACAAGCTGTGGCACGCACCATTCTGTCCGGGACTGTGCACGGCCAATGGGGGGCCAGTGTCCCTGTACAGCTTTAAGTCTAGCAACGCCCCTGGTTCAGTCGGTACAGTAAAGTCACGCAAGAAATGTTTCATCCAAAAATCTTTTGTTAATATAGTTAGACATTTTTCATTAAACATTTATCCTTTTTGTGAAATATTCTTTCGTCCAAAAAATAAAGCTACTCTGAATATTTAGGTTTTACGAAACTATAAATACGTGGAAAATAAAATTAGTTTTTTTTAAATACAGTGTGCACAGTGTACATGACCTATTCATGTTTCGAGATAAAAAAAAAAACTGTCCCTTTAAAATGTAATTTACTTTACTAATTCCCTTCAGAATGTGCATTGGTACACAATATATAGGAATGTATGCCCCCTTAAAAATCTAAAATGCATTTGGGCTTCCTTTGGTAAAACCCAAATCTTCCACTTCCCTTACCCATTTTGAATGGGACACTGCAATACAAGGAAAGAATAAAAATCCCTGTTTGTGGCAGTTTTAAGAACTTTCAAAGATTGATTTAAGATATCGTTAAACCAATGAAGGCCTTATTTTTAGATAATCAAACTTAAGACTTTTTTAAGATTTATTTTTTAGAACACGCAGATAACCTGCGTTTAAATAAGTATAATGATATAAAAATAGATATGCTATTATTCTGTCAGTCAAGCTAGCCAATATTCAGAAAGCTGCATCGATTTGACTCTTGATGGCAGATTCTTTAGGTCACTTCCCATTGTCTCCTGTATTCAGAGCTGGTTGTTACTGGCTGTTTCTCTTCCCTTAAAAACGCCACTCATCCTGGATAGCCAGAACACCTTGACACACTCTTTAAATGGTCAGTCTGGATGACTGGGCGACTGAGCGGAGCAGCAAGTCTTTGTGTCTTGAAAAGCGCTATATAATTTAAATGCATTATTATTATTATTATTATTATTATTATTATGACTATCGGCCGGCCCTCGGATTGGACAGCTCATAAGTTCTAAAAACACACATTACTGATATTCAAACAGGCGTGTCAATAAAAGCTGTGTAACCGTGGAAACGCATGACATAACAATGTTCCCTCCATGCCCTGTCCCTTTCCAACACAGAAACGTTCACCTTTCCTTCCCATACCTTTTGTTTTCCCTGTTAGTATATTTACATTACAGTACTGAGCAGAACTATAGGTGTGATCCAGTCCAGTCCAGTTTGATGTGACCAGGGTAAAACATGGACTGGACTGCAGCTCCACTCCGCCTCAGGCTGTCTCCTGTTGGATCTGGTAATAGGAGCCCTGAGGACACAGACAGACAAGCTGTGTACCATCTGTATCACACTTACAAGGCAGAGAATCAGCAAAACAGGATTCAATAAGAAGGAGGAAAAAGAGGATCAGACTGATTATAAGGGGAGGGACGAAGTGTGTGTGTGTGTGTGTGGTTAATGTGTGAGGCTGTGTGTGTGTGTGTGTGTGTGTGTGGTTAATGTGTGAGGCTGTGTGTGTGTGTGTGTGGTTAATGTGTGAGGCTGTGTGTGTGTGTGTGTGTGTGTGTGTGTGGTTAATGTGTGAGGCTGTGTTTGTGTTTGTGTGTGTGTGTGTGTGTGTGTAGTTAATGTGAGGCTGTGTGTGTGTGTGGTTAATGTGTGTGTGTGGTTAATGTGTGAGGCTGTGTGTGTGTGTGTGTGGTTAATGTGTGTGTGTGATTAATGTGTGTGATTAATGTGTGTGTGTGTGTGTGTGTGTGTGTGTGTGGTCCTACCTTGAGAGTGGTGAATAGGAAGCCCAGTTCTCCCAGCTGAACACTGGAGTCCATCAGGTCCTCGATGAGACTCACCTCAGCCCCCAGGTTCCTGATCCTAACACATACAGGAGTGGGCTCGTCACTGTGTGTGTGTGTGTGTGTGTGTGTGTGTGTACACACTGTGCTCTGATCACCACGTAGAGGGAGGAGGTTGTCAGAGTGTGTGTGTGTGTGTGTGTGTGTGTGTGTGTGTGTGTGTGTGTACACACCGTGCTCTGATCACCACATAGAGGAAGGGAGGGAGCAGGTCATCCATTCCCTCCATGGCCACCTGGACTTCCTGGCTGAGCTCCCGGAAGGTTCTCTGGATCACCAGCAGCTTGTCGGACGGGGTGAAGGTGGTACTGACACACACACACACACACACACACACACACACACACACACACACACACACACACACACACACAGACACACACACACACACACACACACAGGAATACTTATAATAACACATTTTAAGACATGACTACACACTCACAGGAAAAATGCAGGAATACCTAGAGGAACCAAAATCAAAACGTATATAAACACACACATACAAGACATTTAGGAATAGTTACAAGAAAAAAAAGAAATTATGTACACGCACAGGACACATTCCAGAATATTTTGAGGAACATATTTTAAGACACATACTGGATATTTAGGAAGACATTTTGTTATTATTTAATACATCTTGACAGTTTGAAAGGTAAACTGAACTGAATGGACTCAAGTTTGTGAGAATGTAGGAGTCGCACAAGGTCTGACCTGAACACATTTTAAGAAAGAGGTATGTTAAAACACATACTGGACAGTTAGGAACACATTTGAAAACATATTTTAAGACAGTTTGAAATGTAAACTGATTTCTAACTCAATGAGAATGTAGGAGTGGCACAGGATCTGACCTGATCTGCTGCAGAGTTTCAACAGACGAGGAATAACAGAGGTCTCTGGTGCTGGACTCAACCTGTGAGAACATAGACTATAAATGCTGTGAGAACATAGACTATAAATGCTGTAGGAACATAGACTATAAATGCTGTGAGAACATAGACTATAAATGCTGTAGGAACATAGACTATAAATGCTGTGAGAACATAGACTATAAATGCTGTAGGAACATAGACTATAAATGCTGTGAGAACATAGACTATAAATGCTGTGAGAACATAGCCTATAAATGCTGTAGGAACATAAACTCAACCTGTGAGAACATAGACTATAAATGCTGTAAGAACATAGACTATAAATGCTGTAAGAACATAGACTATAAATGCTGTAAGAACATAGACTATAAATGCTGTAGGAACATAGACTATAAATGCTGTAGGAATATAGACTCAACCTGTAAGAACACAGACTATAAATGCTGTAAGAACATAGACTATAAATGCTGTAAGAACATAGACTCAACCTGTAAGAACATAGACTAGAAATGCTGTAGGAACATAAGACTCAACCTGTAAGAACATGGAGTATAAATGCTGTAGGAACATAGTCTCAACCTGTAAGAACATAGAATAGGTATAGGAACAGCAAAGCTTTAACTCTTAGAAAATAAAAACATAACACATAACTCTTAATGCACAGCCCACATCTGATCCATCTCATGACTTAAGCCTGTGGGTTTAGACGTGAATTCATTTTATATTCTAGTCACTAGAAACGAGTGTATGTTTCTGTTTGAGTTTTTGACCCAGCGCCAGATGACTAAAGGATGTCTGAGTGTTGTGATTGGTTGTTGAATGCTCGGTGAAGGAGTCCACCTGTGTTTTTTAAAGGAGGGGTGTAACCTACCCTTTTCATCTCCCCCAGCACTGAGATGGTCACCGGCCAGAACTTCCTACAACCCCAAACACACACACACACACACACACACACACACACACACACACACACACACACACATGACAGTCTGAGGACAGTTGTCGTGTGTGTGACAGAGAGACTGATCTCAGAGAATGAATGAATGTGTAAGAGTTTGCTTGATTTAAAGAGAGACATGAAAGAGGTTTAGTGAGTATGTGTGTATGCGTGTGTGTGTGTATATTTGTCCGAGTGTATGTGTGTGTGTGTGAGTGTGTGTGTGTGAGAGAGAGAGTGTGTGTGAGTGTATATGTCCAACTGATTGAGTGTGTGTACATGTGCATGTATACGGGTAAGAGTGTACATATGTACGATTGTGAGTGTGTGTGTGTGTGTGTGTGTGTGTGTGTGTACTGACTGCTGCACCCCCAGGAAGGAAAGCAGGGCCTGGTCAGTCTGCTTGTTGAGGCGCAGCACACACTCCCAGTAGAGCCTCTCCTCCTTCTCTTTCTCCAGGGCATAGAGGGTGAACAGGGGGGGGTAGAGGGGGGGCAGGAGCACAGGGAGCAACAGGCTGGAGCTGCTCACCACGTAGCTGCGCACGCGCGCGCGCGCGCACACACACACACACACACACACACACACACACACACACACACACACACACACACACACACACACACACACACACACACACAGGCGCATTAACAAAGAGGTTTGTTTCATATTATTTATTGATTTATTATTAACGTCTGGTTGTGTGTGTGTGTGAGTGTGTGTGTGGGGGACTCTAACCCGTGGTTGGAGGAGTCCTGGTGGGTTCCACTGCTTGTGTCGACGGAGAGGTCAGAGGTCGGCCGGGTGTTGGGAATGAAGCCCCCTTCCTCCGGTAACCCAGGAAACAGAAACCTGGGCACACACAAACACATGGTCAGACACTGTTCAGTATGTTCGTACAATAGAACAACACACACACACACACACACACACACACACACACACACACACACACACACACACAGTTCAGAATGTTTGTACAATAGAACAACACACACAGGCATGCTGACCTGAGGATGGAGAAGGTGTGTGTGAGGTAGGAGTGTATTTCCTGGACAGCCTGAGGCAGCAGGCGGCGGTTACAACCCACCCCCACATAGGTCATCCTGTAGACGGTCACTAGAGTCTCCAGCAGCCAGCCCAGAGGGTGCAGAGGAGTCTCACAGGCCTAGCCATAACATAACATAGCATTACATAACATAACATGACACATAGGTCATCCTGTAGACGGTCACTAGAGTCTCCAGCAGCCAGCCCAGAGGGTGCAGAGGAGTCTCACAGGCCTAGCCATAACATAACATAGCATTACATAACATAACATGACACATAGGTCATCCTGTAGACGGTCACTAGAGTCTCCAGCAGCCAGCCCAGAGGGTGCAGAGGAGTCTCACAGGCCTAGCCATAACATAACATAGCATTACATAACATAACATGACACATAGGTCATCCTGTAGACGGTCACTAGAGTCTCCAGCAGCCAGCCCAGAGGGTGCAGAGGAGTCTCACAGGCCTAGCCATAACATAACATAACATAACATAACATAACATAACATGACATGACACATAGGTCATCCTGTAGACGGTCACTAGAGTCTCCAGCAGCCAGCCCAGAGGGTGCAGAGGAGTCTCACAGGCCTAGCCATAACATAACATAACATAACATAACATAACATAACATAACATGACATGACATGACACATAGGTCATCCTGTAGACGGTCACTAGAGGGTGCAGGAGAGTCTCACACACCTAGCAATAACAACAACCAGAACAATAAGCAGGATAATAATAATTAAGAATCATAACAACAATCATACTCATAAGAACTCACATTCAAACCTTTATTGCACACGTGGCCTGTTGCTGATTTACTGCCATAAAACACACACACACACACACACACACACACACACACACACACACACACACACACACACACACACACACACACACACACATACACACACAGGGTGGCCTTCTATACATAGACGTATAATGTGATAGAACACACACACAGGAAAAAGTACCTTGGTGAGGTAGCGTCGCAGCTCGTGGTAGGAGGAAGTGGTCATTGGTCCTACTTCCTGTGGAATGAACTCTAACCTTTCCAGGATCTTGCTCTGAGAATGACTCAACTTAGGGCTTCACACCCACACACCCACACACACACACACAGTATATAAATGATAAAACTCATTTGAATTCATTGTTTGTATTTATTTCTTACAGCCGGTTGGTGGTTGGTGTGTGTGTGTGTGTGTGTGTGTGTGTGTGTGTGTGTGTGTGTACCTGTCCCTGCGTCCTGAGGTCAGGATCACAGCGATGTTTTCCCACGCTCTCCTCCTGTCCCCCTGTCCCAGAGCGTCACACCCCAGTCGACTCCAGCACTCCTCAAACACACACCTCCACTTCTGCTCCACCTGCACCGCCAGACCCCTCACCGCACTACACACACACACAGAATTATAAACACATGTGTATGTATATGTAATAATGAAAGTAATCCTGTCTAATTCTCCACTCACTCACACACACACACACACACACACACACACACACACACACACACACACACACACACACACACACACACACAGAAAGATAAACCCGTGTGTGTGTGTGAATGTAACACTGTAAGCAATCTTCTCCACTCACAGTGTGAGGGCTCTAGGCCTCCCGTCTGGTTCCTCCACACTGGGCTTGGTGTAGGTGCCCACTATCTTCAGCCCCGAGGACCACTGGCCACTGAACTGGCCCTCGATGTGGTCCCCATTAGGCATGACCAGGGTGCCCTGGAGGAGAGGGGTAGAGACAGAAAGACAGAAAGACAGAAAGAACGAAAGAAAGAAATGGATAGAAATGGAAAATTGGAAAGTTTTGAGAGGGTTGAAAAGAGAAAGATGTAGAGAGGAAGAGAGAGACAGAAAGAGTGAGAGAAATGGAAAGAATAAGAGAAATAGAGATAGAGAGAGATTAAGAGAGAAGTATATAGGGCCAGATATGAGAGTGAGGTAGAGGGGGAGACAAAAAGTAAGAGGTTGACATTTTGTTTAACCTATTTTGTATGTTATATATGTCATTTATCTGACACGACTACATTTCCCAGAATGCCCTCTACCTTTCCATTGATGGTCCAGTCGTCTGAGAACTCTCCCTGGAAGGAAGTGTCGTCATCGGAGACCAGTATACCAGCTCCCTGAGGAGAAACACACACAGGAAGTGGATTCATTGAGTCTAACATCAAAACAAACATTCAGGAAGGGAAATTCGGGAAAAAAATGTTTACTTCAGTGCAAAAAACGACTAAATAGTTGAATGCTACTTTGAAACTTTGAACGGTGGACACTTTTTGGTCTCAGCCTCACGTTTTTTTTCTCTATAGTAACAGCAAGACCGTCTAACTATTAGGGTTGGAGTGAGTGGATGATTCAGTCGTATATCAGAGTGAGTGGATGATTCAGGGCGTATATCAGAGTGAGTGGATGATTCAGGGCGTATATCAGAGTGAGTGGATGATTCAGGGCGTATATCAGAGTGAGTGGATGATTCAGGGCGTATATCAGAGTGAGTGGATGATTCAGTCGTATATCAGAGTGAGTGGATGATTCAGTCTTATATCAGAGTGAGTGGATGATTCAGTCGTATATCAGAGTGAGTGGATGATTCAGTCGTATATCAGAGTGAGTGGATGATTCAGGGCGTATATCAGAGTGAGTGGATGATTCAGGGCGTATATCAGAGTGAGTGGATGATTCAGTTGTATATCAGAGTGAGTGGATGATTCAGTCGTATATCCTAGTGAGTGGACAATTCAGTCGTATATCCTAGTGAGTGGTGAAGATGTCGGACTCACAGTCATCTTGTTGCTGCTGAAGGCTCCTTGGTAATACAGGCCAAACTGAGTGACCACCACGGCCAGGCCTTGTCTCTGGTCCTCCAGCCACGCACCCATGTACTTCTCCCCTCTAAAGACAGACAGACACACACACGCGCACGCGTGCGCGCGCACACACACACACACACACACACACACACACACACACACACACACACACACACACACACACAGGTCAACAGGGTTCTCTCTACTGTCCAGCATAGCCCATGTTATTATGTTTAAATATTTATCCTGTCCTATAGTCAAACCCCTGGCCTTACCACATTGGCAACTCTGTCAAAGCTAAAAAAATTGTTACTGCTTATCCTTTAATGTAATACACCTTATTTATATGGCATTTATATTCCCACCTTTTGAAACCTGTACATTTTTTTTACCGTTTATGTCCTTGACCTTTAACAATGTTTAAAACAGTACTGGTCACTCTTGGTAACCTACTTAGTGATGTCATCGAAGACTCCGTATCCTGTCTTCCTGTCCTGGACCCACTGGCCAATGAAAACGCTGGAGGAAGACTTGCCCAGCCTACCCGAACACAGCATGCCGTAACCATGGCGCTGGCCCTCGTGGAAACAACCCTCGTACACCTCACCGCTGGCATACCTGGAGCAAAGACACACACACACACACACACACACACACACACACACAGTGTGTTTAATTATTAACTATTAACCAGTCAATGAGAAATAATATTATTGACATAACATAGCTATGTGGGAACATGTAGTCTTATGACTGTGTGTGTGTGTGTGTATAATATAGAGACTGTGTGTGTGTGTGTGTGTGTGTGTGTGTGTGTGTGTGTGTGTGTGTGTGTGTAATATAGAGACTTTGTGTGTGTGCCCAGCGTTGTTTCCATTTGTCTGACCCATTGACCTGTAAATTCCAAAACCATGGATCTTGGCCTCCCTCCAGTTGCCGAGGTAACGGTCTGGCTGGTTGAGGACCTTAGTGGGGATGACGCAGTCGCCATAGCTACAGGAATGAATATTACGAAAAAATAAAAGTATGTTTCTTTTTTTTCTTAGGAATGGGACATTTTCTCTGACAACACATAGTCTTATAATCTATCACAAACTGACCCGTCCTCCAGTCCATTCCGGAAGGTTCCAACATACGTTCTGCCATCCGCCCACTTCATGGTTCCCCTGGCAACGCAAAACAAATCAACAACCAACAATATTCAAATAAACTGCTCACCAAAACTCCTGGAGGTCTTTGATGATTCTGACCTGCCGTGAGGTTTCCCGGCAACCCAGCCGCCGCTGTAGCGCGCGTCCTTCAGACGACCTTCGACCCGGAAGGTGTAGGAGGCGGAGCGAGACACTGCGGGAACGCCCGAGCCTTGACCTCCTTCCAGAACCTGCTCCACTGCCAGGTTTAGAGCACGCAGCCATCTGGCCTGGTAACACACACACACACACACACACACACACACACACACACACAAACAAATAGACACACAGGCAAAATCCTAATTTGAGATATTCTTTAAAACACAAAATTATTTATGTCTCTCACAAAATGTCCCCCAAAAAACCTGTCACACTTTGTACCAAGACTCTATTTGTTGTATTGTGTTTATGTATTGTATATATTCCACATCATTGTGTTATATTATATATTATAATGATATTATTAGTGAGCACTGTGCTGTACCTTCTCTTCAGCGGAGGACGCAGTGAGAATGAAGCTCTGTTCTGGAAGTGTCACTTTGATAGCGTGCCTGAAGACAAAGGTCAAAAACCTTCAAAAACAGGACTGACTGAAGCACTCATCATATAAACACTAACTCTAACCCTAAAACACTTACACCTATCAACCCCCTCCAGATCTACTGATTCTATCATGATTAGATATCCTACCAGACATGACACTTACACCTATCATACTGGCTCAAAACTACTGATTCTAACAGGATGTGGATGTAACAGTAGCTGATTCTAACAGGAAGTAGATGTAACAGTAGCTGATTGTAACAGGAAGTAGATGTAACAATAGCTGATTGTAACAGGAAGTAGATGTAACAGTAGCTGATTGTAACAGGAAGTAGATGTAACAGTAGCTGATTGTAACAGGAAGTAGATGTAACAGTAGCTGATCCTAACAGGAAGTAGATGTAACAGTAGCTGATTGTAACAGGAAGTGGATGTAACAGTAGCTGATTCTAACAGGAAGTAGATGTAACAGTAGCTGATTGTAACAGGAAGTAGATGTAACAGTAGCTGATTGTAACAGGAAGTAGATGTAACAGTAGCTGATTCTAACAGGAAGTAGATGTTACAGTAGCTGATTCTAACAGGAAGTAGATGTTACAGTAGCTGATTCTAACAGGAAGTAGATGTAACAGTAGCTGATTCTAACAGGAAGTAGATGTAACAGTAGCTCACAGTCCACTGTCGTCTTCAGTCACAGGGCGGACCCACAGAGTAGCCAGAGGGAACGTCTGGTAGCCGGACAGCTGGCGGAAATACAATCCGAACATTTCATAATACATGTCAGCCATTCAGCTTCTGAAAAGCAGGAGCAGACTAAAGAGCACAGTGAACATAGTGGCAGAGTCAACCAGGGAGAAAGAAGGAGGCCTACAACATCATCACCATCCTCTTCCTCATCATCATCACCATCATCCACTTCCTCCTCCTCTTCTTCCTCATAATAATCATCATCTTCCTCCTCTTCCTCCTCCTCTTCCTCCTCAAAATCATCATCATCATCATCCTCCTCTGCCTCAATGCATCTAGCATTTTTGAACGAGAGGAAGATGGTGGAGAGAGCAGTCAGGAGCGTAGTGAACACAACAGCATGTAGGATAACTGACTTAGGACAGACTACACTACCCAGGTGTATTGTAATAGTGCAATCTCCAAAACTCTGTGGAGTATTCAAACTTCTCTTTTCATGAAATTTGAGGAAAACTGTCATTTGACTCGAAAAAGGAAGTGATCCAACACACACACACACACACACACACACACACACACACACACACAGACAGACAGACAGACAGACAGACACACACACACACACAGTTGATCCGAGTTGTAGGACATACCCAAGGCCATTGGTAACAGCAAAATACCAAGGGAACGAACACCCACCCAACCCACTTTACCCAAACACATGCCCCCCCCCCCCCACACACACACACACACACACACACACAGACACACCTAGTGAGTGCTCCAGGTTGAGAGGAGTGGTGCTAGTAACAATGAACAGCTTTATAAGTCAGCAAGGGCAGAGCTGTTTGCTGTGTCAACACTGTGGCTTAGCTCAAACAAGCACCCGGTCCTACCAGCCACATAATAATCCTACCTACCAGCCAAATAATAATACTACCTACCAGCCAGATAATAATCCTACCTACCAGCCAAATAATAATACTACCAACCAGCCAAATAATAATACTACCTACCAGCCAAATAATAATACTACCAACCAGCCAAATAATAATACTACCAACCAGCCAAATAATAATACTACCAACCAGCCAGATAATAATACTACCAACCAGCCAAATAATAATACTACCTACCAGCCAGATAATAATACTACCAACCAGCCAAATAATACTACCTACCAGCCAAATAATAATACTACCAACCAGCCAGATAATAATACTGCCTACCAGCCAAATAATAATACTACCAACCAGCCAAATAATAATACTACCAACCAGCCAGATAATAATACTACCTACCAGCCAAATAATAATACTACCAACCAGCCAAATAATAATACTACCTACCAGCCAAATAATAATACTACCAACCAGCCAAATAATAATACTACCTACCAGCCAGATAATAATACTACCTACCAGCCAGATAATAATACTACCTACCAGCCAGATAATAATACTACCAACCAGCCAGATAATAATACTACCAACCAGCCAGATAATAATACTACCAACCAGCCAGATAATAATACTACCAACCAGCCAAATAATAATACTACCAACCAGCCAAATAATAATACTACCTACCAGTCAAATAATAATACTACCAACCAGCCAAATAATAATACTACCAACCAGCCAAATAATAATACTACCTACTAGCCAAATAATAATACTACCTACCAGTCAAATAATAATACTACCAACCAGCCAAATAATAATACTACCAACCAGCCAAATAATAATACTACCAACCAGCCAAATAATAATACTACCAACCAGTCAGATAATAAAACTACCAACCAGCCAAATAATAATACTACCAACCAGCCAAATAATAATAATACCTACCAGTCAGATAATAATACTACCAACCAGCCAAATAATAATACTACCTACCAGCCAAATAATAATACTACCAACCAGCCAAATAATAATACTACCTACCAGTCAGATAATAATACTACCAACCAGCCAAATAATAATACTACCTACTAGCCAGATAATAATACTACCAACCAGCCAAATAATAATACTACCTACCAGCCAAATAATAATACTACCTACCAGCCAGATAATAATACTACCAACCAGCCAAATAATAATACTACCAACCAGCCAAATAATAATACTACGTACCAGCCAAATAATAATACTACCTACCAGCCAAATAATAATACTACCTACCAGCCAAATAATAATACTACCTACCAGCCAAATAATAATACTACCAACCAGCCTCTATGACTGAGAACATTAATATCAGATATTATACTACCCACCAGCATATATCTCTGATATTGAATAAGTCACAGATATGAACCCTCTATACCCAAGTACAGCGAGAGGAGACATAAGCCACAGGTGAGACAGACACTGTGCTAGGAAGTGTGAGTCCAGCCATGTCCAGCCAATGAGATGCAGTCAAGGTCAAAGGTTATTCCTCTTCCAGAAGCATTAAGGAGCAGTGGTCAGGGTCCACACGCATACTTACAAATCTCTTGGAGGGAACGGTACCCTGGTTGAGTCAAAGACATAACCATAATAATATTGAAGTGTCTGTGCGTGTGTATGTCTGTGTGTGTGTGTGTGTGTGTGTGTGTGTACCTGCACCTGTACAAAGACATCGTTGAAGTAAGCATGTGTGTGTGTGCGTGTGTGCGTGTACCTGTGCCTGAACGAGAGCGTCGTTGAAGAGGAGGAACCAGACGTTAGAAAACCTTCCAGCGTTCTGTAGGGTCAAGGTTCTGTTACTGCTTTCACACACCACGCGACGCTCGGGACTACGCAGGGGGTCCTGGAGTACAGAGAGAGAGAGAGAGAGAGAGAGAGAGAGAGAGAGAGAGAGAGAGAGAGAGAGAGAGAGAGAAGGGTTACAGGAGACAGAGAGAGATGGAAAGAAGAGAGAGAAGGAGAGAGAGTTATAGAGGGGGTTTAGGAATCGTTGTGTTCCTTAATGTATATTCTCTGTTTTAATTTTGTAGGTACTTTATATGTACCGTGCATTGGACATCTGTTTTATGTTAATGCTTGCAAGAGCAGTATTGTTATGCTTAATATACTATTATTATTGTTATGTAATAATATACTATTGTTACAGTTATGTAACATATACTATTGGTATTGTTATGTAATATTATACTATTGTTATTATTATTAATATGTGATATTATACTATTGGAATTGTTATTGTTATGTAATAATATACTATTAGTATTATTATTAGTATGTAATATTATACTGTTGGTATTGTTATTGTTATGTAATAATATACTATTAGTATTATTATTAGTATGTAATATTATACTGTTGGTATTGTTATTGTTACATAATATTATACAATTTGTATTATTGCTATTTGTATTATTTGTGTATTATCCTCACCACACTCTTCCCTGAGGAGGTCTTCCAGAACAGCCAGGTGGCCTCAGCTTCCTTCCTCCGGCGAGAAAGGCCCAGAGACAGGGCATCGTACTGGGCACAGCCCTGCTGGAGCAGCTGGTACTCCCTGGTGCTCTGGAGAGAGGAGCAGAACCAACACAGACCCACCTATTATAGAATGCTTTCTATACAATACATGGTAGACTGAGAACGAGCAAGCATTGTCATGTAAAGAGGCTATGGTGCCCACAGTAAGAGTGGTTAAGCAAACAGAAAGAGTTCAACTGTCTGCACTCTGAGGTCAACACAATTTAGCCTCATAATAATAATAATAAAATAAATGTAATACATTTTTATTAATTAATAAATTAATTGCAAATTCATTTTATTTATTTAGCGCTTTTCTCAGACATAATCAACAGCACGTCAACCTCATG
>CM030190.1:1440100-1476410 GCA_017639675.1 Aplochiton taeniatus
GAAGGACTGAGGTACTGAAGACATAGCCTTGACACTGACGAATACTGTCGGTGAACTTCTACAGTAGTACTTTAGTTATGCCATACTGTTATTTGTAGATTTTAGTTCAGCTTTTAAATGTATGCAAAAATATACTCTGATTAAAAGGCTTTGTGGCCTTAACACCAACATTCACGCTACGCAGTGGATAAAAGACTCCCCCAGAGATCAACCACAGAGAGTGAGGTGCAGTGCTGTTATCCTCAATACAGGAGCACCTCAAGGCTGTGCGCTCTAACTGATCCTCCCCCATACACTAATAAAACGCAAATTATGACTTCAACCTGCCAATTGCATAAATATGCTAATGGCAGGCTGCTAATTGTCCTTAAGTACACAAGGGGACAAAGTTAATCAGTGTACAAATGTCCTCCATATTGGTGAGCTTACTAAGTGGTGTGAACATAGTCTTAGTTTGGTTAAAAGGCCACTAGGGCTGCTTATCATGAGTCTGTTGGAGCAGTCAAGGAGCAGCAATATTTAGAAACGTTTTTAGAACGCTCTGTAAGTTTTACGACGAACACAGAATGCATAACAAAAAGCAATTACGTCTGTATCTAAAAGTGTTTTATCTTTAAATATGTGTACATGGTATGGGCCCCTGCGGGCTAAGAGCAAAAATAGACTGTCCAGAGTAAGAAACATAGCCAGTAAAATGATTGGGAAAGAGCAGAAATAGCTGGGATGTACACAGAAAACCCAGGTGAAAATAATTGTGTCTGATACTGTTCATCCCCCTTTTAAAAGAATTCCTAAAACTGCCCCCGGGAAGATGCTATAGAGCTCCTGCATCAACCAAGTACATTTACAAAGTCTTTCATACTAAATACAATAACTTTGGGAAATGCGTAAACACCATTCAATTACCTCATTTGCTTTTTTTGTTTAATATAAACTTTTTTATGTTTACTTTCTGTACTGATAGATTGAAAGCCTAGACACAAGTAGATTTTATTTATATAAAGTTGAATTACAAGCAACAAGCCCAAATTGGTGACATTTCTGTTAACTGTCCCTTGTGGTGTGCCGTACCGGTAGCTGTGTGTATGGTCGCCAGGGTAACTGTTGTTAGGTAGAGGACTGCTGTCTCCTAGGTGATTAGAGAGACTGAACTCGGAGCTTTCATCTGTAAGGAGAAACAAACAGACCTATTTAACATTTTCTGTTCCGTTACTAATCATTCATAAGACTTATTGAAAAGATTCACTACATTAAGAAAGAAAGAGTTAAAGGGGGGTGTGTCCCTCAGTGACCTGAGTTCTGACTGGCTAGCGACTGTGCATCCCTCTCCTTCATGGAATGATTGACAGCCTGCTCATCAAACGAGTCATCAGACTCTCTCTGGAGGTAGTCCTGAAGCTCCACATCTTCAGGCAATGCTGAGTTCTTATTTGTCCTCCAAGACACATTAGGGCTGGCATTACAGTTGTTTATGTGTGTGATTGGACAATTGTCCGGTCTATTATGTTCTGTTTGGTCCTGGTTGGTTGAGGAGGCTGTGGGACTGTCAATGGCTGCTTCTGGTTGGTTCACTCCACTGTCACCATCCAACTGGTCTGATTCCAAAAAGTCCCGGTCTTGGCTCTGTCCTGGTTTGAGGCTGGCGTCTAAACACGATGGTACCCTCCCTGGTACTGCTGGATCTTTGCTTGGATCTAGCATGGAGCCAGGCCCAGGGCTTGCGTGCCGGGATCGTAGCCCGACTCCCGCTCTCCGCGCCGGGGAAGACTTGACAGGACTTTCCCCTGCTGGAGACGGACAGAAAGACGGAGAGATCGACAGATAATAGAGCCAGTTTGAAAGAGAGGAATGAAAAGATAGAAAATAGACTGTATATTCAAAATATATTTCTCATCTAAAAAAGAAAGAAATGGGGGGGAGAGAGAGAGAGAGAGAGAGATATGCGGGGCACCTTGAACCAGCTCCACTCCCAGAGGACAGTAATGGCTGTCGTTCATGACGACAGAGTCTTCCTGATCCGTCTTCTGGCACTGGCCACACCTGCTGCCAGAGGAAGAGGAAGAAGCCTGGGTAGTGTAGTCTTTGGGCGGCTGGCTGCGGACCAGGGCCAAGCTGTGGGAGGAGCCACAGGCCACCTGGATGACGTGTCTACCTGACAGGTGTTCTACCTGGTTGGGAGATAACACCAGGTCACTGCTAGGCACACCCACAACCACCCACCCCCACACTCACACACTCACACACTCACACACTCACACACTCACCTTCTGGGGCCTCCACACAGGGAAGGTGCTGGTGACCAGGCCAAGCTGGTAGCCGCTGCCCCAGGACCACACCTCGTGCTGGGCTGACAGAGCCAGTGTGTGCTCCCCTCCACAGGCCAAGGCCCGCACCCTTACCCTGGCCGGGGGGACACGCTCTCTGTCCACCACGCTGAGCAGCTGAGGCTCCGACACCAGGTGAGGGGCCACGCGCTTGGGGCCCGTCACAACTCGGTCAGAGCCCTCTGCTGACTCAAGGCTTCGAAGGTCTCCTTCTGAGGAAACCCTTGAACCTCCTCCCAGCTCTCCTCCTCCTCCTCCTCCTCCTCCTCCTCCTCCTCCTCCTCCTCCTCCTCCTCTCCCCAGTGCTCCACACTGGCCGGCAGAGTTCTCCCCCCACATGTACACAGCCCCCTCCTCAGTGAGGGCTCCACAGTGGAAGCTGCCAGCGGACACCAACACCACGGTCACATCGTTCAGAGAGTGCTCCAACAGGGGCTGGCTAAGAGGCACCGCCAGCCCCGTCCTCCAGGGCAGCTCCCCGACACTAAACACCAGCCCCCCTAGAGAGAGAGAGACAGAGAGAGAGAGAGAGAAAGAGAGAGAGAGAGAGAGAGACATAGAAACCGAGAGAGACACACAGAGAAAGAGACAGAGACACAGAAAGAGAAAGAGAGACAAAGAGAGCCAGAGAAAGAGAGAACCACAAATGAAGGTGAGACATGATGTCAGTTAACCTCTTACATAAATTATAGAACTAATAAATAAGCCCCCAAATAGACAATGGAGTGTATATAGGAAAGAGTCAGTGTGAAGCCAATGTGTGGAGGTATGTCAATGTGTATGCAGAGGTGCTGAAATGTGCTGTTTTAAAACCTAAGACTTAGCATAAGTGGAGGTGGAGCTATCTGTCAGCAGCAGAGTAACTGACAGCCGAGACAGAGCAGAGCGAGAGACAGCAGATAGTCACAGGCCGGTAGAGCTTTTAGAGGTTTGATGCTTGCGGCGTGCCACATCCATGGTAACAAACACCTCACCAACCACCTGTCAGTCCTCAGCACACTGCAGACAGGAAACTGGGAAGACGGACTTTCCAGTACGGAGAATATATATTTCAATGTCTCATATTGTCTCACCTTCTGCCAGTAGCAACGCATGGCAGGCACCCAGAGAAACCTGCAGCACTGGCCTAGATAGAAGAACTCGTTCTGGGGCAAGACTCTCACTGCAGGCCCCTGACCAAACATGGAGCACCCCTCTGTGTACGGAGCATTGCTCGTCTGTAAAACTGAGACAAGACACAAGACAGGCAGATAGGGAGACGTTAAGGGTGTCAATGATTATTACTATTTATTTATATCTATGTATATACACGACCAAACGATTTTCTAGTTTTTTTCTGACATCGAACACAGACTTGGACATGTTGCTGTAGTACCTCTGTCCCTCTTCCATCACTGTCGCCGCTTCTCCTCCATTCTCTCTGGTTGGACAGCACGAGACCTAATTGACTGTCAATGTTCTTTATCGTTTCAGAGACAGGATCTCTGTTGTAATAGTCATGCAACATTCATGAAAGAAACATAACTTTAATATGAAGCTGACGCCTGACTCTAAAAGAGCAGCTACTTTTTTAAGTTGATTAAATCTGGCACTTCAGCAGACTTTAGCAAACAGCCCGATAGCTATTGACACAATGCTTTCGCTTATTTTCCAGGGGCTACTCTATTGACTCGCTAGCTACTTACATAATCGTGCGTGTGCGTTTCTCCATAAAACATTGTTGATATTGTCATGCCATAAAGAACTTTAAGCTAAGGTTTTTCCAGGTAGCGCTGTAAGGTTTGCAAATAAAAAAGTTCAAGCCACCGCAGAGACATCAGTGCCATGGAGTTGTCTGGTAACTTTCTGTCAAGTTCGCTTGTCACTTGTTTTGGGACAAGCCCTCGGACGGAAAGTCTCGAGGCCCTAAAATATAAAAACTTCGCGCTGTAATTATGTTCGACTTGCTTTCCAACCCCTCAAAAATGCGTAATTTTTACTTTAATGGGTCGTACATAATGATTAAGTTACATATTAGCTCTTGTACAAGTTAAACTGATTCAATTTTATACTGCAACTTTTATACAAAAACATGTCTAGCACTTCCTTGAGAAAGTATCAAGTAAATTGGCTGCCTCGATGTTGTGTTGTAGCGACATCCACTGGTTACAGTCAACTGCGTGCGTGCTGATAGAGCATTTCATTATAATAATTTTTTTGCACTTTACAACGGCCCCAATACGCCGTCGTAAAAATCAGATCAGTTAAATACAAAAATAATTGCACAAAAAGGAAATTACACATAAAATTTGATGCCAGAGCCATGGATCATATGGTATAGGTAATTATATAATGTTAAACACTGTAAATAGTTGAGGCCATTTGTTACATTTGATATTGTTAATAGACCTATAAGTTAACGAGCTATTGAATATGTTTTGACATTTTACGAAAACACACCCAAAAAGTTTTTTCCTTACAAAAATGTCATCTTATGAAAAAAAAACTTGGCTTAAAGGGTTACTGATCAATTATCCGGCTTAGATAATTGGAAGGAAACGGTACTGGAGACAGTTGTAAAGGATCTCCTTTTATTAGTATGCATTGCCTACGTCACTCGCTCGTTGCCTTACATGTAGGTTGACCACAATACACTGTCAATGGTTGACCGTCAGCCTTCCACGAAGAAGCTATCGCGTGGTCAACTGTCACACTCTATTATAGCGCATAGTTAGCCTAGTGTAGGCATAGTGTATGGCTCATAGGCATCGGTGTACTATGTTTATGTTTTTGCGTAAATACGTTGGCCACTAGCTAAAAAGGTAAGTCGCTGACAAGTTGCATCATAGTTCTTCCGGGAATGAAATACGCACCAACTGTAATGGCTTTGAGCCTGTAATCACAGGGTGCGCGGATTCTGGACTAATGGATAACTGAAATGGATAAAGAAGTGTTGGCATACTGGCCAAATATCATTGGTAAAGTATATGGAGGTTCTGCATATTTTTCTGTAACATGGCCATATGTCATACATGGCCACATGCCACATCTCTCTCTCCGTCTCTCTCACAGGTTACATTAGGATTGCCCTTGTTCTTTTTGCCTGGTTTGCTTTCAGTACACCATCTGTCTTTGTCCTTCTCTACTCAGTTTTCATAGTTCTAGATGGTAAGATGTTTATGAAGCTTTAACCAAATACAGTCCAATACATTTCATAGTGACAAGTGACATTTTTTTTTCTTTTTGTGAGTGAATCTAGATGATCAGTTTTTTCGTTGTTGTATTCCACAGGGCTGGATGGCTGGTTGGCACGGAAACTGGGCCAGACCTCCGAGTTTGGGGCCTGGTTGGACGTGGTTATAGACAACCTAGGCAGAGGAATGCTATGGAGCCTGCTTTTTGAGGTACTGTCAGTTGGCACAAAATCACGGTTAAAAGCCAAGCATTACACCTGTGAACTGCTCTTTGAAATAGCATGTATAATAGTAACGGATTGTTATAGAGGGAAACAAATGAACATGTAGTTCTATTCATGTAAACAATGAAGACACTTTGCAAGTCACCAACAATTGATATCACAAATAGAACCGATGCTAAACTACTTTCCTCTTTCTATAGTGGGGGTGGCTGGTTTCTGCTGTGGAGTGGTGTGTGTTTGTGTGTAACCACAACATCAGAGGTGCCCAGTGGAAGTGCAGCTTCCTCGACAGCCCACGCTGGGTCCAAGTCCTCATGGCTAACGGTGAGAACCCCACAGAACACCTGTTGAATAGAAAAGGAGTTTTGAGTTGAGGTTCTTGTTTGAAAACGTTTCTCTTTTGGTCTTGCCAGGTTTTCGAACCCCTCAAGGAGCCTTGCTGATGGGGGGCTTGCATGGCCTCCCCCTGTGGCTGTATATGTGGCGGAGCGGTGTATATATAGACCCTTTTCTTTCAACACTCGGAATTCTAATTTTATCTGTGGGTAGATTGCTGGCCCTCTCAGCAGAGGTAAGCAATGGCCTAAGTCATACACTCAGGCAATAGTATGTGTATATTTTGAGGATGTGTTTAATGGTGACATGGAGATTGATTGTACTGACGTCTTATTCGATCCGTTTCTTTTCCGTCAGATTTATTGCATATGGACGCATGTTGAATACCTAACCAAAGCCAAGAAGACGGAATGAAGTGAAATGCTGAAACGTTCACCAAAGATACTCAAGAAACGAGAATGCATTGTATAAATAATAGTTGGTTATAGATTATGCAGTATTTATATACGTTTGAGATTTTTTATGTATATTTATTAACAGGCCAATCATTTCCCTCCTTTGGTTTCCATAATGGGTGTGGGTTGTTTTTATATAATTATCTGTGAACAATGTTACATTGAACCTCTTTAAGCCTAATTTTATAGTCTCCAGGAGCATATTTAAAACGTTTTCATTTATGACAACAAATGTGTACCCTGTTTATTCCCATTTGACAGAAAAACATGAATACCAATCCTGCCATAGTTTACATTTTCATTCTGTTATTTCAAGTTAGCTTTGTTCAAAAGTCAACAGTTAGTGTAAGTTAGCATCCATAATGATGAAAACACAGGAAGACTGTAAATACTGTTTAATGTACATCTGCAAGGACCCTTTCTACACACATGGGCGATAATAGACAAGATTGATCAAATATATCAAAAACCACTGATTTCATCATGTGGTAAAGTGAAATCTGACATCCACCTACCACCACACTGAACTTTCCATAGGTACGACTCAACCTCTTTACACAAACCCCACTGAAACAAAACGAGGCAACAAATCAGAAACATTTCTTAGAGGTTTCCCTCACATTTCAGAACCAGGGAAAACACTGGAGTCATGACGAAACGACCCGACCATTTTTAAATGGGAATGAGAAAAAAGAACTAGTGAACATTTGACAATGTTAGTAAAGCAAGTGTAAAAATTAAAACATCTACAAAAAGAAGTGAAAACGGTGACAATAGAAGACGACTTTCAAAAAGACAGGATTTAAAAGACAACGCATGCACCATTTCCACAGAGATCACAGCTTTATTTAGCGTCTTCCACTTGTCAATCTTTGTCTGATCTACCAAGGCATTCCCACCAGGTCTTTACCTGTGATCATTCCACTGCCGTGTCCGCATTTCGTTTTTCCAACCGCAGTTCACATTGTGGACTGCCAGATTTTTGTCACATGCACTCAGTCCGACTGTAAAGGTCACTTCCCCCTTGTTACATTCCACAGGTAACATTCATGTCCGGGGTTGCTAGGGAGCAACCTGCTGCAACTGTAACGTCCCCTGGAGATTGGTCCATCCAGTGAGTCACACGGGGACAGAGTGAGCCTGAAGTATCCAATCACACGGGGATACCCCTGCACCACATCACTTCCTGGGCAGGTTCAATCCAGCAGTCAAGTGGTGCCAAAACGATGCAACAGTAAGCCAGTGCTTGTAGTGTAGCAGGGTGTGTTTCATTAAGAGTGAGGGAATGGATGAGGAGGAGAGTGCTTATTGGAGCCAGAGCACCAGTATACAGCCGAGCGTCCTTTTAAGGGCTAAGGCTTGGACTTCAGCAAGGGCCTGGACTGAGGAGGGTCGAGAGCACTTAGCATTGCAGAGACACAACACACAACAGCAAATGGGGACATCTAACTGTTACTGAGCTTGAAATGAACCCAGCAAATTGTCCCCCAGCACTGAGGCGAGAGCAAGGCAAAGCTTTTTTTTCTTCTCATAGAAACATTTTTCAAATAAAATACACAAACAAAATCGACAAATACTTCACAGTTAACCACAAAGGTGTTGTGTATCAATGAATACCAAAAGCACTGCTGCTTTTGAGCGATGCCTTTAAACTGTTTTTAGTGACGTTTGATAGAGGCTAGCTTCCTTCGTTTCCACTAGAGTTCTGACAGGATATGACACGGTGGAATGCTACACATGTATACTCTGCTTACATAATTGGTCCCATTTCTAGTGCTGTGTTTGTTGACATTATATAGCACTTAAAAAGCACGGGTTTGCTCACATATAACGGCAGGCTGGTGTAAGGCTAGTGATCGTCAATAGAGCCCTTAGGAACCCAAAGTTTTTCTATGCCCAGAGCTTTGCCAGGTCAGACTACAATTCATATTTCTACACAGCTGTCCTGCTGTTTACGTCATCCAATGATCAAATATTTGGGCACTCCCAAATTGCTTATCGAATTAATTTTGGCTCACTCAAATCTGCAACCATAAAGATACATAGCACACACCTTGCATATAAATTATTGGCATTTAAATTCAGCTATGTCAGTAATACTAAAGCAGTGAAAATGAACCAAATGATGAACTAAAAACAAGAACTCAAAAACCACTATGTAGTAGCTATATGTCCACTGGTCCAATACAATCCACCGATTAAAATATTTCTCCACAACGCTCCAAAGCAAGGCTAATATTTGATTTCTTAAAAGTTCAGATGGAGATGTTGAAGGAACCATAACATCTCTATTGTGACTCGGGCATCCTTCCTCGACAGAAAAGGTTTTGTTATATTCTCACAAAGCAGTGAATCGATCAACTGTACAAGTGACAAAAACATGGAAGTTGTCTTCCATTGTCTCCCCATCGATAATATGAATAGAAACATATTTAGTAAAGTGTCTGCAGTGACTCTGCAGTGAGAATGTGGCGGGTTGTGGCATATGCACGTCCAGTCTTCCATGCCAAACTTTGACTACACTAAGTCTGAGCTGAGAAAGACTGGAGTCTCATGGCATTTAGAGCTACATTGTTTCAGATTTAAAAATGAAACATTTCAATCATAACTGAAACAAAAATGAAAACGAGTCCAGACGTCAATGGAGGTGTCCCCTTGGAGCCTAAAGTGTTCAGTTTCTTTCCCTATTATTTTAACTCTGTTCTCATAATGTAATAAATAGTCCAATCCTTAAGCCTCTGGAGTTCAGTCATGTGTCTCTGGTGTGTGGCTGTGGACCGGATGAGTGATGCCTATAATACATGTTGAACGTGTGTGTGTGTGTGTGTGTGTTCACATCAGGACATATGGAGGCTAAATGAGACTGGCTGTGTTACTGGTAATGGCAGCGAGTGACACTGCATTGTATCCATGTTTAGTTCAACATCGTGTGTGTGTGCGCATTTATATATATATATATATATATATATATATAAATGCGCACACACACACGATGTTGAACTAAACATGGATACAATGCAGTGTCACTCGCTGCCATTACCAGTAACACAGCCAGTCTCATTTATTTATATATATATATATATATATGTGTCTACGTATGTCTCTTCAGTTGCCGCCGTGACCAATCAGCCCAGGCATGGCTGATTGCCGGTTTGGCGAGGCCGACGTCCTGGAGGACCAAGGCTCTGAGCCAATAGGAAGGCCTGCACCACTTCCTGGGTCTGCTGGGGGCTGGTGTTGACATCCTCCAGGGCGTCGGCCACTGCAAACTGCCTGTCCCTCAGCCGGTTCCAGTTGGACAGAACGTTGTGGTACTCAAACACCTTCTCGTAGTTGCCCACGGAGTTGTAGAGCTTGATCAGACCCCGGTAGTCATACTCCAGACCGCTGTAGCCCTCGCCAAACAGCTTCTTGCCTGTGTGGAGGAAACGTGTTGACTGAACCTCGAGCTGCTACTACTACTACTACTACCCCCTAGTAGTACAGACCGTGATACCTCTACATAAAAGACGATGAAAATATGTCCCTAGAATACACAGAA
This sequence comes from Aplochiton taeniatus, assembly GCA_017639675.1. NCBI lineage: Eukaryota > Metazoa > Chordata > Actinopteri > Galaxiiformes > Galaxiidae > Aplochiton > Aplochiton taeniatus. The sequence continues at coordinate 1,450,154 of CM030190.1, forward strand.
CTGCTATTTAACGGTCTGGGGAAAACCCCATTTCCATAGACATTTTCAAGTGAATGGGAAAAGTCCAAACTTTTGACTGGTACTGTGTGTGTGTGTGTGTGTGTATATATATGTGTCTCACCGATAGCGATGGACCTCAGGTACAGCCTCTCGGCGTCTTCATACTGGTTCATGTCGTAGTTGTAGAGCGAGGCCAGGTGGCCCACAGACAGAGCCACCTCATAGTCCTCCTGGCCCAGCAGCTGCTCCTTGATCTGGATGGCCTTGATGTGCATCTCCTCTGCCTCCTGCATCAGGGGGTTAAGGGATGAAGAGGACTTAGAGGCTGCACGGTAAACTCTGTAGCCCAGGGTGTGCCCCTGCTATTCTGAGTGGTCTGGGCAAAACTGACGACTCAACTTTTGAATGCACCCAACCCTAATGATATGTATGTGATGCAGATATATAATATCCAATGTCAACATGGTCTCATCACGCAGTTATCTGGCCCATCAATGAAATGCTCCAGTCTACTTAAACCTTCCCACCGGGCTCCTTGGACAAAAGGTTTGGTTGACTAACGGACACATTCCTAACATGCAGCAGCTGCACTAGACAGTGTATAAAAAGGGGCAATTGGTGTGGATTACACCCCATGTTAGAGGTATCATCTCAGAGTACACACACACACACACACACACACACACACACACACACACACACACACACACACACACACACACACACACACACACACACACACACACACACACACACACACCTTGAACTTCCTCATGGATTGGTAGAGGCGGCCCAGGTTGCCATAGTGCTTAGCCGTCTGCACGTTGAACTCCCCAAAGGCCTTCTTGGCCAGCTGCAGGGAGGAGAGGTGCAGGTCATGGGCCTCCTGCAGCAGACGCTCCTCTGTCTCCTTGTTGTGGCAGTCGATAGCTATCTCCTCCAGGATCAGAGCTGGGGAGGGAGAGAGAAAGAGACAGAGAGAGAGAGAGAGAGAGAGAGAGAAATGATGCACAGAGACATGTGTGTTTAAAACGCTTAATGAGGGTGTAAGTGGCTCACATCCCTTCAACTCTCCATTCGGAACACATAACAGAAACCTTTCTGTCTGTTTTTTTTTTGTTTGTTCTTCTACTGGAGCGAACACAACAGCAGAGGACGTGAGTGTCCCTTTGGAGTGAGCCGTCCCGTGACTGTGTGGCCGTCTGTCAGAAGCGGAGGGCTTTACCTTTGACTCTCTTGGAGGAGGCTAGCAGTAGATGGTCCTCAGGGAGAATGTGGGTGATGATGTCGATGGCCCGTTCTGCATGGAAACTAAACAAACAGACAAACATTGGCTAAGGCAACTACGATGTGACACCACCTAGAACTTAATGAGTGCACAAACACTTCAGAGAATTCTTCAGATTGGTCCCCACAACAGTCCTTTAGGAATAATGTGGAAGATTTCACGGGCAAAAACAAAAAACAAATACCACAAAAGTTGCGTCAAAGTCCTGATGGAATTGAAAGAACATTGAAGCGTTTCGAATTACAAAGAAAACACACAGTGAATGCATGTCATGGGTTAAGGCCTGTTGATGTTTTCACTTTGGACAGCCTCTTAACGGCCCAAAAAAGCCTAGAATAATTCCTTGCGTCTTTGGTACCTGTAGCCTATAAATATATATATAGAACAAATCGTAGTAAAAATATCACCTCCATAAATAAAGATTAGAGCCAGGAATAGAGTGTGAATCACAGCCTTTGGGCTCGACAGAGAGGCAGCCCATCTCTCTGTAATGTAATTAGTGGGTCAGTCCAGGAATAGTTTCCCAGGTCGTACTCACAGTGCGTTGTCGAATTTCCCAGAGCTGTACTGGTGCACGTAAGAGGAGTAGGCCAGGTCCTCGTGAGCCGTGGCTACGTGGATGTTCTTCCCTCCGAATACAGACTGCCGGATGTCCAACGCCGTCTGGGACGATATTCCACATTATTTATACAGAACATTTCACACATTACATTTTTGACTAAGCATCATGATGAAAAGGTGACAAGCTTTTAAATACTACTGAATTTTTGAAAAGACATATTTGCCATGTATATTTCTCGAATCAAACATTTACATTGTTTCTAGACACATACGTTTACTGACTTGTTGACTGACCTGATAAATGGCAACTGATTGGCATATGTTGTCAACATTTAGTAAGTAAAATCCATAGTCTAGCAAGGTGTCAGAGTACTTAGGGTGCTTGTGTCCAAAATGTTCCCTGCAGCACACAGAAAGATCAGTGTTATTCATGCAACCATGAAGCAGACACTGCTGTTAACTGAAAAGACTATCCATAGAGGCAGAGACGGTTACCTGGCCAGAAACACGGCGTGTTTGATCAGCTGTTCTGCTTTCCTGAACTCCCGCTTCACCACGCAGGCCTGTGGAGACAGACAAACAAACCGCATCAGGCCCCAGTCTCTTTGTTTTCCAAATGCCGGAAGCTCCCAGACAAAATGGACAGACTGCATAACTCATTAAACAACCACGTACATTTACGAATCACACCCAAGAGATTGGACGCAATGGGGAATTCTCACTCTCACTCTCACTCTCACTCTCACTCTCACTCTCACTCTCACTCTCACTCTCACTCTCACTCTCACTCTCACTCTCACTCTCACTCTCACTCTCACCTTGGAGGCTTGTCTGAGGACATCCACCACCACCTTGACTGGCAGGCCGGGTGTGATCTCCTTCATGGCCTCTATACACCACCGGTAGGCCTAGGATACCGGGGGGGAAATAACAAAAATAATATACAAAAACCGAGCCTGGTTAAAACCTAACTCAAGCTGGGCCATAAACTCAGTTACACCACAGCCAACCGATTTCCATTCATCAGTTAAGAGGGATGAGTATGACCATTTTGTTGAAGGGAAGCTTTAAGAGTTTGTTGGTGGGTTGATATCTACCTCGTCATAGTGGCTTTTTGCAAAGAGCAAGGCACATAGCTCCCCGTACAGTGCTGCCTTGTTCGCCAAGTGGCCGTGTTGGGCCAGTTTGTCCATATAGGACTGGGCCTGCTTAAAGGTCTCCTCTCCCAGGTGGTATTTACAGTTCCCGTTACGGACATGGAGCAACCTGAGGGAAACAAGTGAGCCACAGAGAAAGACATCGGTAAGAGGAGGATTACTGGGGGAAAAACACTCCGTCTGAAAGTGCTAAGACTGCAATGGCCCAACCTGAACTTGAGTAAATATTACTAACTAACTAACTAACAGCCGTTTGAACTTGAGTAAATATTACTAACTAACAGCCGTTCCTTTTGGTGACACGACAAGCGGTCCATAGGCTGACCTGACACAGCACTCAACGGCTCGGTACCAATGGAGCACCTCATCATGTAGCGTGCACAGCTGCAGACATGACAGGAACACTTTCTCTGCATCGCCATACCAACCAGCATCCGAAAGAAAACCACCTAGAAGACAAACATCCGATGGTTACGCTTAGCCTCATTTCCAACGTATCGCAAGACTATGAGCTCCTCTAAAGTCTGGTGTTTTGTCTGTGACATCGTTCTGTTTTCCCTGCAGACACGGCCCGCCACACGTTCCTTTTCACGTACCCAGCACAAAGCCAAACTGAATGGCCTTCTCCTTGACGTGAGCGTCCGACTCGGCGATGTAGGAGCAGCGACGGCTGAAGGAGTTGGCCAAGACGGACGCCACCTTCACCCCATGGTCCATCAAGGCCTGGAAGCAGTGGTGCAGAAGGTGTCTGCACGCAAAGGAAAGGGAGACTTCAACGTAAACAACAACAGAAACACAAGAGTTCTTAGCAGCACAGGACTGTTTGAGGCCACAGACCTAAGGAACAGATCAGAAGGCACAGCACATAGTTACAGCTGGCTTGCCTATCAAGTCAAACTTTTGATGGGACAAAAACAGATGGGAGAACTGTAGTTAATTTAATTTCACATAAATAACAAACAAATACTGAATTACATAATTTTAAGCATTTTAACACTGTGTCACTTGACTAAATATAAAAAAAATATATAGAGAACAAGTCAACACACACAGCCATAAAACAGACCACATAAACACAGCTTGCTTAACTAGAGCAAGTGTCTCTGGTCACCTTTGCTCCATATGAACTCACATCAGTGCAGTGGGTAGATCAGTGTGTGGGTGACTCCATTGTCAAATAAAGCCAAGTCAATGTGTGTTGCTTAAAAATAGACCTTCAATCACTGTAAACATCTTCTTACGGATATATGAAAGGTAATTTTCCGCAAATAGACTATGTGATTGAGAATACACAGGGTACAGGGACCTACCTGCAGCACATTTTGCTCATTATGACGCAATTAAAAACATTTAAATGTAAGAAAAACCCATGTGTTTTCTTTTGGTCTAACCAGGATCACAAATGGGTCAATCATTGCAGTGTTGGTTTACAACCAAGCTTCACCTTTTGTCTGAGGCCCGCAAAACTTTGGCAAAGACTTCCAGCTCACAGAATTCCCCTCCCAGCTGACATAGCCGGCCTTGCTGGTAAAGCTATGTAGACAGAGAGAGAGAGAGAGAGAGTGAGTGAGTGAGTGAGTGAGTGAGAGAGAGAGGAGAAATAGGATGAGAGGGCTTTCACTAACACCACAATGACAGTGACAGCCTTTCACTGGCAACACAATGGTGGTGTACAGTCAGTAGGTCATCCCAACGCAAGATAGATGATACAAGCAAATTACATTTTCAGGGCTATAGAGATTTTAATCATTGTTTCAATTGTAATAACATTTCTGGCCATAAGCTGGCTTAAAGTATATTTTCTTTAAATGTCCCCCCCCCCAAATAAGTCTTTATTGAATTCGATTTAGATGTGTAGGCTTACAGCAAGTCAAGTGATTATTGGCTAGACGAGAACCAACATAAGATATGTTATAATATGTTACCACTACTAAGCAGACTTGCTTAAAGGCCTAAGTCTGTTCTAAGTTCTTAAACAAATAGACATGTTGTGACATTCGTAACCACTTTAAAATGTCGACCTCTGAAAACATCATATTCACCCCAACGTATGAGACTATTGCCAACCGAAACTATAATTCTTCATATGAATGTGTTTGATTTGGAGGTCTCAGTAAATAATTTAGTTAATAGCTGATGTCCGGCCGGAGATCAAAATGTGCTGAGTTGGAAGTCAGTAACTAACTGGCCTGGTTGAGCTACACTACAGTTAGTAGCTAGCTAGCTAGTACGCTAAGGGGCGTAGACAACATTCTTAGAATATTGCAATGGGAAATCACTAATACTTTTTGTCACTTTCTCAGTTTCTGACTGCCCGACGAGCAGGAGTTACAGTTAACTTTACAACGCTACCTCGCTAGCAATCTAGTCCTATTTATCGGTTAACGATATAGCTAACGTTACGTTAGGCAGTTTATACTGTCTAGCTAACGTAAGCAAGCGTAAATTGCTAACACTGTGGGTATTTCGGCTTTTAATAGTAACTACTCGGTGCCATAAATATGTTATAATCAAGTGTTATTTAACCGTAGGGTGTGAAGTTAGGCTCAATTAATGAGAAACTTAAGTAAACCGTAACAGACAGCCGTTTCTAAAGTAACCTAACGAGGAGTCGCTTACAAACTCTGAACCAAGGTGTCAGCTAACGTTGGCTCACCATATTAGCTAACGTTAAACAACACTGGCTAACGCACGCTAGCATGCGAGGTAATTATCTGATTAGCTCAGTTATTAATAATATATATTTTCAATTCTTACCTTGTAATAGACATCAAATTGTATGTTTTCTGGAAGGGATCGGATGTCCCTCCTTGATCGACTGTAGTTGTCTACTACTGCTGATATAGCAGTGTTGTACAGTGTTTCTGGGATCCATTCTAGCTCTACAGCAGCCATGTTGTTTTCCTTGACAAAACCCAGCAACAGCCCCCCTCCAACTCAAACGACTATCGTGGATGGCAAGCTACCTAACTGGCCCTAAAATACTATTTTCTCAGCAACTCTTCATAAATACATTTCGTCCGAGATAATCTAAAAACAATGACACTATTTAAACTTGGTGTACTCGCATTCCCTGGAAAGTTGTCTTGCCTCTCTTTCTGCATCTCCGATAGATCCCAAGTCTTGCTGATTTGTCTAGTGTAGCTAGTCTGCCCCCGACTAGCCAACCCAAAAGTAATCGGAGGCGTTGACTCAATGACGTAACACTAGAACGAGGGTAAAAAAAAGGTATATTGGCTACTCCTAATTTTCCATAGCTAACAAACTGTAAATCCCCATAATGTTAATGTGACATTTCAGGGTAGAGCAAACCCAAATAAAATTAGGTGCCAGGCAGAAAAATCTATGGGTTTCAGTGTTTGCATTTGACAGAGAATATTGGCAAACTGGCTGTCACACAACTCATAATAAACTGCAATGCTAGTGTCACATTTATTTCCCTGAACTATATGTAAAGATATTTTTCTCGAGAACAAGCAAAACCCATAAAGTTTGCATCTGGATCTATTTTCTGTATCAAGCACAAGTTTGAAACAAAAAGTTTCTGTGACACGAAATGTTCGTCCCAGTTCAGTAGAACTTATTTGGACTTTAATCACGACTTAAACGTTGCCTCTTCAGAATGTAGTTTTTATTTCTTATTTCCTGCATGTTTAATTCAAGGATCACTTTCATCCTCTTTTTTTAGGCGATGGTTGAATAAAGTCATAGTGCAGACCCAACTGGCACAGTATTTACCAGGAATTGAAACAGACCTTGTTATTTATCTTTAGAGTAGCCAATGCTTCGTTTAGGCCTATATTAGGCCTATTTATCCAGGGGGACCTGTCTCTCCAAAATGAATGAAAACGCACATGTCCTCAGAACATAGGCCAACAAATTACAAAATAGTAAACGCACTTTGCATATTAACTTGAGATGATAAAAATGGACAGGACGGAGTACAACAGGCAATATATGGGGCACAATAAATAACAGAATAAAACAAACAAATACGTTTTTTCTTAAGATATGTCCTTGTAACATAATCAACAGCCAATACGGCAAACGTCAAAAATGTCATTATTGTGGGATAGGCCTACATTTGCCTAAAACTGGGTTTTACAGAGCAATGTTACACGCAGCCCTATTTTTGGTGTACAAATTCAAATAGGCCTACCTGGAGGTAAAATGCAAATTTTACGTTAATTTGTCAGACTTTTAAAGCGTGCATTAAAAATAAATAACAAATAGGCTACAATGCATTCTTCATAACACCGCTTTTTGCTCAATGTTCCAGAAGGCACTAAAATATTTTACCCTTCTAGTGTAGCAACTCTAGCAAGTAGGCCTATATGGGTCTACAATAAACAACTAATGGTAATTTTGCAAAGGCACAGTCAAATAGACTAGATGGGTCCCTCTGCTTGTGTCCTTTAATTGTTTTTTTCATTTACATATTTTTTGCTTCCAATCTAAAATGTGATATGTAAAACGTATTGAAATACTAATGTCACACCCTTGATTACAAAAATCAACAGTGTCGTTACAAATGCAATAAAAAAAAATACACCGTGCGACCAGAAGACGTGGTGTAAAGCGTATCCTGTGTATTTTTTTTCTTTTACCTCCAGTTGCTATCGCTCTGACGTCAATCCGTTTGAGCATGCCTACAAGGCTCGAAAATAAACAAAGACAAATACAGGGTTATTGATCACTAGCTGACCTGGCTGTAACGTAGAATTACTTGTAATATTGCATATACATAGTGTTAATATAAGACATTCTTGGCATCCCGTTTCTACAAACATGGACAACGCGTTGTTAATGCGAGTGAGTGTATTCACCGACCAAGGAGGCAGGAAATACATGGAGGATGTTACCGAAGTAGTGGTGGAGCCCGAGCCGGGAGAGGCTGAACTGAGCATGGAGGAGAGAGACGAAGCCAAAGGGGTGATATCTTCGGGTGATACTGTGCCTGAAATTGTCTCTTCAGAGTGGAGTAGGAACAACAATACACATACAAATGCACCTGCATCGAGTTCAGTAGCATGCACAACATTCGTGGAAAAGGATGGCCAAAGTTGTGTAATGTTAGCTGCTGCAGCGCCAACGCAAGAGAATACCCCACCACCGGTCGACCACACGGAGAACCATCCCCATCGCTCGGTTGCTTTCTTTGCTGTTTTCGATGGCCACGGAGGCCGCGAAGCAGCACAGTTTGCGCGAGACTATTTGTGGGAATTTATCAAGAAACAACGAGGATTTTGGTCTACAGATGACAATGAAGTGTGTTCAGCTATAAGCAAAGGTTTCGTTGCATGTCACCATGCTATGTGGAAAAAACTGCGTAAGTTGTTAATATTGGCAATAAATTAACGTTTCTTGGCATACGTTAGCTAACGTTAGCTTAAGCTTAATTTAGTTGGCTAGCAGCGCTGCACTAGCGATAGACAGCTAACGTTAACTTAGCAAGGTGGTTAGCCCCGCTAGAACATCGGAATATTCCAGCTAATCCTTTAAATGTCAACATATAATACTGGATCAGGGTTGGCAGCCTACTATAAATAATTTTGTACGGTAACAGCATCTTTAATTAAGCTAATTTACTTGCTACCACGCTATGCTCTTGTGTCGTTAGATATGAGCCAGCAACCGTTAGCCATAGATCCAGGGGTAAGTTAACGTTAAGTCCATTTAAAATTGACTGAACTCGGGTCGTGGGAAAGCAAGACTCCTCATGCACATCGTGATTGATGCATTAAATGGAAATGATCATTTTAACCATAGCTGTGTCCAACTTGCCAGGGTATTCGGTATGTAAAACTACCGCTCGGAGGAACACGGTGTTCTGGTTAACGAACACTCTCCAAGACACAGCACAGCAGTCTCAAATGAGTGCACTGCAGTTGTCCACCACACAGATAAAAAAAATACATAAGTATGTTTCTGCAGCTTCATGTCCAGACATGACACACACTGGCTGATCAGCTGATTTTAAAGCTTGTTACCCGTTGGCTCCTACAGTTTTGAATAGATGTCTGAACTTTCAGAAGCATGTCACACCCCTGGTGGCCTCTATTACTGCAACTGGTTAGGCCCGTTGGTACCAAGGCAGGTTCCTTTGTGCATTATGATTCACCATATCCATCTAACGATGAATACCTGTGGCCGCAACATTTCTGGTGTGGTCAAACCATGTTTCAATGTATAGGTGGGGTGTTACGTCTCACATTAATTTAGATGCGAAATGTCACAACTCATTTTCGTCTCATCTTTCTTTGGGGAGCAGCGGAATGGCCAAAGACGCTGACAGGGCTGCCAAGCACGTCTGGAACGACTGCCAGTGTGGTGGTGATCCGGGGAGACCGGATGTACGTGGCCCACGTTGGGGACTCAGCAGTGGTGCTGGGTGTCCAAGATGACCCCTCGGATCAGTTTATTAGGGCCGTGGAGGTCACACAGGACCACAAGCCAGAGCTCCCCAAGGAGAGAAAACGCATCGAGGGCCTTGGGGGCAGGTAAGGCCAGCCTCACAGGAGACCAACTATAGTCACACGTTCTAAGGTCAACTTAGGCCACTCATGTGACATCACAATCTATATACCACCTATTATCTGATAAGTACAATTTTGCACAATATCTAAACAACACCTAGTCTGGTGCACTGGATGACACTCCACCTTGAAAGATGAAGGATAAATAACTGACATATGATTTCCAAACGACTAAATATTAGCTTGACATGAATAACTTCATAAAAGCTACTACTAGTACATTATGACCAGTGAAATACAATGGACAAAGGCATGCTTTCTTTAGGCAATCTTTGGTTTGAGATGTTTGTACTTATATTTGTGTAAGTTCATATATATGCATGTGTGTTATGTTCACTCCACCAGTGTGATAAAGAAGTCCGGTGTGAACCGGGTCGTATGGAAGCGACCCAGACTGACCCACAACGGGCCGGTCCGAAGGAGCACGGTTATTGACCAGATTCCATTTCTGGCTGTGGCCAGAGCACTAGGTAACCTCAAGGACCTGCTAATCAATGGCAGCATATCCCCTGGGCAGCAGCTTGTAGTTGTACTTATTACTTAATATGAGTAGCACTCCTTCTTTTTGGGTATATATTTAAAGCTGAAGTACATTGCTGTTTGTTGTTCACAGGAGTTAGTCAGAATGGAATATTATTACAAAATGATTGTGTCCATGACTAAAGTCGAATCAAACCCTTAAAAAGAAGTTGCTTGCAACTACAGACATAAATATCAGAACTTTTTATAATTTAAAAAAGTAATCTTTGAGCCTAAAGTGAAGTGATTAACACCAAGCTATGCAGTGGCTGGTGTCCTAACCCTATACCTAATGTTAAGCTGTCAACGTTTTCAGGGGAACTGCTGTTTGAATCAGCCAAAACTGTAAAATGTTTTATTGTGTCAAATGCATCTTTAAAAAATTGTAGGTGGTATAGTTGTTGTTGTGATGTTGTGTCGTTGTGGTTCAACACCCATGTCGTATCTCCCTGCTTCTGCCTTGTACACTGACACATGGACTGTTGTTTGCAGGAGACCTGTGGAGCTACGACTTCTACAGTGGGGAGTTTGTGGTCTCTCCAGAGCCCGATACCTGCGTGGTGACCCTGGACCCCAGCAAACACCGCTACATCATCCTGGGAAGCGACGGCCTCTGGAACATGGTCCCCCCTCAGGACGCCGTGTCCATGTGCCAGGACAACGACGAAGCCATGGTGAGTTCCGAACCCCCGTGGGGAAACGTGTGTTACACCCGTTGATTCTGGAGTCCTCAGCATAAGACTGTGATTACTCCAAGAGGCAATCCCAACTACGCACTAGCTTAGCACAGCAGTTCCCATTTTAAACACGATGACTGTTTTCCGTGACGCCAGTGTACCGTGGATGTAATACAGTGCCCTCCCTGTGACATGCAGGCGCCCTGCGGTGTCTCCAGCGCCCGCCAGCTGGTGAGCCACGCCCTCTTGCGGTGGCGCCAGCGCATGCTCCGGGCCGACAACACCAGCGCCATCGTCATAGCGCTGCAGGAGCCGGGCGTATCCCAGGAAACGCTGCACCACGAGGAGGTCCTGCTCAACCTGGCCAAGGTGTCCCAGTGCCCCCCCTTCACTACCGCGCGCTCAGACACACCACTCATCAAGGTAGGACACCCCAAGACACCTAGAAGTGAATACATTATTAATAATAATAATTAAAAACACATTTGACCTGACATGATTGGTCCCGGCAGAATCGAGGCAGGCATAAAGGAGATGGGCCTGAAGGTCATATGGATGTTTGTCTGTACGGCTTAAAGGAGATGGGCCTGAAGGTCATATGGATGTTTGTCTGTACGGCTTAAAGGAGATGGGCCTGAAGGTCATATGGATGTTTGTCTGTACGGCTTAAAGGAGATGGGCCTGAAGGTCATATGGATGTTTGTTTGTACGGCATAAAGGAGATGGGCCTGAAGGTCATATGGATGTTTGTTTGTACGGCATAAAGGAGATGGGCCTGAAGGTCATATGGATGTTTGTTTGTACGGCATAAAGGAGATGGGCCTGAAGGTCATATGGATGTTTGTTTGTACGGCATAAAGGAGATGGGCCTGAAGGTCATCTGGATGTTTGTCTGTACGGCTTAAAGGAGATGGGCCTGAAGGTCATATGGATGTTTGTTTGTACGGCATAAAGGAGATGGGCCTGAAGGTCATCTGGATGTTTGTCTGTACGGCGGTCTCTTAATATCATTGCTTGTGTTTCTGCAGCGGGCCCCTGAGGTAGACACTCCGTCAGCGGTGTGCGAGCTGCTCCCTACCCTGGAACGGAGAAACGGCCTATCAGGAGGCAGCAGCAGCAGCAGCAGCAGCCTGCTCGCCATGTCCTTCTTTCCGTCCTCGCTTCACACGGACTCCGACGAGGGGGCGCCTTGCTTGGACTCCAGCCCGGCGGAGGGGGACGCCAGCCGGACACCCAGCTGCAAACGGACTTTGGAAGGATCGCTGCCCGCACCAGCGGCTAAGAAGACGCGACGCAGGACAGCGGAGAAAGCGACGCCTGTGAAACCCAGCGGTGGAAAGTCACAGTCGAAACAGTCGTCCAACATCCCTGTACTTTTACAAGAGCACAGTAAAACCACCGTGTGTGTGTGCTAAGATGCCACACACACACACACACCCATCCACACACACACCACTGACAGATACTCTTTGGAAAGATGCACACTTAAACATGCTGCTTCCTCCACATGACAACCTTTTTATGAACTAACTCTGAAACCAGTTTCAGGGGTGTCTCTGGCTCTATGTTACGTTTTTTTTTCTTCCTCTGTTGAAATTCCAGCGAATGGTGTTGGACACTGTGGAACATGCATTGCCGCTTCATTCATGATAGGACTTCATATTTTTTGGTTGGGATCAGGTTTTCCATGATGCTATTCTAAGGCCTGGGTTGTTATCTAGCTCTGTTTTCTTCTCATGTCATTTCCAAGAGAAGATGGAAGTGTAATGTCACTCCTCTTAACTCAATAGGAAGGTGGGTGTTTTAATTTTCCTACCTTTTTATGTTTCAACCCTATAAACACGTTATGCAAAATATTAAGTATCTCATCCTTTTTGTAAATATTCTGAAAATATAGGTGTACAGGTGTTACATGAAGTGAAGCAATATATTTTTTATACATTGTTTTATTTTACTATTGTATAACAAACTTTGTAGAGTCCCTTTTGGACATGGTCAACCCTTCAAAATGTATCCAAATATGTACTCCCAAACCTTGTTGATGTGCTCTAGATTTAACATTTATAGTGTGTTTATCGTGAAATATTTTGTATTCCCTGAATGATACCATGTGTGACTATTCCTCAGATCCTGAAGGTGTTGCTACAGTTAAAACCAGTGAACTATTAAACATGACTATTGATCTGCTAATAGTCAGTTTTGTTGACTGGGGACACCGTGTGGCCATTGCCCGTAACTACAACGAGGCAGGCTTAGCTTCACGTTAGTGTAACTGAGTTGACAAGTTATCTTCAGTAAGCGTTTTCAAAACAAAAATGGTGGCGTCTTTTTTAATTGTTGTAGAACATTATGATCCTTTTGGAGGGGGGGGGGGGGGTTAGGAGGACAGACACAGGAGGTTGGATCAGCTTAAGACGTTGTTTGCATGATGTCTGTACAAGCCTACATATCCAGCTGTGGATGGGCATGATCTATTTTTTGGTAATGGTGCAAGTCACTAGTGGCTCTGGCTCTGTTCAGTGGTTTCTGTCGATATTAAGTATTTTCTGGTGGAATTTTCAGTCCGTTTGATCTAACGTCAGCTAAATGATTTTTTTTTATATGGGAACAGAATGTGCACATTTTGAGAACCCTAATTGACTCCTAATATTTGTATAAATGTTCTCGTATAAATGACATAACATGGCTTTTTAACCTTTTCAAAATAGTTAAAGGAGGAATTTTGTTTGTTGAGACAGGGCAGCGATACTTAATTTACAGGCTCGTACAAAGTGATTGATTGGAATTATATGGCAAGTTTTTTGTTCTTTGACCAAAGTGCAACTTCAAAAGAAACTTTTTTAGGGTTAGGATTTATTTACTGACTTGTTCAAATAAAGATGGATATATTTTGCGGTCAAGTGGTACTTGTGAGATTAAAGCAAATTAAAAAGAACTTTAAATGCCAGTGCAAGGTCACAGCATAAATGATCATGACAAAAACAATACTCTGTAAAGAGGTATTATTCCAGTATTTTTTAAGGGATCGGCTCACCTTGTAGAATCACACAATCCTCCCGTTGTATGTGTTGATACAGCTGTGCTCACAGCGACTGGTGCATGTGTCCAATGTAAATGTGAAAAATAACTTCTCTTGAATTGAAAATATATAAAATAAAATATGTTTTCTCAGTGAAGGTCTTTATTTCCTTCTTATCGCAAATAAAATTCTTTTATATCAAATTGGTAAAAAAAAAACAACTAATGGCATGATTACATTTCCCACTGCCTTAAAATGACAAACCCTAAATGGTTCTTAGTTTGATTCACCAGTTGAACCTTTACATGCTACTGATCACATTATGGGAATGATATGAATACAACCATTTATATTACTTAAATGCACATAAGAAATAAGCTACATCCAATGAATGAACCCTGTCACAAACATGAAATACAAACAGGCAATGGTAGAACACTGCATTGGTCTTGCGGTATCAATATTACACACACATATTTCTTTGGAAGTGATGGTGCAGTTTATAGATGAATACTACATGTAAACGGCAAATCTGGGTGTATGAGCCTCATGGTGAAGTACAATGGCCTGGTCTGACTCATTCAATTTGACTAAACATTTACATGCGCCATTCTATCATGAAAGGCATGAAAGGAAAAAAACACTGCTTTAAGAACCCGGGTTATCCTCCTTACATTCTCAAATCAAGTTACAAAAACATTCATATCGTTAGAGTTTTCATTTAATATTTCCAGTGAGATTAAAAGTGTAAAACATTTCCTGAACCATGGGTAAAACAGAGCATATATAATTGGGTTCAAGGTGGAGTTGAAGTAACCAAGCCAGACAAATACATCAAAGAGGGTTGCAGGTGTGCTGAATCCTATGTAGGGATCAATAACCGAGTTAAAAAACAAAGGAAACCAACAAAATATAAATACCCCTACCACAATTCCCAGTGTCTTGGCTGCCTTGTGCTCTGAACGCTTAGACAGCCCTCTTCTTGCATTCATACATTGGTTGATGTCTTCAATTTTTCTTGCATGTTCTCTAGCCACCAGAAATATTCTGGTATACAAGCCCATCATAACAGTGCAGGGAGAGAGAAAAAACAGCAACGGGTCAATAGCTCCCCAAACAGAGTTAAATAACAGGTTGCAGCTTCCCAAGCAATAAATAGATTCAAGGAAGTCCTCCAGCCCTGCAACATTAGCCTTAGAATATATCAGGCCATATGAGTAGAGAGCAGCCAGTATCCAGCAGGTTAAGACCATGAGCCATGCCACAGACATGGTGATGTTGGTGGTGTAGCGCAGTGGATTACACACAGCCTCATAGCGGTCCACAGCGATACAGACCAGGTGGAAGATGGAGGCGGAGGTGAGAAACATGTCAAAGCTGGAGTGGAGTAGGCAGAATGTGTCTCCATAGAACCAGCAGCCTAGGATCACCCTTAATGCACTGAAAGGCATAACAGTCAGTCCCAGCAGGAGATCTGCTAGGGCCAGAGACAGAACCAGCATGTTGGTGGGGCTGTGGAGCTGTTTAAAATGACCGATACTCAATATAACAACAGAGTTCCCCACAATAGTTACCACTATGCCAAAAGCAAACAATAAATACAGACCACATTGAGCACCTACACTAAACTGTGCCCTGATACATGATACATTAGAGCCTGGGTAGCAGAGCTGCTCATCAGAAGCTGTACCCATAACTATAACAAACCCTACAATCAACAACCAGCCAGAAACAGAGTTTTTGAAACAGAGGGAAAGGCTGAAAGGAGATAGCCGTCTCCTCAATAAGGTAAAGAGGGATTTATACACAACAGCCAAATGTGGAGGCCCACCCCTTTAAACACCATCAAATCACAACTGTTCTGACGACTGGCATCCTCCTTTTCTCCATAATTGGTTTTAAACATTTTCTAATGTTTCAACTGAGTATATAATACACGGGACAATTTCATTCTAGGTCAAATACTTGGTTTTGGATAGTAAGTATCCAGTAACATCAGCTTGGAAGGTCTGTCAGTGCAGCATGTAATCACAATTTGTGTCTTTATAAAATCTTTCACTACCTTGTTTTTTTTTTTTTTAAAGGCATTTCCACTTTATTTAGTCAGGACATTAGGTGGACAGGAAAGATGGGGGAGAGAAAGGGGAAGATATGTAGCATAGAGCCCGGACTGGAATTCAACCCATGCGTTAAGGACTCAGCCTTTGTGGTTTTGCCTTAACCCGACGAGTCTTTGGGGCGCCCCACTACATGCCTTGTTAAGAGGACACTACTGCAATAGAGACATTGTCTGAGTCAGTTAAACTTAATTGTTGAATCGACCCTCCAGCCAATCAGACAAAACTAAACAAATGCTGTTATTATATTTACACATAACCTGCTACTGTCTATTCTATTGCATATTTTAATGGGTAAATTAAATAAATGTAACACATTTCGCTTTGTGTATTAAAAAAAAAAAAAAAAAGTGAAACAAGAATGTTGGTGTGTGCATTGAAAATGCAGATGCTTGAGTAGGCTCAGGTTAACGTGTCAGTCTTATCCCTCACCAACAGACCAGGCACGGTGTTATACCAGGATTCTTTACAATATGATTAAGATGATTACGTCACTGTAATAACTAATATGGTAATCAGTAAACAATTATTATGCAAATCTTAATATGTATAAATATGAGAACTCCAACACTCTCAACCCAAATCCTTTCTAAATATTGGTTTTTAGAGTGCTCAACGTGGATTTAAGGCATAATGGATATTATTACAGCGTATCCTGTATTTTGAAACACGCATTTAAGGAATTACTGAACATTGCTTTAGTTTTAGATTTGTAGAATATCTGGCCCCAAGATTTGAAGCATTAGTAATGATTTAGTTTGGTGGCACTGCAATGTAAACTCTGTTTATCTGGCTTTACTTTTGTCTTTATGCGTTACAAACACTTTTTTTAGGTTTTATAAATGAAACAAACCGTCATATTAACATATCCACTAATCAAAGATTGAAGATGTTTACATGCATTACAAACCTATTTCATGAACACTTTCTACCAACGGTCTCTGCATTGATGTTACCAGACATTGCTGTCATTTAAAAAATAAGTCAAAGTACAGCTGGTATGGAAAAAGCTGTACAAAATATCTTTTCAAATGACAGATCATTAACTCTGATCATAGCAGATATGGAAGGGAACAAAGTAATGTATTTATTACTTTTCCCAGAGTATAATATGACATTTATTCAGTAAAATGGGGAGGAGAATTGCTACATCTGCCAACATGAAGAATTTGGGTTAATATTGTTCTGCATCCAAGGAAATGTAAAACCTGTTCATCTGGATTTAACTTTGCAGAGCTGTTATATTGTAGTTCTATCTTATTTTGTGTTATCAAAAATGAAACATTAGTTTCAACATCTTTTGGGGAACAAATCCACTAATCCACTATTGTATATGCAAGGTCTACATTTCACACACAAACATTATTCATTAACAATTTTTTGTTTGTTTTCTTTTCACTTTTTATGCAATAACAGTCCCCGAAATTGAAGGGGGGATTAAAACAATAATAAAGTTTAAAGAAAAACAATTGTAATTGTACGGTGTAATATATAAAACTGATATTTTGGGAAAACAGTGTAATTAAAAAACAATAAAGAATCCAATACTTTAAGTGGAGAAAGGTTTAATTTTGTAATAAATTACTACGAGGGTGAATTCAATTAAATCACAAATGACATTAAATCAATGTAATAGAGAATGGATGCATGTATACATTACTGTCTTATCTGTCCACTGACGTCACCACCTCCACATATTCCAGTACTGCCTGAAGCATGCAGGTACTGCAATACAACAGCCTGTTTGATTCCATCTCTCAGAAGCCCTGGGCACTGAATGGACGCATTTACGTCAAACCATCGGCAGATTTATACAAATGAAAGCTGGGACAGGAAGTTCTATAAGGAAATACATTTTTAAAAGTATTTTTAAATTTTAAGAACTGTTCTAACAAGGGAGGAAGCAGGAAGGGAGTGGAACTGTTATTGCTAATTCTATCTTTAGCATACAGTAATCACACTGGCTGAAATTAAAGCTGTTTATACTAGTCCCCAGTCTAACATCATGCATAGAAATTGTATACGTCCCACTTTTAGATCAACTAACAAAATAAATTAATATGTGAGGAATCGGGGCTGAATATTTTCAACGTGACAATGAGTTTGAAGCATTTCCTGAACCACGGGTAAAACATAGCGTAGATGATTGGATTCATGGTGGAGTTAAAGTATGTCAGCCAGTTTAACACCTCATAGAGGGTTGCAGGAGAGCTTAAGTCTGTGAAGGAATCAATCAAGGAGTTAAGAGTGTACGGCATCCAACAGCAAAAATATACCCCAACTACAATTCCCAGTGTCTTTGCTGCTTTGTGCTCTGACTTCTTAGACAGCCCTCCCCTTGCGTGTGCACACTGGCTAATGTCTTCAATCTTTCTCACTTGTTCTTTGGCCACAATAAATATCTTGGTATACAAGCAGACTATGACACTGCAGGGCATAAGAAAGAATATGACAGCATAAATAGCTGCCCAGAGAGCATTAAAAAACAGGTTACAGCTTCCTAAACAATAAATAGATTCCAGATAGTTCTCCTGCCCTACCACATGGGCCTTGGAATATAACAGGCCATAGTGAAGTGTAGGCAATACCCAACAGGCTAACACCATGAGCCATGCCACAGACATGGTGATGTTGTTGGAGTAGCGTAGTGGATTACACACAGCCTCATAGCGGTCCACAGCGATACAGACCAGGTGGAAGATGGAGACGGAGGTTAAAAACATGTCTGTGCCGGAGTGGAGCTGGCAGAATGTGTCTCCATAGAACCAGCAGCCTTCCACTGTCCGTGTCATGCTGAATGGTACGATAGCTACACCCACCAGCAGATCTACAACAGCTAAAGACAGGACCAGCACATTAGTGGGGTTGTGCAGTTGCTTAAAATGAGTAATACTCAGAATGACCACAGAGTTCCCCACAATGTTGACCATTACATTAAACCCAAACACCACATACAGACCAACTTGAGCCCCTACACTAAACTGTGTTCTGATACATGATACATTAAAGTCTGGGTAGCAGAGCTGCTCATCAGAAGGCTTGTCCAGCATTATAAGCACAGCAACACAAGCAACCCACCAGAGACAGAGGGTTATGGGAGACCAAAATAATGAGGGATCTAAAGAGATCCGCCTCCATTCCGACAATCCTAAACATTTATACACCTCATAAATCTGTGTCTATGACCCCTCCCTGATAACCTCAAATCACAAAAGATCATATCATTAACATAATTATGAGCTAGATGGGATAATGCTATTGGTTGGATGTTTTAAATGACAAGGTAAACTATCTGGTATATAGAAACAGAATAAGTGGAATACCGAAAGAAAAAAACCATTGTCATTTGTTGTCATAAGCTTGACTTATCCATTCAAAACATAACATGCATAAGGAGACTCCACCAGATTGTTACCTTGGTTCACTTTAAACCGGCTGTGGGTAACTCTCTCTGTCGGAGGTGATTTGGCGCCCCCTACCGTTTGCTTGATGCAATTATTATCACTAACTGTTGCAAAGAAGACGTGCATTTGTTCACAATGCTGAGTGATCACATAACGACTTGAAGCAATAAAAAAGAACAGCTGCGAGCAAACATGTTCACAGATGAGGTAAAGTAAGATTGGGAAAGCTTTAACTTCAGTGATTTATAAACAATAAACAATTCTGATGTTCATTGCATACTAATCAGAAAGTTTCTTTGTTGATGCACCCAAATGAAATGTCTGCATGTATAGGCCTACTAGGGATTTAGCCCTTGTTAGTTTGAGCATAAGCTAGAAGAAAATGGCGTAGTTGATTAATTCAGGTATTCTGTAGACATGACAGTTACTATAAGTTGTTTAGAATGTGAAATGTAAATTGGGTTGGTAGGTAGGCTATTTATTTATTATATAAAATGATCTATGAGTATAAGGGCTTTTCTAACGGTGTTCTAACTTTGGCTAACCTTAAAGGCCAGCATAGAGGAAACAAGCTTTTTTGTATTATTTAACACAGTCACTGGTAACGCCACACTGGTAACGCCACACTGGTAACGCCACACTGGTAACGCCACGATAAACGGCCACTTGTTTTAATTTAATAAACAGACATTACCACACTTCATGTAAAATGAATCTGTGTCTATGTCTTCATGACTGTCAACGAGCATGTCTTTATTTTTGCTGTATGTTTTCATTTCACTGCTTATTGCTGGCACAATCAACGACTATAACATAGAGATGTGCAGAAATGAACGAACAAATCTTTTTGAACTAATCTTTTTAGTGTCCGAACCGAATTCATCATCATCTTCGTCCGCTTATCCGATCGGGTCGCGGAGGTAGTACTTCCAGCAGAGATCCCCATCCTTCCCTTTCCCGGGCCACATCCGCCAGCTCTGACTGGGGGATTCCAAGGCGCTCCCCGACCAGCATGGAGATATAATCCCTCCACCTGGTCCTTGGTCTACCCCGTGGCCTCCGCCCAGCTGGACGTGCCTGGAACACCTCCCTAGGGAGGCGGCCAGGTGGCATCCTAACTAGATGCCCGAACCACCTCAACTGGCTCCTTTCTACGCAAAGAAGCAGCGGATCTACTCCGAGTCCCTCCCGGATGACTGAACTTCTCACCCTATCTCTAAGGGAGAAGCCAGCCACCCGCCGGAGGAAACTCATTTCGGCCGCTTGTATCCGTGATCTCGTTCTTTCGGTCATGACCCATCCTTCGTGACCATAGGTGAGAGTAGGAACAAAGATAGACCGGAAGATTGAGAGCTTTGCCTTTCGGCTCAACTCTCTCTTCGTTACAACGGTGCGATACAGCAACTGCAATACCGCTCCCGCTGCTCCGATTCTCCGGCCCAACTCACGTTCCATTTTCCCGTCACTCGAGAACAAAACCCCAAGATACTTAAACTCCTTCACTTGGGGTAAGGACTCATTCCCTACCTGGAGTAAACACTCCATCGGTTTCCTGCTGAGAACCATGGCCTCAGACTTGGAGGTGCTGATCTTCATCCCAGGCGCTTCACACTCGGCTGCAAACCGATCCAATGAGTGCTGAAGGTCGCAGGCTGATGGCCCCATCAGTACCACATCATCCGCAAAAAGCAGTGACGTGATCCCAAGCTCACCAAGCTGCAGCCCTCCTCCCCCGCGGCTGCGCCTTGAAATCCTGTCCATGAATGTCACAAACAGAATCGGTGACAAAGCGCAGCCCTGTAGGAGACCAACCCTCACTGGAAACGAGTTTGACTTACTGCCGAGAACCCGGACACAGCTTTCGCTTTGGGAGTACAGAGATTGGATGGTCCTAAGTAGTGACCCCATACTCCCGCAGCACCTCCCACAATAGCTCCCTGGGGACCCGGTCATACGCCTTCTCCAAATCTACAAAACACATGTAGACCGGATAGTCATTGTGAGGGTTCCGCGGACATCCGTCCGGTAGAGGGCGCTGAAGGGCTGTGGTGGTGATGAAGCACTCCTCTGACAGGTCACCGGATTGCAACAGGTGAGTTCAATCTGGTGATCAGTTGGGGGAGTGCTATATAAGGGTGTCTGTTTGTTTCAGTAGGGAGGCTGACACACGCCGGAAGGCTGAGCGGATGCAGAGTCGCAGTCTCAAACTCCCCGAACAGCGAAGCACCGGCACCGGCAGCGTGGGCGTACGGGTGGGGGTGTGTGGGTGTGAACAATAAAAGGGTTTCTCCAGTTACACTCCTTGGTCTGCTGTCTCCTCTGTGCTCAGAACTCCTCACATTGGCACCCAACGGGGGGGGCACAGAGAGCGGCAGATATGTCACTGGAGTCACCAATGGCCCAGCTGCTCACGCGGGTGATGGACATTCAGGCGGAGCAGCTGGAGTCCACGCGCCAGCTGCAGCAGGCCCAGGCGGAGCATCGGCAGGCGCTGCTCCGTCTGCTCGAGAGGGAGGAGGCAGGCAGCTTTCCACGTCGCCCGCACATCCAGCTTCAGCGGATGGGAGAGGCCGACGACCCAGAGGCCTTCCTCGCGACGGTCGAGCGAACGGCCCGGATGTGCGGGTGGCCGGAGGGGGACTGGGCCTGTCACCTGCTTCCCCTGCTAACGGGGGAGGCGCAGCTGGCCGGCCACAGTCTGCCAGCGGAGGAGGCGGCCCGCTACGGAGCGGTGGCGAGGGCGATCCGGGACCGCCTGGGCCTGACCCCCGAGGAGCACCGGCGGGCATTTCGGTCCCTGGCCTTCCACGCTGGCGCCAGACCCTACGCCTTTGCGCAGCAGCTGCTGGACCGCGCCCGGAGGTGGCTGCGGGCCGAGGGGCCGGGGGCAGGGCGGGTGCTGGAGCAGGTGGTATTGGAGGCGTTCGTCGAGAGACTGCCGCCCTGGTCGCAATTGAAATTCGTTATGGGGGGAAAAAACAGAGTGAAGGCCGCGGTTAGCTCCCGCCTCTCGCACCCCCTGATCATAGGCACCGATTGGCCAGGGTTTGATAGAGCAGTGGGGGGACATGTGGGGGTGCGCTCACGACAGGCAGGGAAGTGTGAGACGTGCGCTGTGTTCTGTGCTGATGCGGGGGCTCCCGATTTGGCCGAGTCCGGGGGGAGGGGGGGTTCCTCGTCAGAGGCTCTTTCGCCCCTGTTCGCTCCCATGGAGGATTTTCCTCTCGAGCAGTCTCGCGATGCCACCTTACGCTTCGCCCTTAGCCAAGTGATAAAGATTGATGGCACGTTGGTACGGCCAGGGGCAGCGCCGGCTTACCCATATTTTTCATTGGTTAGGGATAGATTATACCGAGTGAGTCGTGACACTCAAAGGCAGGAGGAATTGCTACAGTTGGTAGTACCCGTAAGCCGTCGGAAAGAGATATTTCAGGCGGCTCATTATAACCCGATGGCAGGCCACCTAGGATTTTCTAAGACACTAGATCGGATAATGGCCCGGTTCTATTGGCCGGGGATACGGGCTGAGGTACGTCGGTGGTGTGCGTCCTGCCCAGAATGTCAGCTTGTGAACGCCCCGGCCATTCCAAAAGCACCATTGTGCCCTCTTCCGCTGATTGAAGTGCCATTCGAGCGGATAGGCATGGATATCATCGGGCCATTAGACCGTAGCACGCAGGGTTATCGATTTGTGCTGGTCATTACTGATTACACAACCCGCTACCCTGAAGCGGTGCCGTTGCGCAGCATATCTGCAAAGAGTGTTGCGCAGGCGCTGTTTACGGTCATCTCCCGAGTAGGAATCCCGAAAACGATTCTTACTGACCAGGGCACAAACTTCATGTCACGTACACTGAAGGAGCTTTACGGGTTGTTGGGGATTCAGGCCATTCGGACTAGCGTCTATCACCCCGCCACCGACGGGCTGTGCGAGCGCTTCAACAAAACTCTGAAAACCATGATCCGTAAATGTATACACGAGGATAGTCGTAATTGGAATAAATGGCTAGATTCCCTGTTGTTCGGTGTGAGAGAAGTACCCCAGGCTTCCACGGGGTTTTCCCCCTTTGAGTTACTATACGGGCGACAACCCCGAGGTGTCCTAGACCTGGTTAAAGAAAGCTGGGAGGGCGGGTCTAGTGACAGTAAGAACGAAATTCAGTACATTATGGACTTGCGTGCAAAGCTTCACTCACTGCATAGGCTGTCACGAGAACATTTGCAGCAAGGCCAGGAACAGCAGAAGCGCCGTTACGACCAGGGATATAGACTCAGACAGTTTGCACCGGGAGAGAAGGTCCTTGTATTGCTGCCGACATCTAGCTCTAAATTACTCGCCAAGTGGCAAGGGCCGTTTGTGGTCACACGGCGAGTGGGGGACGTGGACTATGAGGTGGTTCGCTCAGACCGGGGGAATAGCACACAGATATACCACATTCATCTCCTTAAAAAATGGAACGATGAGGTCCCTGTCTTGCTGGCTACGGTAGCATCTGAGGGAGATGAGTTCGGACCGGAGGTCCCAAATTCTACAGCTAGCACTCCGGTTGCTGTGGGTGACGGTCTCTCGCCAAGTCAGCAAGCAGACGCCACCAGGTTACAAAAGCAGTTCGCTGATGTGTTCTCTCCCCTGCCTGGCCAGACCAAGCTCATAGAACACCACATAGATACGACGCCAGGTTTAACGGTGCGTATGCGTCCCTACAGGTTGCCTGCTCACAAGAGAGAAATTGTGAGGCAGGAGCTTCAGGCTATGCTAGACATGGGGGTCATAGAAGAGTCATGCAGTGCGTGGAGCAGCCCCATCGTGCTTGTGGTGAAGCGAGATGGGTCTGTTCGGTTCTGTGTGGATTACCGCAGGGTGAATGAGGGTTCTAAGTTTGATGCGTACCCAATGCCGCGGGTCGACGAACTCCTGGACCGGCTTGGCACTGCTAAATTCTATACCACGCTGGATTGTACCAAAGGCTACTGGCAGATTCCCTTGTCGCCAGAAGCCCGCGAGAAAACGGCCTTCTCTACTCCCTACGGTTTGTATCAATTCACGGTGCTGCCTTTCGGTTTGTTTGGGGCCCCCGCTACCTTCCAGCGCCTGATGGATCGGGTGCTGCGCCCTCACGCTGCCTATGCTGCCGCCTACCTGGATGACATCGTCATCTACAGCGACACCTGGGCGGAGCATGTGCGGAGGGTTGCGGCCGTCCTGGGGGCGCTGCGGGGGGCGGGGCTCACGGCCAACCCGAAGAAGTGCGTGATTGGTGGGAGGGAGATACGGTATCTGGGGTACCACTTGGGGAACGGGGAAGTGCGGCCACAAATAGAGAAAACTGCAGCCATTGCGGCTTCCCCACGACCCAAGACTAAAAAAGAGGTGAGGGGATTCCTGGGGCTGGCTGGCTACTACCGGCAATTCGTGCCGGAGTTTTCAGGGCTTGCCCTTCCCCTGACCGACCTCACCCGCAAAGGTGCCCCAGATCCGGTCCCGTGGACGGAGCAGTGTCAGGTGGCGTTTGAGAAATTAAAAGCTGCCCTCTGTGGAGACACAGTTCTTTATGCGCCTAACTTTGATGTCCCTTTCTCCCTACAGACGGATGCCTCGGACCGAGGGCTGGGGGCGGTGCTGTCCCAGTGGCAGGGGGATGTCGACCGTCCGGTGCTGTACCTGAGTCGCAAGTTGTCGGACCGGGAGGCTCGGTACAGCACAGTGGAGAAGGAGTGTCTGGCCATCAAGTGGGCGGTCGGCACCCTCCGCTACTATTTGCTGGGCCGCGCCTTCACCCTCTACTCCGATCACGCGCCCCTCCAGTGGCTCCACCGAATGAAGGAGACCAATGCCAGGATCACCCGTTGGTACTTGGCTTTGCAGCCCTTCAACTTTAAGGTGATCCACAGGCCGGGGTCGCAGATGGTGGTGGCAGATTTCCTCTCCCGCTCCGGTGGGGGGGGGGGGGGGGGTAGGTGGCTGGCCGGTGTTGTCCCCGGCCTGCGGCAAGAGGGGGAAGCACTGTGAGGGTTCCGCGGACATCCGTCCGGTAGAGGGCGCTGAAGGGCTGTGGTGGTGATGAAGCACTCCTCTGACAGGTCACCGGATTGCAACAGGTGAGTTCAATCTGGTGATCAGTTGGGGGAGTGCTATATAAGGGTGTCTGTTTGTTTCAGTAGGGAGGCTGACACACGCCGGAAGGCTGAGCGGATGCAGAGTCGCAGTCTCAAACACCCCGAACAGCGAAGCACCAGCACCAGCACCAGCACCAGCACCAGCACCGGCAGCGTGGGCGTACGGGTGGGGGTGTGTGGGTGTGGACAATAAAAGGGTTTCTCCAGTTACACTCCTTGGTCTGCCGTCTCCTCTGTGCTCAGAACTCCTCACAGTCATACTCCCAGGCCCCCTCCAGGATCCTTGCGAGAGTAAAAAGTTGGTCCGTTGTTCCACGCCCTGGTCGGAAACCGCATTGTTCCTCTTCAATCCGAGGTTTGACTATCGTCCGGACCCTCCTTTCCAACACCCTAGAGTAAACTTTCCCGGGGAGGCTGAGTAATGTGATGCCCCTATAATTGGCACACACTCTCCGGTCCCCCTTTTTGAAGAGGGGAACCACCACCCCGGTCTGCCACTCCTTAGGTGCTGTTCCTGACCTCCACGCAATGTTGATGAGACGTGTCATCCATGACAGTCCCTCAGCACCCAGAGCCTTCAGCATTTCAGGGCGGATCTCATCAACCCCTGGGGCTTTGCCACTGTGGAGTTGTTTGACTACCTCAGTGACCTCCACTAGGGAAATTGGCGTTGATCCCCCATCATCCTCTAGCTCCGCCTCAACCATAGAGGGGGGATTTGTCGGGTTTAGGAGTTCCTCAAAGTGCTCCTTCCACCGTCCCATCACCTGATCAGTTGAAGTCAGCAGCGTCCCATCCTTGCTGTATACAGCTTGAATGCTTCCCTGCTTTCCCCTCCTGAGGTGCCGGATGGTTTTCCAGA
>CM030190.1:1476510-1791510 GCA_017639675.1 Aplochiton taeniatus
AAATGACTAATACTCAGGATGACCACAGAGTTCCCCACAATGTTAACTAGTACGTCAACCCCAAACACCACATACAGACCAACCTTAGCCCCTGGACTAAACTGTGCCCTGATACATGATACATTAGAGCCTGGGTAGCAGAGCTGCTCATCAGAAGGCTTGTCCAACATCACCAACACTATTAAAACACCGACATTATTAACAAAACAACAAACAAACCACCGGCCAGAGACAGGGTTTATGGAGACAGAAGTAATGCGAGAACAATTAAGGAGATCACCCTCCTCACTGACAATCAGAGACATGTATATATATTTATATTTATATATATATATGTATATGTGTGTGTGTGTGTGTGTGTGTGTGTGTGTGTGTGTGTGTGTGAGAGAGAGAGAGAGGGCAGTCTCTTCCAACAGAACAATATTCACGTGATTAAAATGGACTAGTTTCAGAGTAAGGCTCCAATGTTGTAATGCAGTGACGTCATCAGAGGTGGAGAGAGAAACAGCTGAGGGTTTGTGGTCCCTAGAAATATAACCTGTAGAATGGACATGGACACTCATCCTGGGCTGGTTAAATCGAGAGAGTTGATTTATTATGAACTAGAATCAAGGGCAACGGCATACTACTTAACATATTTAATTTAAGCACTCACGTTTATCCAAAGTGACTTAGAATGAGACTACAGCGATAGCATTAAAGATATTTATTGGTACTCCCCTAAAGCAACTTAGGCTAAGCGCCTTGCTCAAGGGCACGCTAGAGATAACCACTCTGCCCCCACTATCTACTTCATACGTGTAGTCACCTACAGCTTCATCCTGTTACGATCTGTATGAAAGGCCGACGGCACCGCACAAGGTGCCCCTCAGGACTGAATTAAACTGAACCATTCAACCTATTCGATTTCTGTTTATCTCATAAGGTCATTTGAGTATGGTACGTTTGAGGAAATGTTTTTGAAATCACCTGAGCATTTTCAAGCCATTGATTAAGCGATAGGGAGAGGTTTCTATTCGATCAGATAATTATAATATCATTATAATTTCTGTGTTATGGGCTGGATATTCCTGTATTCTAAAGGGAATATGGAAAATATCAAACACTAATTGTTTATTGATTCTTCAATGTTATTTAATGTTCCCAAATTCAGTTCTTCTGGTTTGAAGCAAACAAGATAGAAAGAAAAAAACACCACCCATTTTACTGACCAATTCATTTTAAGAATACGTAAGTGACTACAGAAATCTAAACCAAAAAGTAAATTTTAACAGTGTGGAATTATATATTGTTTATTAAATAAACTTTCTATATTGTTATTAAGAAGATTAGTTAATATGTAGACCAGCAGCTTCATGGAAAGAGTTGACTGTTCATGCTCCCACACAGCAATATATTTTAGAAAAATACACAGTAAGGTAGAACAGCAAGTATTATTATTCTAATAATATTAAATGGAGGGATAACAGTTTCAGAAATATTCATTCGGAAAACAATTTAGTCTCTGATGAATCCGTTTGAAAGATTCTCCCTGAAATTATCAATCTTAACGCCCTTCTAAACCAACTGTAAAAAAATGCATACACCAAAGGATTCACAGTAGAATTTAAATAACCAACCCACACAAATGTTTCAAACAAAACTGGGGGAGTGGAATACCCGATAAAGGGGTCAATAATATTACAGATAAAAAAGGGAGTCCAAAAGGAGAGAAACACCCCCATGATGATAGCAAGCGTTTTGGTGGCTTTTCCCTGGGATTTTTCAGCTCTAGAAGAGCTGAGAAACTTTGTATTGTGTATGCTGCGTGCTTGCCTTTGGGCTACTAACAAAATCTTGAGGTAGATGCTGAGCATGATGATTCCTGGTATGTAAAAAGAAAGTATTGATGACACTGTACTTGAGACGCCACTTTGAAATAAAATACACCTCCCTTCACATGCAACATAAACATCGTAAAACTCTTCAATTCCCAAAATATTAAGTTTCAGAAATATCATCCCAAATCCCACAATTGCAGAAGCTCCCCAACTTACAAAGATCATGATCAGAGTAGTATGAACAGTTATCTTATTTCTATATTTCAGAGGTTGACACACTGCATAGTATCGGTCAATAGAAATAAAAGACAGATTTAAAATGGAGGCAGTGCACAACAATACATCTGCACTTTGAAAGATTTTACAGAACAATTCTCCAAAATACCAGCAGGTTTCCACACATTGCACCATGCTAGGGAACATGACCACTGTTCCCAGTAAGAGGTCAGCCACAGCCAGAGACAGCACAAGATAGTTAGTTGGAGTGCGAAGCTGTTTAAAGTGAGAAACGGTGATGATGACCAGAAGGTTTCCACAAACTGTGAGGGACAAAATGGCCCCCAGAATAACATATAAAAACATCCGGATAGTTAATGGATAAACTGTCCTTAAACAAGACCCATTTCTACCCTCATAACAAAGCAATACTTCCATCCTGCTAGGAACACTGAGATGTAACCATATATATATGGTTTAAATTAGAGTATCCAAATACAGTATTATGTCTTTAAAATAAAAATAAAAATAAAAAAACAACCTAAATTTGTACCGTTTGTTACAACAATAACAAAGCCAATTGCAAATATATGTATAAGATACTTGATATATGCTTGAAAATCTTTAAGAAATCAGGTTGCTTTTAAAGAGGGTTCCTGTTGATATAAAGTCATAACAATTCACAGATTCCCAAACGTACACAATTCACAGTTAAAAATAACAACATTATAATAATGATCAAAGACAAAAAAAGCAATAAAAAAACAATAACTAGAACACTGCACAGTGCACACTAGAGAACATTATATTAAACACAAATAACTGTATGCAGTAAATACCCAATATGATTGGCTATGGCGATGTATTAGAGATCAAGTCACCATGAAGCATGCCTAACTCACACTAGTGGCTGGTCAGATGTCCAGCATCACTCTCAGCAAGCGGCTTTAAAATAATAAGCACCATGGGAGAGAGGGAGAGAGAGCTTGTCAGAGTGTCCCATAGGTTAGCTGGAGAGCCTGTCAGAGTGTCCCATAGGTCAGCTAGTTTGGCCAATCCCAGTCCTCTCCCTAGAGAAGGGCCAAACACAACAGCATGGCCACAAGGACGAGGACTTCAAAACTGGACCAACTGAATGCATATTATACTACATTTATACCTGTACATGTATAACATTCTTATTCATTTATTATTACTACTACTACTATTGTCATTGTTACTATTATTGGTGTTGTTTTTATTATAAAAAGGGTCAGAGCTTTACCCTGGGTCAAAGGTTGGATAAGTTATGCCTGCAATATACACCATGATATGTTTTCTATACACTTTAACACTGGAAGGTAAATCTATGCGCTTACTGTCACCTAAATAACATACCCACATGTAGAATCTCAAAGCAATTCATGACGATATTAATGATAATACGTGATCAAACTTGCATCACACTTTAATAGTTACTCAGAGACGCTTCACACAGTGAACAGAACACACCGGGTGAAATCATTTAAAAGGTATAGATAAAAGACAAGTAGATAGTTAGACACTAGAGGAATCATGGTTTCATGGTCATCATCACGTTTAAGGAAGTGTGTTTTTTTTTTTACTGTTGGTCAAGAGGTGAAATATGTTCTGCATTGAAGGCTGGGGCCTAACCGGGTCTAAAGGTATAAGGCAGTCCTGTAATGTTCAGAACTATATAATAATTTTATGACTCAGTAACAAACAAACTGAAACAAAATAATGGTGCTCTAAGTTATAAATATATAGGTGGACACATGTATCTTCAAAGTTCAAAGTTTGGTTTTACATGTCACATGTCAGCATGCAAAGTACAATGACAGTGAAATGTATGCCCAAACACTCCATAATGTGCAAAAAGACTACAACAGAACAAGATGAAATATGAATGAAATGTTATAAAAAAAAACTATCTGCAAAAGAAATAAGTGAGCAACACTGCTACCAATTAGAGGTTTGAAGTGTTTTTGTTTGGTTCATAAGTCGTTCTTACCTTAGACTAAAGTTTCTACCCATGGAGGCTCAAACTCATTAGCAGTTTGAGAACTTTGAACATAAACACAGATCAACTAATGAAGGATAACTTAAACTTTAACTGACTACTTTTGTCTACATCAACATTGCATTCAATAATCACAATTTATTCATAATGATTGAACTTTTTAAGTAAGCAGTTTCATTTTGCATGAACTGTGTCATTTATTTGGAGTTGAATATCTTAATTGTTGTTTTTTGGGTGGGGGGAGAAAGTTATTTTATGAAAATAATATTTTGTGGGAAACTGTTAACCATGCAAGGTTCAGTTTTTTTTCTTCTTTTCCTAAATTTGTGATTGATACTTTGGAATGTTGCAGTTTACCTACATATTTTTGCAAAGAGAATGTAGTTTAATTTTGGTAGGACGGTTGCATGAATCATGCTGTTGACAATTAGTTTTGATTTGAGGTGAAATTGGCGAACCCTGGTGGTATAATTATTTATCTGCAGATGACTGAGCTTGCTCTTCATACAATTACCCATGATGACATGATCAATCAATGACGATGATATTGACTGGGTTCTGATCCACAGTGTACTTCAACAGTATTCCCCACTCCCTGTTAAGGTGATGTCGGTTAAGGGAACTTCCCTTGACAAAATGTCTCCATTCTGAACACCCTGTAACGTCATCAACGTAGACATCACTTTCTCCTTGCCTTACCTGTTGCTGCAACTGTGAAAATGTCACACTAATGAAAAGAAATATTGAATATATATTGAACCAAAACCTGATAGGCCCTACCATTACAAAACGTATACTACTGAAATGTATGTAGGCTTACTTATGAACAAATGTGATTTGATTATTTTAGGCCTACAAGATGTATGTTTCCATTCCTAAAGAGATGAACATTATGTGGAATATTTAGGCTACATGTTACTATGTAATATTATATGTCAATTATATACAAATTATTATAATAATAAGCACCATGGGAGAGTGAGAGAGAGAGAGCAAGAGAGACAGCCTGCCATAATGTCTCATTGGTCAGCTAGAGAGTCTGTCAGAGTTTCCCATTGGTCCGCTAGAGAGTCTGTCAGAGTGTCCCATTGGTCCGCTAGAGAGTCTGTCAGAGTGTCCCATTGGTCCGTTAGAGAGCCTGACAGAGTGTTCCATTGGTCAGCCAGAGAGCCTGTCAGAGGGGCCCAATTCCTAAAGAGATTAACATTATGTGGATTAATTAGGCTACAGATTAATATGTAATATTATATATCAATGATTCAGATTATTATAATAATAATAAGCACCATGGGAGAGAGAGAGAGAGAGGGAGAGAGGGAGAGAGAGAGAGAGAGAGAGAGAGAGAGAGAGAGAGTTTGCCAGAATGTCACATTGGTCAGCTGGAGAGCCAGTCAGAGTGTCCCATAGGTCAGCCAGAGAGTCTGTCAGAGTGTCCCATTGGGCAGCTGGAGAGTCGGTCAGTGTCCCATTGGTCAGCTGGAGAGCCTGTCAGAGTGTCCCATAGGTCAGCTAGTGAGCCTGTCAGAGTGTCCCATAGGTCAGCTAGTTTGGCCAATCCCAGTCCTCTCCCTAGAGAAGGGCCAAACACAACAGCATGGCCACAAGGACGAGGACTTCAAAACTGGACCAACTGAATGCATATTATACTACATTTATACCTGTACATGTATAACATTCTTATTCATTTATTATTACTACTACTACTATTGTCATTGTTACTATTATTGGTGTTGTTTTTATTATAAAAAGGGTCAGAGCTTTACCCTGGGTCAAAGGTTGGATAAGTTATGCCTGCCATGTACACCATGATATGTTTTCTATACACTTTAACACTGGAAGGTAAATCTATGTGCTTACTGTCACCTAAATAACATACCCACATGTAGAATCTCAAAGCAATTCATGACGATATTAATGAAAATACGTGATCAAACTTGCATCACACTTTAATAGTTACTCAGAGACGCTTCACACAGTGAACAGAACACACCGGGTGAAATCATTTAAAAGGTATAAATAAAAGACAAGCAGATAGTTAGACACTAGAGGAATCATGGAATGGATGGAATGGGATGGAATGGGAGGAGATCAACAGGTGAACCTAAGCTGGAAAAGGTGTTCACGTTTAAGGAAGTGGTTTTTTTTGCAAACTTCTACATCTGAGGCCATTTAGAGGCCAGCTCAATATGTTAAGTGACAGGTTCCTAGTGATGCTTGTTAAAGTGACAGCTGAATATTTTCTCATCTCATTAAACAATTTTCAAGATTAAGTCACGCTCAGTAAAAGAGCAGTCTCGGAAGATTTGATTCTTATTCATTTGTTGTTATTATCTACTGGTGATTTTCATCCAGCTTCATGTGATGTAAAAATGACTGATACATTAACAGAAATTACTAATACATAGAATGAAATGATATAAACAAATCAAGATAGAAAACAATATATACAAATCTAGACTGAGCTCAACGCTGGTTATTAAAAGTAAGTATTAAGATTTCTACAGAACATGTCCACCGGTCAAATAGGCTTTAGGGTAGACTATTCCAAAGTTCAGGGGTCATGACAGTTAAGGTCATATCTTTCTTTTGAAGTCATCACAGACCTTGGAGCATTAAGTAATGCTTTGCTGGAGAACCTAAGGCTGTACTGTTGGTCAAGAGGTGAAATATGTTCTGCATTGAAGGCTGGGGCCTAACCGGGTCTAAAGGTATACGACAGTCCTGCAATGTTCAGAACTATATCAAAATGCTACGACTCAGTAAGAAATAAACTGAAACAAAATAATGGTGCTCTAGCTTATAAATATATAAGTGGACACATGTATCTTCAAAGTTCAAAGTTTGGTTT
The DNA here is from genome assembly GCA_017639675.1 of Aplochiton taeniatus. NCBI lineage: Eukaryota > Metazoa > Chordata > Actinopteri > Galaxiiformes > Galaxiidae > Aplochiton > Aplochiton taeniatus. The sequence goes on from CM030190.1 coordinate 1,483,415, forward strand.
TACTTGTCACATGTTAGCATGCAAAGTACAATGACAGTGAAATGTATGCCCACCAACTCCGTAATGTGCAACAATACTAAGAACAACAGAATAAGATAAAATATGAATGAAATGTTAGCAAATGAAAACCTATAAGCCACAGCAATAGTGAAGCAACCATTTTCCTCGAAGAGTTTATCTTTTTTTTTTTATAAATAGTTAATAGTTTGAAAGTTTAAAGTCTGATGCAACACTGCTACCAATTAGAGGTGTGAAGAAGTGTTTTTGTTTGGTTCATAGGTCGTTCTTACCTTAGACTAAAGACATCATCTTCTTTCTTTTCACACCTGGGTGCAGTGGGAACTCATTAGTGCTCTCACTACCAGACTATTTCCAGTTTCTACCCCTGGAAGCTCAAACTCATTAACAGTTTGAGAACTTTGAACATAAACACAGATCAACTAATGAAGGATAACTTAAAGTTTAACTGACTACTTTTATATCCATCAACATTGCATTCAATAATCACAATTTCTTTTTAATGATTGAACTTTTTAAACAAGCAGTCTAATTTTGCACGAACTTTGTCATTTGTATGGAGTTGTAAAAAAATACAAAAAGTATAAGTATATATATATATATATATATATATACACATATATATATATATGAAAAAAGTGATTTAGTGAAATAATATATTGTGGAAAACTAAACCATGCAGGTTATTTTTCTTCAGCTTTTCTTAAAGTTGTGTTGGATACATGGAAGGTTGCAAGGTATCTACAAATTGATGAAAAATTATCTAGTTTAATATTGTGAGGACAGTTGCAAGAATCATGCTGAAGGCAATTAGTTCTGATTTGAGGTGGAATTGGCGTCCCCTGGTGGTACAATTATTTAGCTGCAGGTGACTGAGCTTGCTGTTCATCCAATTACCCATGATGACATGGTCAATCGATGACAATGATATAGACTGGGTTCCGATCCACAGAGTACTTCAACAGTATTCCCCGCTCCCTGTTAAGGTGATGTCGGTTAAGGGAACTTCCCTTGACAAAATGTCTCCATTCTGAACACCCTGTAACGTCATCAACGTAGACATCACTTTCTCCTTGCCTTATGCTTGTAACGTAAACACCTCGGATACCTGTTGCTGCAACTGTGGAAATGTCACACTAATGAAAAGAAATATTGAATATATATTGAAACAAAACCTGATAGGCCTACATATTACTATGTAATATTATATTAGAGCGAGAGAGAGAGAGAGAGAGAGAGAGAGAGAGAGAGAGAGAGAGAGAGAGAGAGAGAGAGTTTTCCAGAATGTCCAATTGGTCAGTTAGAGAGCCTTTCAGAGTGTCCCATAGGTCAGCTACAGTGCCTGTCAGAGTGTCCCATTGGTCAGCTGGAGAGCCTGTCAGTGTCCCATAGGTCAGCTAGTTTGGCCAATCCCAGTCCTCTCCCTAGAGAAGGGCCAAACACAACAGCATAGCCACAAGGACGAGGACTTCAAAACTGGACCGACTGAATCCATATTATACTGCATTTATACCTGTACATGTATAACATTCCTGTACATGTACATGAATGTACATGTACATTCCTGTACATGTATAACAGGTTCCCATATAGATGCTTGTTCAAGTGACAGCTGAATATTTTCTCATCTCATTAAACAATTTTCAAGAATTAAGTCACGCTCAGTAAAAGAGCAGCCTCAGAAGATTTGATTCTTAGTCATTTGTTGTTATTATCTACTGATGATTTTCATCCAGCTTTGTCCACCGGAAAAATATGCTTTAGGGTAGACTATTCCAAAGTTCAGGGGTCATGACAGTTAAGGTCATATCTTTCTTTTGAAGTCATCACAGACCATGGCGCATTAAGTAATGCTTTGCTGGAGAACCTAAGGCTGTACTGTTGGTCAAGAGGTGAAATATGTTCTGCATTGAAGGCTGGGGCCTAACCGGGTCTAAAGGTATAAGACAGTCCTGTAATGTTCAGAACTATATCATAATTTTATGACTCAGTAACAAACAAACTGAAACAAAATAATGGTGCTCTAGCTTATAAATAAATAAGTGGACACATGTATCTTCAAAATTCAAAGTTTGGTTTTACTTGTCACATGTCAGCATGCAAAGTACAATGACAGTGACATGTATGCCCAAACAATCCATAATGTGCAAAAAGACTAAGAACAACAGAACAAGATGAAATAGGAATGAAATGTTATAAAAAAAAAAAAACTATCTGCAAAAGAAATAAGTAAGCAACCATTTTCCTCTAAGAGTTTATTATTTTTTTAAGTAAATATTTAATAGTTTGAAAGTTTAAAGACTGATGCAACACTGCTACCAATTAGAGGTGTGAAGTCGTGTTTTTGTTTGGTTCATAGGTCGTTCTTACCTTAGACTAAAGTTTCTACCCATGGAGTCTCAAACTCATTAGTAGTTTGAGAACTTTGAACATAAACACTGATCAACTAATGAAGGATAACTTAAACTTTAACCGACTACTTTTGTCTACATCAACATTGCATTCAATAATCACAATTTATTCATAATGATTGAACTTTTTAAATAAGCAGTTTCATTTGGGTGGGGGGAGAAAGTTATTTTATGAAATTACTATTTTTTGGGAAACTGTTAACCATGAAAAGTTCAGTTTTTTTCTTCTTTTCCTAAATTTGTGTTTGATACTTTGGAATGTTGCAGTTTACCTACATATTTTTGCAAAGAGAATGTAGTTTAATTTTGGTAGGACGGTTGCATGAATCATGCTGTTGACAATTAGTTTTGATTTGAGGTGGAATTGGCGACCCCTGGTGGTATAATTATTTAGCTGCAGGTGACTGAGCTTGCTCTTCATACAATTACCCATGATGACATGATCAATCAATGACGATGATATTGACTGGGTTCCGATCCACAGAGTACTTCAACAGTATTCCCCACTCCCTGTTAAGGTGATGTCGGTTAAGGGAACTTCCCTTGACAACATATCTCTATTCTGATTACCCTGCAACGTCATCAACGTAGACATCACTTTCTCCTTGCCTTATGCTTGTAACGTAAACACCTCAGAAACCTGTTGCTGCAACTGTGGAAATCTCACACTAATAAAAAGAAATATTGAATATATATTGAAACAAAATCTGATAGGCCTACCATTACAAAAAGTATACTATTGAAATGTATGTTGGCTTACTTATGAACAAATGCGATTTGATTATTTTAGGCCTACAAGATGTATGTTTCCATTCCTAAAGAGATGAACATTATGTGGAATATTTAGGCTACATATTACTATATAATATTATATGTCAATTATATACAAATTATTATAATAATAAGCACCATGGGAGAGTGAGAGAGAGAGCAAGAGAGACAGCCTGCCATAATGTCTCATTGGTCAGCTAGAGAGTCTGTCAGAGTTTCCCATTGGTCCGCTAGAGAGTCTGTCAGAGTTTCCCATTGGTCCGCTAGAGAGTCTGTCAGAGTTTCCCATTGGTCAGTTAGAGAGTTTGTCAGTGTGTCCCATTGGTCCGCTAGAGAGTCTGTCAGAGTGTCCCATTGGTCAGTTAGAGAGCCTGTCAGAGTGTCCCATTGGTCCGCTAGAAATTCTGTCAGAGTGTCCCATTGGTCAGCTAAAGAGTCTGTCAGAGTGTCCCATTGGTCAGCTGGACAGCCTGTAAGAGTGTCCCATTGTTCCGCTATAGAGCCTGTCAGAGGGGCCCAATTCCTAAAGAGATTAACATTATGTGGAATAATTAGGCTACAGATTAATATGTAATATTATATATCTATTATTCAGATTATTATAATAATAAGCACCATGGGAGAGAGAGAGAGAGAGAGAGAGAGAGAGAGAGAGAGAGAGAGAGAGAGAGAGAGAGAGAGAGAGAGAGAGAGAGAGAGAGTTTGCCAGAATGTCACATTGGTCAGCTGGAGAGCCTGTCAGAGTGTCCCATAGGTCAGCTAGAGAGTCTGTCAGAGTGTCCCATTGGTCAGCTGGAGAGTCTGTCAGTTTCCCATTGGTCCGCTGGAGAGCCTGTCAGTGTCCCATAGGTCAGCTGGTGAGCCTGTCAGAGTGTCCCATAGGTCAGTTAGTTTGGCCAATCCCAGTCCTCTCCCTAGAGAAGGGCCAAACACAACAGCATGGCCACAAGGACGAGTACTTCAAAACTGGACCAACTGAATGCATATTATACTACATTTATACCTGTACATGTATAACATTCTTATTCATTTATTATTACTACTACTACTATTGTCATTGTTACTATTATTGGTGTTGTTTTTATTACAAAAAGGATAAGAGCTTTACCCTGGGTCAAAGGTTGTTAAGTGCTCAATATGTTAAGTGAAAGGTTCCCATATAGATGCTTGTTCAAGTGACAGCTGAATATTTTCTCAACTCATTAAACAATTTTCAAGAATTAAGTCACGCTCAGTAAAAGAGCAGTCTCAGAAGATTTGATTCTTATTCATTTGTTGTTATTATCTACTGGTGATTTTCATCCAGCTTTGTCCACCGGAAAAATATGCTTTAGGGTAGACTATTCCAAAGTTCAGGGGTCAAGACAGTTAAGGTCATATCTTTCTTTTGAAGTCATCACAGACCATGGAGCATTAAGTAATTCTTTGCTGGAGACCCTAAGGCTGTACTGTTGGTCAAGAGGTGAAATATGTTCTGCATTGAAGGCTGGGGCCTAACCGGGTCTAAAGGTATAAGACAGTCCTGTAATGTTCAGAACTATATCATAATTTTATGACTCAGTAACAAACAAACTGAAACAAAATAATGGTGCTCTAGCTTATAAATATATAAGTGGACACATGTATCTTCAAAGTTTGGTTCCCGTGATGACATGGTCAACCAATGACGATGATATAGACTGGGTTCCGATCCACAGAGTACTTCAACAGTATTCCCCACTCCCTGTTAAGGTGATGTCGGTTAAGGGAACTTCCCTTGACAAAATGTCTCTATTCTGAACACCCTGTAACGTCATCAACGTAGACATCACTTTCTCCTTGCCTAATGCTTGTAACGTAAACACCTCGGACACCTGTTGCTGCAACTGTGGAAATGTCACACTAATGAAAAGAAATATTGAATATATATTGAAACAAAACCTGATAGGCCTACCATTACAAAATGTATACTATTGAAATGTATGTTGGCTTACTTATGAACAAATGTGATTTGATTATTTTAGGCCTATGTAATATTATATGTCAATTATATACAAATTATTATAATAATAAGCACCATGGGAGAGTGAGAGAGAGAGAGCAAGAGAGACAGCCTTCCATAATGTCTCATTGGTCAGCTAGAGAGTCTGTCAGAGTTTCCCATTGGTCAGTTAGCGAGTCTTTCAGTGTGTCCCATTGGTCCGCTAGAGAGTCTGTCAGAGTTTCCCATTGGTCCGCTAGAGAGTCTGTCAGAGTTTCCCATTGGTCCGCTAGAGAGTCTGTCAGAGTTTCCCATTGGTCAGTTAGAGAGCTTGTCAGAGTGTCCCATTGGTCAGCTAAAGAGTCTTTCAGAGTGACCCATTGGTCCGTTAGAGAGTCTGTCAGAGTTTCCCATTGGTCAGTTAGAAAGCCTGTCAGAGTGTTCCATTGGTCAGCTAGAGAGCCTGTCAGAGGGGCTCAATTCCTAAAGAGATTAACATTATGTGGATTAATTAGGCTACAGATTAATATGTAATATTATATATCAATGATTCAGATTATTATAATAATAATAAGCACCATGGGAGACAGAGAGAGAGAGAGGGAGAGAGAGAGAGGGAGAGAGAGAGAGAGAGAGAGTTTGCCAGAATGTCACATTGGTCAGCTGGAGAGCCTGTCAGAGTGTCCCATAGGTCAGCCAGAGAGTCTGTCAGAGTGTCCCATTGGGCAGCTGGAGAGTCGGTCAGTGTCCCATTGGTCAGCTGGAGAGCCTGTCAGAGTGTCCCATAGGTCAGCGAGTGAGCCTGTCAGAGTGTCCCATAGGTCAGCTAGTTTGGCCAATCCCAGTCCTCTCCCTAGAGAAGGGCCAAACACAACAGCATGGCCACAAGGACGAGGACTTCAAAACTGGACCAACTGAATGCATATTATACTACATTTATACCTGTAAATGTATAACATTTTTTTTCATTTATTATTACTACTACTACTATTGTCATTGTTACTATTTTGTTGTTGTTTGTATTATAAAAAAGGCAAGAGCTTTACCCTGGGTCAAAGGTTGGATAAGTTATGCCTGCCATATACACCATGATATCTTTTCTATACACTTTAACACTGGAAGGTAAATCTATGCGCTTACTGTCACCTAAATAACATACCCACATGTAGAATCTCAAAGCAATTCATGACGATATTAATGATAATACGTGATCAAACTTGCATCACACTTTAATAGTTACTCAGAGACGCTTCACACAGTGAACAGAACACACCGGGTGAAATCATTTAAAAGGTATAGATAAAAGACAAGTAGATAGTTAGACACTAGAGGAATCATGGTTTCATGGTCATCATCACGTTTAAGGAAGTGTGTTTTTTTTTTTACTGTTGGTCAAGAGGTGAAATATGTTCTGCATTGAAGGCTGGGGCCTAACCGGGTCTAAAGGTATAAGACAGTCCTGTAATGTTCAGAACTATATCATAATTTTATGACTCAGTAACAAACAAACTGAAACAAAATAATGGTGCTCTATATAAATATATAAGTGGACACATGTATCTTCAAAGTTCAAAGTTTGGTTTTACTTGTCACATGTCAGCATGCAAAGTAAAATGACGGTGAAATGTATGCCCAAACACTCCATAATGTGCAAAAAGACTACAACAGAACAAGATGAAATATGAATGAAATGTTATAAAAAAAAACTATCTGCAAAAGGAATAAGTAAGCAACACTGCTACCAATTTGAGGTGTGAAGTGTTTTTGTTTGGTTCATAGGTCGTTCTTACCTTAGACTAAAGTTTCTACCCATGGAGGCTCAAACTCATTAGCAGTTTGAGAACTTTGAACATAAACACAGATCAACTAATGAAGGATAACTTAAACTTTAACTGACTACTTTTGTCTACATCAACATTGCATTCAATAATCACAATTTATTCATAATGATTGAACTTTTCTAAGTAAGCAGTTTCATTTTGCATGAACTGTGTCATTTATTTGGAGTTGTATATCTTAATTGTTGTTTTTTGGGTGGGGGGAGAAAGTTATTTTATGAAAATAATATTTTGTGGGAAACTGTTAACCATGCAAGGTTCAGTTTTTTTTCTTCTTTTCCTAAATTTGTGTTTGATACTTTTGAATGTTGCAGTTTACCTACATATTCTTGCAAAAAGAATGTAGTTTAATTTTGGTAGGACGGTTGCATGAATCATGCTGTTGACAATTAGTTTTGATTTGAGGTGGAATTGACGACCCCTGGTGGTATAATTATTTATCTGCAGATGACTGAGCTTGCTCTTCATACAATTACCCATGATGACATGGTCAATCAATGACGATGATATTGACTGGGTTCCGACCCACAGTGTACTTCAACAGTATTCCCCACTCCCTGTTAAGGTGATGTCGGTTAAGGGAACTTCCCTTGACAAAATGTCTCCATTCTGAACACCCTGTAACGTCATCAACGTAGACATCACTTTCTCCTTGCCTGATGCTTGCAACGTAAACACCTCGGACACCTGTTGCTGCAACTGTGAAAATGTCACACTAATGAAAAGAAATATTGAATATATATTGAACCAAAACCTGATAGGCCCTACCATTACAAAACGTACACTATTGAAATGTATGTAGGCTTACTTATGAACAAATGTGATTTGATTATTTTAGGCCTACAAGATGTATGTTGCCATTCCTAAAGAGATGAACATTATGTGGAATATTTAGGCTACATGTTACTATGTAAGATTATATGTCAATTATATACAAATTATTATAATAATAAAGACCATGGGAGAGTGAGAGAGAGAGAAAGAGCAACAGCCTGCCAAAATGTCTCATTGGTCAGCTAGAGAGTCTGTCAGAGTTTCCCATTGGTCAGTTAGAGAGTCTGTCAGAGTTTCCCATTGGTCAGTTAGCGAGTCTTTCAGTGTGTCCCATTGGTCCGCTAGAGAGTCTGTCAGAGTTTCCCATTGGTCCGCTAGAGAGTCTGTCAGAGTTTCCCATTGGTCAGTTAGAGAGCCTGTCAGAGTGTTCCATTGGTCAGCTAAAGAGTCCGTCAGAGTGTCCCATTGGTCAGCTAAAGAGTCTTTCAGAGTGACCCATTGGTCCGTTAGAGAGTCTGTCAGAGTTTCCCATTGGTCAGTTAGAAAGCCTGTCAAAGTCTCCCATAGGTCCGCTGGACAGCCTGTCAGAGTGTCCCATTGGTCAGCTAGAGAGCCTGTCAGAGGGGCCCAATTCCTAAAGAGATTAACATTATGTGGATTAATTATGCTACAGATTAATACGTAATATTAAATATCAATGATTCAGATTATTATAATAATAATAAGCACCATGGGAGAGAGAGAGAGAGAGGGAGAGAGAGAGAGAGAGAGTTTGCCAGAATGTCACATTGGTCAGCTGCAGAGCCTGTAAGAGTGTCCCATAGGTCAGCCAGAGAGTCTGTCAGAGTGTCCCATTGGTCAGCTGGAGAGTCGGTCAGTGTCCCATTGGTCAGCTGGAGAGCCTGTCAGAGTGTCCCATAGGTCAGCTAGTGAGCCTGTCAGAGTGTCCCATAGGTCAGCTAGTTTGGCCAATCCCAGTCCTCTCCCTAGAGAAGGGCCAAACACAACAGCATGGCCACAAGGACGAGGACTTCAAAACTGGACCAACTGAATGCATATTATACTACATTTATACCTGTACATGTATAACATTCTTATTCATTTATTATTACTACTACTACTATTGTCATTGTTACTATTATTGGTGTTGTTTTTATTATAAAAAGGGTCAGAGCTTTACCCTGGGTCAAAGGTTGGATAAGTTATGCCTGCCGTATACACCATGATATGTTTTCTATACACTTTAACACTGGAAGGTAAATCTATGCGCTTACTCTCACCTAAATAACATACCCACATGTAGAATCTCAAAGCAATTCATGACAATATTAATGATAATACGTGATCAAACTTGCATCACACTTTAATAGTTACTCAGAGACGCTTCACACAGTGAACAGAACACACCGGGTGAAATCATTAAAAGGTATAAATAAAAGACAAGCAGATAGTTAGACACTAGAGGAATCATGGAATGGATGGAATGGGATGGAATGGGAGGAGGTCAACAGGTCAACCTAAGCTGGAAAAGGTGTTTACGTTTAAGGAAGTGTTTTTTTTTTGCAAACTTCTTGATCTGAGGCCATTTAGAGGCCAGCTCAATATGTTAAGTGACAGGTTCCCAGTGATGCTTGTTAAAGTGACAGCTGAATATTTTCTCATCTCATTAAACAATTTTCAAGATTAAGTCACGCTCAGTAAAAGAGCAGTCTCGGAAGATTTGATTCTTATTCATTTGTTGTTATTATCTACTGGTGATTTTCATCCAGCTTCATGTGATGTAAAAATGACTGATACATTAACAGAAATTACTAATACATAGAATGAAATGATATAAACAAATCAAGATAGAAAACAATATATACAAATCTAGACTGAGCTCAACGCTGGTTATTAAAAGTAAGTATTAAGATTTCTACAGAACATGTCCACCGGTCAAATAGGCTTTAGGGTAGACTATTCCAAAGTTCAGGGGTCATGACAGTTAAGGTCATATCTTTCTTTTGAAGTCATCACAGACCATGGCGCATTAAGTAATGCTTTGCTGGAGAACCTAAGGCTGTACTGTTGGTCAAGAGGTGAAATATGTTCTGCATTGAAGGCTGGGGCCTAACCGGGTCTAAAGGTATAAGACAGTCCTGTAATGTTCAGAACTATATCATAATTTTATGACTCAGTAACAAACAAACTGAAACAAAATAATGGTGCTCTAGCTTATAAATAAATAAGTGGACACATGTATCTTCAAAATTCAAAGTTTGGTTTTACTTGTCACATGTCAGCATGCAAAGTACAATGACAGTGACATGTATGCCCAAACAATCCATAATGTGCAAAAAGACTAAGAACAACAGAACAAGATGAAATAGGAATGAAATGTTATAAAAAAAAAAAAACTATCTGCAAAAGAAATAAGTAAGCAACCATTTTCCTCTAAGAGTTTATTATTTTTTTAAGTAAATATTTAATAGTTTGAAAGTTTAAAGACTGATGCAACACTGCTACCAATTAGAGGTGTGAAGTCGTGTTTTTGTTTGGTTCATAGGTCGTTCTTACCTTAGACTAAAGTTTCTACCCATGGAGTCTCAAACTCATTAGTAGTTTGAGAACTTTGAACATAAACACTGATCAACTAATGAAGGATAACTTAAACTTTAACCGACTACTTTTGTCTACATCAACATTGCATTCAATAATCACAATTTATTCATAATGATTGAACTTTTTAAATAAGCAGTTTCATTTGGGTGGGGGGAGAAAGTTATTTTATGAAATTACTATTTTTTGGGAAACTGTTAACCATGAAAAGTTCAGTTTTTTTCTTCTTTTCCTAAATTTGTGTTTGATACTTTGGAATGTTGCAGTTTACCTACATATTTTTGCAAAGAGAATGTAGTTTAATTTTGGTAGGACGGTTGCATGAATCATGCTGTTGACAATTAGTTTTGATTTGAGGTGGAATTGGAGACCCCTGGTGGTATAATTATTTAGCTGCAGGTGACTGAGCTTGCTCTTCATACAATTACCCATGATGACATGATCAATCAATGACGATGATATTGACTGGGTTCCGATCCACAGAGTACTTCAACAGTATTCCCCACTCCCTGTTAAGGTGATGTCGGTTAAGGGAACTTCCCTTGACAACATATCTCTATTCTGATTACCCTGCAACGTCATCAACGTAGACATCACTTTCTCCTTGCCTTATGCTTGTAACGTAAACACCTCAGAAACCTGTTGCTGCAACTGTGGAAATCTCACACTAATAAAAAGAAATATTGAATATATATTGAAACAAAATCTGATAGGCCTACCATTACAAAAAGTATACTATTGAAATGTATGTTGGCTTACTTATGAACAAATGCGATTTGATTATTTTAGGCCTACAAGATGTATGTTTCCATTCCTAAAGAGATGAACATTATGTGGAATATTTAGGCTACATATTACTATATAATATTATATGTCAATTATGTACAAATTATTATAATAATAAGCACCATGGGAGAGTGAGAGAGAGAGCAAGAGAGACAGCCTGCCATAATGTCTCATTGGTCAGCTAGAGAGTCTGTCAGAGTTTCCCATTGGTCCGCTAGAGAGTCTGTCAGAGTTTCCCATTGGTCCGCTAGAGAGTCTGTCAGAGTTTCCCATTGGTCAGTTAGAGAGTTTGTCAGTGTGTCCCATTGGTCCGCTAGAGAGTCTGTCAGAGTGTCCCATTGGTCAGTTAGAGAGCCTGTCAGAGTGTCCCATTGGTCCGCTAGAAATTCTGTCAGAGTGTCCCATTGGTCAGCTAAAGAGTCTGTCAGAGTGTCCCATTGGTCAGCTGGACAGCCTGTAAGAGTGTCCCATTGTTCCGCTATAGAGCCTGTCAGAGGGGCCCAATTCCTAAAGAGATTAACATTATGTGGAATAATTAGGCTACAGATTAATATGTAATATTATATATCTATTATTCAGATTATTATAATAATAAGCACCATGAGAGAGAGAGAGAGAGAGAGAGAGAGAGAGAGAGAGAGAGAGAGAGAGAGAGAGAGTTTGCCAGAATGTCACATTGGTCAGCTGGAGAGCCTGTCAGAGTGTCCCATAGGTCAGCTAGAGAGTCTGTCAGAGTGTCCCATTGGTCAGCTGGAGAGTCTGTTAGTGTCCCATAGGTCAGCTAGTGAGCCTGTCAGAGTGTCCCATAGGTCAGTTAGTTTGGCCAATCCCAGTCCTCTCCCTAGAGAAGGGCCAAACACAACAGCATGGCCACAAGGACGAGTACTTCAAAACTGGACCAACTGAATGCATATTATACTACATTTATACCTGTACATGTATAACATTCTTATTCATTTATTATTACTACTACTACTATTGTCATTGTTACTATTATTGGTGTTGTTTTTATTACAAAAAGGATAAGAGCTTTACCCTGGGTCAAAGGTTGTTAAGTGCTCAATATGTTAAGTGAAAGGTTCCCATATAGATGCTTGTTCAAGTGACAGCTGAATATTTTCTCAACTCATTAAACAATTTTCAAGAATTAAGTCACGCTCAGTAAAAGAGCAGTCTCAGAAGATTTGATTCTTATTCATTTGTTGTTATTATCTACTGGTGATTTTCATCCAGCTTTGTCCACCGGAAAAATATGCTTTAGGGTAGACTATTCCAAAGTTCAGGGGTCATGACAGTTAAGGTCATATCTTTCTTTTGAAGTCATCACAGACCATGGAGCATTAAGTAATTCTTTGCTGGAGACCCTAAGGCTGTACTGTTGGTCAAGAGGTGAAATATGTTCTGGATTGAAGGCTGGGGCCTAACCGGGTCTAAAGGTATAAGACAGTCCTGTAATGTTCAGAACTATATCATAATTTTATGACTCAGTAACAAACAAACTGAAACAAAATAATGGTGCTCTAGCTTATAAATATATAAGTGGACACATGTATCTTCAAAGTTTGGTTCCCGTGATGACATGGTCAACCAATGACGATGATATAGACTGGGTTCCGATCCACAGAGTACTTCAACAGTATTCCCCACTCCCTGTTAAGGTGATGTCGGTTAAGGGAACTTCCCTTGACAAAATGTCTCTATTCTGAACACCCTGTAACGTCATCAACGTAGACATCACTTTCTCCTTGCCTAATGCTTGTAACGTAAACACCTCGGACACCTGTTGCTGCAACTGTGGAAATGTCACACTAATGAAAAGAAATATTGAATATATATTGAAACAAAACCTGATAGGCCTACCATTACAAAATGTATACTATTGAAATGTATGTTGGCTTACTTATGAACAAATGTGATTTGATTATTTTAGGCCTATGTAATATTATATGTCAATTATATACAAATTATTATAATAATAAGCACCATGGGAGAGTGAGAGAGAGAGAGCAAGAGAGACAGCCTTCCATAATGTCTCATTGGTCAGCTAGAGAGTCTGTCAGAGTTTCCCATTGGTCAGTTAGCGAGTCTTTCAGTGTGTCCCATTGGTCCGCTAGAGAGTCTGTCAGAGTTTCCCATTGGTCCGCTAGAGAGTCTGTCAGAGTTTCCCATTGGTCCGCTAGAGAGTCTGTCAGAGTTTCCCATTGGTCAGTTAGAGAGCTTGTCAGAGTGTCCCATTGGTCAGCTAAAGAGTCTTTCAGAGTGACCCATTGGTCCGTTAGAGAGTCTGTCAGAGTTTCCCATTGGTCAGTTAGAAAGCCTGTCAGAGTGTTCCATTGGTCAGCTAGAGAGCCTGTCAGAGGGGCCCAATTCCTAAAGAGATTAACATTATGTGGATTAATTAGGCTACAGATTAATATGTAATATTATATATCAATGATTCAGATTATTATAATAATAATAAGCACCATGGGAGAGAGAGAGAGAGAGAGGGAGAGAGAGAGAGGGAGAGAGAGAGAGAGTTTGCCAGAATGTCACATTGGTCAGCTGGAGAGCCTGTCAGAGTGTCCCATAGGTCAGCCAGAGAGTCTGTCAGAGTGTCCCATTGGGCAGCTGGAGAGTCGGTCAGTGTCCCATTGGTCAGCTGGAGAGCCTGTCAGAGTGTCCCATAGGTCAGCGAGTGAGCCTGTCAGAGTGTCCCATAGGTCAGCTAGTTTGGCCAATCCCAGTCCTCTCCCTAGAGAAGGGCCAAACACAACAGCATGGCCACAAGGACGAGGACTTCAAAACTGGACCAACTGAATGCATATTATACTACATTTATACCTGTAAATGTATAACATTTTTTTTCATTTATTATTACTACTACTACTATTGTCATTATTACTATTATTGTTGTTGTTTGTATTATAAAAAAGGTAAGAGCTTTACCCTGGGTCAAAGGTTGGATAAGTTATGCCTGCCATATACACCATGATATCTTTTCTATACACTTTAACACTGGAAGGTAAATCTATGCGCTTACTGTCACCTAAATAACATACCCACATGTAGAATCTCAAAGCAATTCATGACGATATTAATGATAATACGTGATCAAACTTGCATCACACTTTAATAGTTACTCAGAGACGCTTCACACAGTGAACAGAACACACCGGGTGAAATCATTTAAAAGGTATAGATAAAAGACAAGTAGATAGTTAGACACTAGAGGAATCATGGTTTCATGGTCATCATCACGTTTAAGGAAGTGTGTTTTTTTTTTTACTGTTGGTCAAGAGGTGAAATATGTTCTGCATTGAAGGCTGGGGCCTAACCGGGTCTAAAGGTATAAGACAGTCCTGTAATGTTCAGAACTATATCATAATTTTATGACTCAGTAACAAACAAACTGAAACAAAATAATGGTGCTCTATATAAATATATAAGTGGACACATGTATCTTCAAAGTTCAAAGTTTGGTTTTACTTGTCACATGTCAGCATGCAAAGTAAAATGACGGTGAAATGTATGCCCAAACACTCCATAATGTGCAAAAAGACTACAACAGAACAAGATGAAATATGAATGAAATGTTATAAAAAAAAACTATCTGCAAAAGGAATAAGTAAGCAACACTGCTACCAATTTGAGGTGTGAAGTGTTTTTGTTTGGTTCATAGGTCGTTCTTACCTTAGACTAAAGTTTCTACCCATGGAGGCTCAAACTCATTAGCAGTTTGAGAACTTTGAACATAAACACAGATCAACTAATGAAGGATAACTTAAACTTTAACTGACTACTTTTGTCTACATCAACATTGCATTCAATAATCACAATTTATTCATAATGATTGAACTTTTCTAAGTAAGCAGTTTCATTTTGCATGAACTGTGTCATTTATTTGGAGTTGTATATCTTAATTGTTGTTTTTTGGGTGGGGGGAGAAAGTTATTTTATGAAAATAATATTTTGTGGGAAACTGTTAACCATGCAAGGTTCAGTTTTTTTTCTTCTTTTCCTAAATTTGTGTTTGATACTTTTGAATGTTGCAGTTTACCTACATATTCTTGCAAAAAGAATGTAGTTTAATTTTGGTAGGACGGTTGCATGAATCATGCTGTTGACAATTAGTTTTGATTTGAGGTGGAATTGACGACCCCTGGTGGTATAATTATTTATCTGCAGATGACTGAGCTTGCTCTTCATACAATTACCCATGATGACATGGTCAATCAATGACGATGATATTGACTGGGTTCCGACCCACAGTGTACTTCAACAGTATTCCCCACTCCCTGTTAAGGTGATGTCGGTTAAGGGAACTTCCCTTGACAAAATGTCTCCATTCTGAACACCCTGTAACGTCATCAACGTAGACATCACTTTCTCCTTGCCTGATGCTTGCAACGTAAACACCTCGGACACCTGTTGCTGCAACTGTGAAAATGTCACACTAATGAAAAGAAATATTGAATATATATTGAACCAAAACCTGATAGGCCCTACCATTACAAAACGTACACTATTGAAATGTATGTAGGCTTACTTATGAACAAATGTGATTTGATTATTTTAGGCCTACAAGATGTATGTTGCCATTCCTAAAGAGATGAACATTATGTGGAATATTTAGGCTACATGTTACTATGTAAGATTATATGTCAATTATATACAAATTATTATAATAATAAAGACCATGGGAGAGTGAGAGAGAGAGAAAGAGCAACAGCCTGCCAAAATGTCTCATTGGTCAGCTAGAGAGTCTGTCAGAGTTTCCCATTGGTCAGTTAGAGAGTCTGTCAGAGTTTCCCATTGGTCAGTTAGCGAGTCTTTCAGTGTGTCCCATTGGTCCGCTAGAGAGTCTGTCAGAGTTTCCCATTGGTCCGCTAGAGAGTCTGTCAGAGTTTCCCATTGGTCAGTTAGAGAGCCTGTCAGAGTGTTCCATTGGTCAGCTAAAGAGTCCGTCAGAGTGTCCCATTGGTCAGCTAAAGAGTCTTTCAGAGTGACCCATTGGTCCGTTAGAGAGTCTGTCAGAGTTTCCCATTGGTCAGTTAGAAAGCCTGTCAAAGTCTCCCATAGGTCCGCTGGACAGCCTGTCAGAGTGTCCCATTGGTCAGCTAGAGAGCCTGTCAGAGGGGCCCAATTCCTAAAGAGATTAACATTATGTGGATTAATTATGCTACAGATTAATACGTAATATTAAATATCAATGATTCAGATTATTATAATAATAATAAGCACCATGGGAGAGAGAGAGAGAGAGAGGGAGAGAGAGAGAGAGAGAGTTTGCCAGAATGTCACATTGGTCAGCTGCAGAGCCTGTAAGAGTGTCCCATAGGTCAGCCAGAGAGTCTGTCAGAGTGTCCCATTGGTCAGCTGGAGAGTCGGTCAGTGTCCCATTGGTCAGCTGGAGAGCCTGTCAGAGTGTCCCATAGGTCAGCTAGTGAGCCTGTCAGAGTGTCCCATAGGTCAGCTAGTTTGGCCAATCCCAGTCCTCTCCCTAGAGAAGGGCCAAACACAACAGCATGGCCACAAGGACGAGGACTTCAAAACTGGACCAACTGAATGCATATTATACTACATTTATACCTGTACATGTATAACATTCTTATTCATTTATTATTACTACTACTACTATTGTCATTGTTACTATTATTGGTGTTGTTTTTATTATAAAAAGGGTCAGAGCTTTACCCTGGGTCAAAGGTTGGATAAGTTATGCCTGCCGTATACACCATGATATGTTTTCTATACACTTTAACACTGGAAGGTAAATCTATGCGCTTACTCTCACCTAAATAACATACCCACATGTAGAATCTCAAAGCAATTCATGACAATATTAATGATAATACGTGATCAAACTTGCATCACACTTTAATAGTTACTCAGAGACGCTTCACACAGTGAACAGAACACACCGGGTGAAATCATTAAAAGGTATAAATAAAAGACAAGCAGATAGTTAGACACTAGAGGAATCATGGAATGGATGGAATGGGATGGAATGGGAGGAGGTCAACAGGTCAACCTAAGCTGGAAAAGGTGTTTACGTTTAAGGAAGTGTTTTTTTTTGCAAACTTCTTGATCTGAGGCCATTTAGAGGCCAGCTCAATATGTTAAGTGACAGGTTCCCAGTGATGCTTGTTAAAGTGACAGCTGAATATTTTCTCATCTCATTAAACAATTTTCAAGATTAAGTCACGCTCAGTAAAAGAGCAGTCTCGGAAGATTTGATTCTTATTCATTTGTTGTTATTATCTACTGGTGATTTTCATCCAGCTTCATGTGATGTAAAAATGACTGATACATTAACAGAAATTACTAATACATAGAATGAAATGATATAAACAAATCAAGATAGAAAACAATATATACAAATCTAGACTGAGCTCAACGCTGGTTATTAAAAGTAAGTATTAAGATTTCTACAGAACATGTCCACCGGTCAAATAGGCTTTAGGGTAGACTATTCCAAAGTTCAGGGGTCATGACAGTTAAGGTCATATCTTTCTTTTGAAGTCATCACAGACCTTGGAGCATTAAGTAATGCTTTGCTGGAGAACCTAAGGCTGTACTGTTGGTCAAGAGGTGAAATATATTCTGCTCTGGAGGCTGGGGCCTAACCGGGTCTAAAGGTATACGACAGTCCTGCAATGTTCAGAACTATATCAAAATGCTACGACTCAGTAAGAAACAAACTGAAACAAAATAATGGTGCTCTAGCTTATAAATATATAAGTGGACACATGTATCTTCAAAGTTCAAAGTTTGGTTTTACTTGTCACATGTTAGCATGCAAAGTACAATGACAGTGAAATGTATGGCCACCAACTCCCTAATGTGCAACAATACTAAGAACAACAGAATAAGATAAAATATGAATGAAATGTTAGCAAATGAAAACCTATAAGCCACAGCAATAGTGAAGCAACCATTTTCCTCGAAGAGTTTATCTTTTTTTTTTTATAAATAGTTAATAGTTTGAAAGTTTAAAGTCTGATGCAACACTGCTACCAATTAGAGGTGTGAAGAAGTGTTTTTGTTTGGTTCATAGGTCGTTCTTACCTTAGACTAAAGACATCATCTTCTTTCTTTTCACACCTGGCTGCAGTGGGAACTCATTAGTGCTCTCACTACCAGACTATTTCCAGTTTCTACCCCTGGAAGCTCAAACTCATTAACAGTTTGAGAACTTTGAACATAAACACAGATCAACTAATGAAGGATAACTTAAAGTTTAACTGACTACTTTTATATCCATCAACATTGCATTCAATAATCACAATTTCTTTTTAATGATTGAACTTTTTAAACAAGCAGTCTCATTTTGCACGAACTTTGTCATTTGTATGGAGTTGTAAAAAAATACAAAAAGTATATGTATATATATATATATATATATACACACATATATATATATGAAAAAAGTGATCTAGTGAAATAATATATTGTGGAAAACTGAACCATGCAGGTTTTTTTTCTTCTTCTTTTCCTAAAGTTGTGTTGGATACATGGAAGGTTGCAATGTATCTACAAATTGATGAAAAATTATCTAGTTTAATATTGTGAGGACAGTTGCAAGAATCATGCTGAAGGCAATTAGTTCTGATTTGAGGTGGAATTGGCGTCCCCTGGTGGTACAATTATTTAGCTGCAGGTGACTGAGCTTGCTGTTCATCCAATTACCCATGATGACATGGTCAATCGATGACAATGATATAGACTGGGTTCCGATCCTCAGCGTACTTCAACAGTATTCCCCGCTCCCTGTTAAGGTGATGTCGGTTAAGGGAACTTCCCTTGACAAAATGTCTCCATTCTGAACACCCTGTAACATCATCAACGTAGACATCACTTTCTCCTTGCCTTATGCTTGTAACGTAAACACCTCGGATACCTGTTGCTGCAACTGTGGAAATGTCACACTAATGAAAAGAAATATTGAATATATATTGAAACAAAACCTGATAGGCCTACATATTACTATGTAATATTATATTAGAGCGAGAGAGAGAGAGAGAGAGAGAGAGAGAGAGAGAGAGAGAGAGAGAGAGAGAGAGAGTTTTCCAGAATGTCCAATTGGTCAGTTAGAGAGCCTTTCAGAGTGTCCCATAGGTCAGCTACAGTGCCTGTCAGAGTGTCCCATTGGTCAGCTGGAGAGCCTGTCAGTGTCCCATAGGTCAGCTAGTTTGGCCAATCCCAGTCCTCTCCCTAGAGAAGGGCCAAACACAACAGCATAGCCACAAGGACGAGGACTTCAAAACTGGACCGACTGAATCCATATTATACTGCATTTATACCTGTACATGTATAACATTCTTAGTCATTTATTATTACTACTACTACTATTGTCATTGTTACTATTATTGGTGTTGTTTTTATTATAAAAAGGGTAAGAGCTTTACCCTGGGTCAAAGGTTGTTAAGTGCTCAATATGTTAAGTGACAGGTTCCCATATAGATGCTTGTTCAAGTGACAGCTGAATATTTTCTCATCTCATTAAACAATTTTCAAGAATTAAGTCACGCTCAGTAAAAGAGCAGCCTCAGAAGATTTGATTCTTAGTCATTTGTTGTTATTATCTACTGATGATTTTCATCCAGCTTTGTCCACCGGAAAAATATGCTTTAGGGTAGACTATTCCAAAGTTCAGGGGTCATGACAGTTAAGGTCATATCTTTCTTTTGAAGTCATCACAGACCATGGCGCATTAAGTAATGCTTTGCTGGAGAACCTAAGGCTGTACTGTTGGTCAAGAGGTGAAATATGTTCTGCATTGAAGGCTGGGGCCTAACCGGGTCTAAAGGTATAAGACAGTCCTGTAATGTTCAGAACTATATCATAATTTTATGACTCAGTAACAAACAAACTGAAACAAAATAATGGTGCTCTAGCTTATAAATAAATAAGTGGACACATGTATCTTCAAAATTCAAAGTTTGGTTTTACTTGTCACATGTCAGCATGCAAAGTACAATGACAGTGACATGTATGCCCAAACAATCCATAATGTGCAAAAAGACTAAGAACAACAGAACAAGATGAAATAGGAATGAAATGTTATAAAAAAAAAAAAACTATCTGCAAAAGAAATAAGTAAGCAACCATTTTCCTCTAAGAGTTTATTATTTTTTTAAGTAAATATTTAATAGTTTGAAAGTTTAAAGACTGATGCAACACTGCTACCAATTAGAGGTGTGAAGTCGTGTTTTTGTTTGGTTCATAGGTCGTTCTTACCTTAGACTAAAGTTTCTACCCATGGAGTCTCAAACTCATTAGTAGTTTGAGAACTTTGAACATAAACACTGATCAACTAATGAAGGATAACTTAAACTTTAACCGACTACTTTTGTCTACATCAACATTGCATTCAATAATCACAATTTATTCATAATGATTGAACTTTTTAAATAAGCAGTTTCATTTGGGTGGGGGGAGAAAGTTATTTTATGAAATTACTATTTTTTGGGAAACTGTTAACCATGAAAAGTTCAGTTTTTTTCTTCTTTTCCTAAATTTGTGTTTGATACTTTGGAATGTTGCAGTTTACCTACATATTTTTGCAAAGAGAATGTAGTTTAATTTTGGTAGGACGGTTGCATGAATCATGCTGTTGACAATTAGTTTTGATTTGAGGTGGAATTGGCGACCCCTGGTGGTATAATTATTTAGCTGCAGGTGACTGAGCTTGCTCTTCATACAATTACCCATGATGACATGATCAATCAATGACGATGATATTGACTGGGTTCCGATCCACAGAGTACTTCAACAGTATTCCCCACTCCCTGTTAAGGTGATGTCGGTTAAGGGAACTTCCCTTGACAACATATCTCTATTCTGATTACCCTGCAACGTCATCAACGTAGACATCACTTTCTCCTTGCCTTATGCTTGTAACGTAAACACCTCAGAAACCTGTTGCTGCAACTGTGGAAATCTCACACTAATAAAAAGAAATATTGAATATATATTGAAACAAAATCTGATAGGCCTACCATTACAAAAAGTATACTATTGAAATGTATGTTGGCTTACTTATGAACAAATGCGATTTGATTATTTTAGGCCTACAAGATGTATGTTTCCATTCCTAAAGAGATGAACATTATGTGGAATATTTAGGCTACATATTACTATATAATATTATATGTCAATTATGTACAAATTATTATAATAATAAGCACCATGGGAGAGTGAGAGAGAGAGCAAGAGAGACAGCCTGCCATAATGTCTCATTGGTCAGCTAGAGAGTCTGTCAGAGTTTCCCATTGGTCCGCTAGAGAGTCTGTCAGAGTTTCCCATTGGTCCGCTAGAGAGTCTGTCAGAGTTTCCCATTGGTCAGTTAGAGAGTTTGTCAGTGTGTCCCATTGGTCCGCTAGAGAGTCTGTCAGAGTGTCCCATTGGTCAGTTAGAGAGCCTGTCAGAGTGTCCCATTGGTCCGCTAGAAATTCTGTCAGAGTGTCCCATTGGTCAGCTAAAGAGTCTGTCAGAGTGTCCCATTGGTCAGCTGGACAGCCTGTAAGAGTGTCCCATTGTTCCGCTATAGAGCCTGTCAGAGGGGCCCAATTCCTAAAGAGATTAACATTATGTGGAATAATTAGGCTACAGATTAATATGTAATATTATATATCTATTATTCAGATTATTATAATAATAAGCACCATGGGAGAGAGAGAGAGAGAGAGAGAGAGAGAGAGAGAGAGAGAGAGAGAGAGAGAGAGAGAGAGATTGCCAGAATGTCACATTGGTCAGCTGGAGAGCCTGTCAGAGTGTCCCATAGGTCAGCTAGAGAGTCTGTCAGAGTGTCCCATTGGTCAGCTGGAGAGTCTGTCAGTGTCCCATAGGTCAGCTAGTGAGCCTGTCAGAGTGTCCCATAGGTCAGTTAGTTTGGCCAATCCCAGTCCTCTCCCTAGAGAAGGGCCAAACACAACAGCATGGCCACAAGGACGAGTACTTCAAAACTGGACCAACTGAATGCATATTATACTACATTTATACCTGTACATGTATAACATTCTTATTCATTTATTATTACTACTACTACTATTGTCATTGTTACTATTATTGGTGTTGTTTTTATTACAAAAAGGATAAGAGCTTTACCCTGGGTCAAAGGTTGTTAAGTGCTCAATATGTTAAGTGAAAGGTTCCCATATAGATGCTTGTTCAAGTGACAGCTGAATATTTTCTCAACTCATTAAACAATTTTCAAGAATTAAGTCACGCTCAGTAAAAGAGCAGTCTCAGAAGATTTGATTCTTATTCATTTGTTGTTATTATCTACTGGTGATTTTCATCCAGCTTTGTCCACCGGAAAAATATGCTTTAGGGTAGACTATTCCAAAGTTCAGGGGTCATGACAGTTAAGGTCATATCTTTCTTTTGAAGTCATCACAGACCATGGAGCATTAAGTAATTCTTTGCTGGAGACCCTAAGGCTGTACTGTTGGTCAAGAGGTGAAATATGTTCTGGATTGAAGGCTGGGGCCTAACCGGGTCTAAAGGTATAAGACAGTCCTGTAATGTTCAGAACTATATCATAATTTTATGACTCAGTAACAAACAAACTGAAACAAAATAATGGTGCTCTAGCTTATAAATATATAAGTGGACACATGTATCTTCAAAGTTTGGTTCCCGTGATGACATGGTCAACCAATGACGATGATATAGACTGGGTTCCGATCCACAGAGTACTTCAACAGTATTCCCCACTCCCTGTTAAGGTGATGTCGGTTAAGGGAACTTCCCTTGACAAAATGTCTCTATTCTGAACACCCTGTAACGTCATCAACGTAGACATCACTTTCTCCTTGCCTAATGCTTGTAACGTAAACACCTCGGACACCTGTTGCTGCAACTGTGGAAATGTCACACTAATGAAAAGAAATATTGAATATATATTGAAACAAAACCTGATAGGCCTACCATTACAAAATGTATACTATTGAAATGTATGTTGGCTTACTTATGAACAAATGTGATTTGATTATTTTAGGCCTATGTAATATTATATGTCAATTATATACAAATTATTATAATAATAAGCACCATGGGAGAGTGAGAGAGAGAGAGCAAGAGAGACAGCCTTCCATAATGTCTCATTGGTCAGCTAGAGAGTCTGTCAGAGTTTCCCATTGGTCAGTTAGCGAGTCTTTCAGTGTGTCCCATTGGTCCGCTAGAGAGTCTGTCAGAGTTTCCCATTGGTCCGCTAGAGAGTCTGTCAGAGTTTCCCATTGGTCCGCTAGAGAGTCTGTCAGAGTTTCCCATTGGTCAGTTAGAGAGCTTGTCAGAGTGTCCCATTGGTCAGCTAAAGAGTCTTTCAGAGTGACCCATTGGTCCGTTAGAGAGTCTGTCAGAGTTTCCCATTGGTCAGTTAGAAAGCCTGTCAGAGTGTTCCATTGGTCAGCTAGAGAGCCTGTCAGAGGGGCTCAATTCCTAAAGAGATTAACATTATGTGGATTAATTAGGCTACAGATTAATATGTAATATTATATATCAATGATTCAGATTATTATAATAATAATAAGCACCATGGGAGAGAGAGAGAGAGAGAGGGAGAGAGAGAGAGGGAGAGAGAGAGAGAGAGAGTTTGCCAGAATGTCACATTGGTCAGCTGGAGAGCCTGTCAGAGTGTCCCATAGGTCAGCCAGAGAGTCTGTCAGAGTGTCCCATTGGGCAGCTGGAGAGTCGGTCAGTGTCCCATTGGTCAGCTGGAGAGCCTGTCAGAGTGTCCCATAGGTCAGCGAGTGAGCCTGTCAGAGTGTCCCATAGGTCAGCTAGTTTGGCCAATCCCAGTCCTCTCCCTAGAGAAGGGCCAAACACAACAGCATGGCCACAAGGACGAGGACTTCAAAACTGGACCAACTGAATGCATATTATACTACATTTATACCTGTAAATGTATAACATTTTTTTTCATTTATTATTACTACTACTACTATTGTCATTAGTTACTATTATTGTTGTTGTTTGTATTATAAAAAAGGTAAGAGCTTTACCCTGGGTCAAAGGTTGGATAAGTTATGCCTGCCATATACACCATGATATCTTTTCTATACACTTTAACACTGGAAGGTAAATCTATGCGCTTACTGTCACCTAAATAACATACCCACATGTAGAATCTCAAAGCAATTCATGACGATATTAATGATAATACGTGATCAAACTTGCATCACACTTTAATAGTTACTCAGAGACGCTTCACACAGTGAACAGAACACACCGGGTGAAATCATTTAAAAGGTATAGATAAAAGACAAGTAGATAGTTAGACACTAGAGGAATCATGGTTTCATGGTCATCATCACGTTTAAGGAAGTGTGTTTTTTTTTTTACTGTTGGTCAAGAGGTGAAATATGTTCTGCATTGAAGGCTGGGGCCTAACCGGGTCTAAAGGTATAAGACAGTCCTGTAATGTTCAGAACTATATCATAATTTTATGACTCAGTAACAAACAAACTGAAACAAAATAATGGTGCTCTATATAAATATATAAGTGGACACATGTATCTTCAAAGTTCAAAGTTTGGTTTTACTTGTCACATGTCAGCATGCAAAGTAAAATGACAGTGAAATGTATGCCCAAACACTCCATAATGTGCAAAAAGACTACAACAGAACAAGATGAAATATGAATGAAATGTTATAAAAAAAAACTATCTGCAAAAGGAATAAGTAAGCAAAACTGCTACCAATTTGAGGTGTGAAGTGTTTTTGTTTGGTTCATAGGTCGTTCTTACCTTAGACTAAAGTTTCTACCCATGGAGGCTCAAACTCATTAGCAGTTTGAGAACTTTGAACATAAACACAGATCAACTAATGAAGGATAACTTAAACTTTAACTGACTACTTTTGTCTACATCAACATTGCATTCAATAATCACAATTTATTCATAATGATTGAACTTTTCTAAGTAAGCAGTTTCATTTTGCATGAACTGTGTCATTTATTTGGAGTTGTATATCTTAATTGTTGCTTTTTGGGTGGGGGGAGAAAGTTATTTTATGAAAATAATATTTTGTGGGAAACTGTTAACCATGCAAGGTTCAGTTTTTTTTCTTCTTTTCCTAAATTTGTGTTTGATACTTTTGAATGTTGCAGTTTACCTACATATTCTTGCAAAAAGAATGTAGTTTAATTTTGGTAGGACGGTTGCATGAATCATGCTGTTGACAATTAGTTTTGATTTGAGGTGGAATTGGCGACCCCTGGTGGTATAATTATTTATCTGCAGATGACTGAGCTTGCTCTTCATACAATTACCCATGATGACATGGTCAATCAATGACGATGATATTGACTGGGTTCCGACCCACAGTGTACTTCAACAGTATTCCCCACTCCCTGTTAAGGTGATGTCGGTTAAGGGAACTTCCCTTGACAAAATGTCTCCATTCTGAACACCCTGTAACGTCATCAACGTAGACATCACTTTCTCCTTGCCTGATGCTTGCAACGTAAACACCTCGGACACCTGTTGCTGCAACTGTGAAAATGTCACACTAATGAAAAGAAATATTGAATATATATTGAACCAAAACCTGATAGGCCCTACCATTACAAAACGTACACTATTGAAATGTATGTAGGCTTACTTATGAACAAATGTGATTTGATTATTTTAGGCCTACAAGATGTATGTTGCCATTCCTAAAGAGATGAACATTATGTGGAATATTTAGGCTACATGTTACTATGTAAGATTATATGTCAATTATATACAAATTATTATAATAATAAAGACCATGGGAGAGTGAGAGAGAGAGAAAGAGCAACAGCCTGCCAAAATGTCTCATTGGTCAGCTAGAGAGTCTGTCAGAGTTTCCCATTGGTCAGTTAGAGAGTCTGTCAGAGTTTCCCATTGGTCAGTTAGCGAGTCTTTCAGTGTGTCCCATTGGTCCGCTAGAGAGTCTGTCAGAGTTTCCCATTGGTCCGCTAGAGAGTCTGTCAGAGTTTCCCATTGGTCAGTTAGAGAGCCTGTCAGAGTGTTCCATTGGTCAGCTAAAGAGTCCGTCAGAGTGTCCCATTGGTCAGCTAAAGAGTCTTTCAGAGTGACCCATTGGTCCGTTAGAGAGTCTGTCAGAGTTTCCCATTGGTCAGTTAGAAAGCCTGTCAAAGTCTCCCATAGGTCCGCTGGACAGCCTGTCAGAGTGTCCCATTGGTCAGCTAGAGAGCCTGTCAGAGGGGCCCAATTCCTAAAGAGATTAACATTATGTGGATTAATTATGCTACAGATTAATACGTAATATTAAATATCAATGATTCAGATTATTATAATAATAATAAGCACCATGGGAGAGAGAGAGAGAGAGGGAGAGAGAGAGAGGGAGAGAGAGAGAGAGAGAGTTTGCCAGAATGTCACATTGGTCAGCTGCAGAGCCTGTAAGAGTGTCCCATAGGTCAGCCAGAGAGTCTGTCAGAGTGTCCCATTGGTCAGCTGGAGAGTCGGTCAGTGTCCCATTGGTCAGCTGGAGAGCCTGTCAGAGTGTCCCATAGGTCAGCTAGTGAGCCTGTCAGAGTGTCCCATAGGTCAGCTAGTTGGCCAATCCCAGTCCTCTCCCTAGAGAAGGGCCAAACACAACAGCATGGCCACAAGGACGAGGACTTCAAAACTGGACCAACTGAATGCATATTATACTACATTTATACCTGTACATGTATAACATTCTTATTCATTTATTATTACTACTACTACTATTGTCATTGTTACTATTATTGGTGTTGTTTTTATTATAAAAAGGGTCAGAGCTTTACCCTGGGTCAAAGGTTGGATAAGTTATGCCTGCCGTATACACCATGATATGTTTTTTAGACACTGGAAGGTAAATCTATGCGCTTACTCTCACCTAAATAACATACCCACATGTAGAATCTCAAAGCAATTCATGACAATATTAATGATAATACGTGATCAAACTTGCATCACACTTTAATAGTTACTCAGAGACGCTTCACACAGTGAACAGAACACACCGGGTGAAATCATTAAAAGGTATAAATAAAAGACAAGCAGATAGTTAGACACTAGAGGAATCATGGAATGGATGGAATGGGATGGAATGGGAGGAGGTCAACAGGTCAACCTAAGCTGGAAAAGGTGTTTACGTTTAAGGAAGTGTTTTTTTTTTGCAAACTTCTTGATCTGAGGCCATATAGAGGCCAGCTCAATATGTTAAGTGACAGGTTCCCAGTGATGCTTGTTAAAGTGACAGCTGAATATTTTCTCATCTCATTAAACAATTTTCAAGATTAAGTCACGCTCAGTAAAAGAGCAGTCTCGGAAGATTTGATTCTTATTCATTTGTTGTTATTATCTACTGGTGATTTTCATCCAGCTTCATGTGATGTAAAAATGACTGATACATTAACAGAAATTACTAATACATAGAATGAAATGATATAAACAAATCAAGATAGAAAACAATATATACAAATCTAGACTGAGCTCAACGCTGGTTATTAAAAGTAAGTATTAAGATTTCCACAGAACATGTCCACCGGTCAAATAGGCTTTAGGGTAGACTATTCCAAAGTTCAGGGGTCATGATAGTTAAGGTCATATCTTTCTTTTGAAGTCATCACAGACCTTGGAGCATTAAGTAATGCTTTGCTGGAGAACCTAAGGCTGTACTGTTGGTCAAGAGGTGAAATATGTTCTGCATTGAAGGCTGGGGCCTAACCGGGTCTAAAGGTATACGACAGTCCTGCAATGTTCAGAACTATATCAAAATGCTACGACTCAGTAAGAAACAAACTGAAACAAAATAATGGTGCTCTAGCTTATAAATATATAAGTGGACACATGTATCTTCAAAGTTCAAAGTTTGGTTTTACTTGTCACATGTTAGCATGCAAAGTACAATGACAGTGAAATGTATGGCCACCAACTCCCTAATGTGCAACAATACTAAGAACAACAGAATAAGATAAAATATGAATGAAATGTTAGCAAATGAAAACCTAGAAGCCACAGCAATAGTGAAGCAACCATTTTCCTCGAAGAGTTTATCTTTTTTTTTTTATAAATAGTTAATAGTTTGAAAGTTTAAAGTCTGATGCAACACTGCTACCAATTAGAGGTGTGAAGAAGTGTTTTTGTTTGGTTCATAGGTCGTTCTTACCTTAGACTAAAGACATCATCTTCTTTCTTTTCACACCTGGCTGCAGTGGGAACTCATTAGTGCTCTCACTACCAGACTATTTCCAGTTTCTACCCCTGGAAGCTCAAACTCATTAACAGTTTGAGAACTTTGAACATAAACACAGATCAACTAATGAAGGATAACTTAAAGTTTAACTGACTACTTTTATATCCATCAACATTGCATTCAATAATCACAATTTCTTTTTAATGATTGAACTTTTTAAACAAGCAGTCTAATTTTGCACGAACTTTGTAATTTGTATGGAGTTGTAAAAAAATACAAAAAGTATATGTATATATATATATATATATATACACACATATATATATATGAAAAAAGTGATCTAGTGAAATAATATATTGTGGAAAACTGAACCATGCAGGTTTTTTTTCTTCTTCTTTTCCTAAAGTTGTGTTGGATACATGGAAGGTTGCAATGTATCTACAAATTGATGAAAAATTATCTAGTTTAATATTGTGAGGACAGTTGCAAGAATCATGCTGAAGGCAATTAGTTCTGATTTGAGGTGGAATTGGCGTCCCCTGGTGGTACAATTATTTAGCTGCAGGTGACTGAGCTTGCTGTTCTTCCAATTACCCATGATGACATGGTCAATCGATGACAATGATATAGACTGGGTTCCGATCCTCAGCGTACTTCAACAGTATTCCCCGCTCCCTGTTAAGGTGATGTCGGTTAAGGGAACTTCCCTTGACAAAATGTCTCCATTCTGAACACCCTGTAACATCATCAACGTAGACATCACTTTCTCCTTGCCTTATGCTTGTAACGTAAACACCTCGGATACCTGTTGCTGCAACTGTGGAAATGTCACACTAATGAAAAGAAATATTGAATATATATTGAAACAAAACCTGATAGGCCTACATATTACTATGTAATATTATATTAGAGCGAGAGAGAGAGAGAGAGAGAGAGAGAGAGAGAGAGAGAGAGAGAGAGAGAGAGAGTTTTCCAGAATGTCCAATTGGTCAGTTAGAGAGCCTTTCAGAGTGTCCCATAGGTCAGCTACAGTGCCTGTCAGAGTGTCCCATTGGTCAGCTGGAGAGCCTGTCAGTGTCCCATAGGTCAGCTAGTTTGGCCAATCCCAGTCCTCTCCCTAGAGAAGGGCCAAACACAACAGCATAGCCACAAGGACGAGGACTTCAAAACTGGACCGACTGAATCCATATTATACTGCATTTATACCTGTACATGTATAACATTCTTAGTCATTTATTATTACTACTACTACTATTGTCATTGTTACTATTATTGGTGTTGTTTTTATTATAAAAAGGGTAAGAGCTTTACCCTGGGTCAAAGGTTGTTAAGTGCTCAATATGTTAAGTGACAGGTTCCCATATAGATGCTTGTTCAAGTGACAGCTGAATATTTTCTCATCTCATTAAACAATTTTCAAGAATTAAGTCACGCTCAGTAAAAGAGCAGCCTCAGAAGATTTGATTCTTAGTCATTTGTTGTTATTATCTACTGATGATTTTCATCCAGCTTTGTCCACCGGAAAAATATGCTTTAGGGTAGACTATTCCAAAGTTCAGGGGTCATGACAGTTAAGGTCATATCTTTCTTTTGAAGTCATCACAGACCATGGCGCATTAAGTAATGCTTTGCTGGAGAACCTAAGGCTGTACTGTTGGTCAAGAGGTGAAATATGTTCTGCATTGAAGGCTGGGGCCTAACCGGGTCTAAAGGTATAAGACAGTCCTGTAATGTTCAGAACTATATCATAATTTTATGACTCAGTAACAAACAAACTGAAACAAAATAATGGTGCTCTAGCTTATAAATAAATAAGTGGACACATGTATCTTCAAAATTCAAAGTTTGGTTTTACTTGTCACATGTCAGCATGCAAAGTACAATGACAGTGACATGTATGCCCAAACAATCCATAATGTGCAAAAAGACTAAGAACAACAGAACAAGATGAAATAGGAATGAAATGTTATAAAAAAAAAAAAACTATCTGCAAAAGAAATAAGTAAGCAACCATTTTCCTCTAAGAGTTTATTATTTTTTTAAGTAAATATTTAATAGTTTGAAAGTTTAAAGACTGATGCAACACTGCTACCAATTAGAGGTGTGAAGTCGTGTTTTTGTTTGGTTCATAGGTCGTTCTTACCTTAGACTAAAGTTTCTACCCATGGAGTCTCAAACTCATTAGTAGTTTGAGAACTTTGAACATAAACACTGATCAACTAATGAAGGATAACTTAAACTTTAACCGACTACTTTTGTCTACATCAACATTGCATTCAATAATCACAATTTATTCATAATGATTGAACTTTTTAAATAAGCAGTTTCATTTGGGTGGGGGGAGAAAGTTATTTTATGAAATTACTATTTTTTGGGAAACTGTTAACCATGAAAAGTTCAGTTTTTTTCTTCTTTTCCTAAATTTGTGTTTGATACTTTGGAATGTTGCAGTTTACCTACATATTTTTGCAAAGAGAATGTAGTTTAATTTTGGTAGGACGGTTGCATGAATCATGCTGTTGACAATTAGTTTTGATTTGAGGTGGAATTGGCGACCCCTGGTGGTATAATTATTTAGCTGCAGGTGACTGAGCTTGCTCTTCATACAATTACCCATGATGACATGATCAATCAATGACGATGATATTGACTGGGTTCCGATCCACAGAGTACTTCAACAGTATTCCCCACTCCCTGTTAAGGTGATGTCGGTTAAGGGAACTTCCCTTGACAACATATCTCTATTCTGATTACCCTGCAACGTCATCAACGTAGACATCACTTTCTCCTTGCCTTATGCTTGTAACGTAAACACCTCAGAAACCTGTTGCTGCAACTGTGGAAATCTCACACTAATAAAAAGAAATATTGAATATATATTGAAACAAAATCTGATAGGCCTACCATTACAAAAAGTATACTATTGAAATGTATGTTGGCTTACTTATGAACAAATGCGATTTGATTATTTTAGGCCTACAAGATGTATGTTTCCATTCCTAAAGAGATGAACATTATGTGGAATATTTAGGCTACATATTACTATATAATATTATATGTCAATTATGTACAAATTATTATAATAATAAGCACCATGGGAGAGTGAGAGAGAGAGCAAGAGAGACAGCCTGCCATAATGTCTCATTGGTCAGCTAGAGAGTCTGTCAGAGTTTCCCATTGGTCCGCTAGAGAGTCTGTCAGAGTTTCCCATTGGTCCGCTAGAGAGTCTGTCAGAGTTTCCCATTGGTCAGTTAGAGAGTTTGTCAGTGTGTCCCATTGGTCCGCTAGAGAGTCTGTCAGAGTGTCCCATTGGTCAGTTAGAGAGCCTGTCAGAGTGTCCCATTGGTCCGCTAGAAATTCTGTCAGAGTGTCCCATTGGTCAGCTAAAGAGTCTGTCAGAGTGTCCCATTGGTCAGCTGGACAGCCTGTAAGAGTGTCCCATTGTTCCGCTATAGAGCCTGTCAGAGGGGCCCAATTCCTAAAGAGATTAACATTATGTGGAATAATTAGGCTACAGATTAATATGTAATATTATATATCTATTATTCAGATTATTATAATAATAAGCACCATGGGAGAGAGAGAGAGAGAGAGAGAGAGAGAGAGAGAGAGAGAGAGAGAGAGAGAGTTTGCCAGAATGTCACATTGGTCAGCTGGAGAGCCTGTCAGAGTGTCCCATAGGTCAGCTAGAGAGTCTGTCAGAGTGTCCCATTGGTCAGCTGGAGAGTCTGTCAGTGTCCCATAGGTCAGCTAGTGAGCCTGTCAGAGTGTCCCATAGGTCAGTTAGTTTGGCCAATCCCAGTCCTCTCCCTAGAGAAGGGCCAAACACAACAGCATGGCCACAAGGACGAGTACTTCAAAACTGGACCAACTGAATGCATATTATACTACATTTATACCTGTACATGTATAACATTCTTATTCATTTATTATTACTACTACTACTATTGTCATTGTTACTATTATTGGTGTTGTTTTTATTACAAAAAGGATAAGAGCTTTACCCTGGGTCAAAGGTTGTTAAGTGCTCAATATGTTAAGTGAAAGGTTCCCATATAGATGCTTGTTCAAGTGACAGCTGAATATTTTCTCAACTCATTAAACAATTTTCAAGAATTAAGTCACGCTCAGTAAAAGAGCAGTCTCAGAAGATTTGATTCTTATTCATTTGTTGTTATTATCTACTGGTGATTTTCATCCAGCTTTGTCCACCGGAAAAATATGCTTTAGGGTAGACTATTCCAAAGTTCAGGGGTCATGACAGTTAAGGTCATATCTTTCTTTTGAAGTCATCACAGACCATGGAGCATTAAGTAATTCTTTGCTGGAGACCCTAAGGCTGTACTGTTGGTCAAGAGGTGAAATATGTTCTGCATTGAAGGCTGGGGCCTAACCGGGTCTAAAGGTATAAGACAGTCCCGTAATGTTCAGAACTATATCATAATTTTATGACTCAGTAACAAACAAACTGAAACAAAATAATGGTGCTCTAGCTTATAAATATATAAGTGGACACATGTATCTTCAAAGTTTGGTTCCCGTGATGACATGGTCAACCAATGACGATGATATAGACTGGGTTCCGATCCACAGAGTACTTCAACAGTATTCCCCACTCCCTGTTAAGGTGATGTCGGTTAAGGGAACTTCCCTTGACAAAATGTCTCTATTCTGAACAC
The DNA here is from genome assembly GCA_017639675.1 of Aplochiton taeniatus. NCBI lineage: Eukaryota > Metazoa > Chordata > Actinopteri > Galaxiiformes > Galaxiidae > Aplochiton > Aplochiton taeniatus. Next base: position 1,516,392 of record CM030190.1, read on the forward strand.
CCTGTAACGTCATCAACGTAGACATCACTTTCTCCTTGCCTAATGCTTGTAACGTAAACACCTCGGACACCTGTTGCTGCAACTGTGGAAATGTCACACTAATGAAAAGAAATATTGAATATATATTGAAACAAAACCTGATAGGCCTACCATTACAAAATGTATACTATTGAAATGTATGTTGGCTTACTTATGAACAAATGTGATTTGATTATTTTAGGCCTATGTAATATTATATGTCAATTATATACAAATTATTATAATAATAAGCACCATGGGAGAGTGAGAGAGAGAGAGCAAGAGAGACAGCCTTCCATAATGTCTCATTGGTCAGCTAGAGAGTCTGTCAGAGTTTCCCATTGGTCAGTTAGCGAGTCTTTCAGTGTGTCCCATTGGTCCGCTAGAGAGTCTGTCAGAGTTTCCCATTGGTCCGCTAGAGAGTCTGTCAGAGTTTCCCATTGGTCCGCTAGAGAGTCTGTCAGAGTTTCCCATTGGTCAGTTAGAGAGCTTGTCAGAGTGTCCCATTGGTCAGCTAAAGAGTCTTTCAGAGTGACCCATTGGTCCGTTAGAGAGTCTGTCAGAGTTTCCCATTGGTCAGTTAGAAAGCCTGTCAGAGTGTTCCATTGGTCAGCTAGAGAGCCTGTCAGAGGGGCCCAATTCCTAAAGAGATTAACATTATGTGGATTAATTAGGCTACAGATTAATATGTAATATTATATATCAATGATTCAGATTATTATAATAATAATAAGCACCATGGGAGAGAGAGAGAGAGAGAGGGAGAGAGAGAGAGGGAGAGAGAGAGAGAGAGAGAGTTTGCCAGAATGTCACATTGGTCAGCTGGAGAGCCTGTCAGAGTGTCCCATAGGTCAGCCAGAGAGTCTGTCAGAGTGTCCCATTGGGCAGCTGGAGAGTCGGTCAGTGTCCCATTGGTCAGCTGGAGAGCCTGTCAGAGTGTCCCATAGGTCAGCGAGTGAGCCTGTCAGAGTGTCCCATAGGTCAGCTAGTTTGGCCAATCCCAGTCCTCTCCCTAGAGAAGGGCCAAACACAACAGCATGGCCACAAGGACGAGGACTTCAAAACTGGACCAACTGAATGCATATTATACTACATTTATACCTGTAAATGTATAACATTTTTTTTCATTTATTATTACTACTACTACTATTGTCATTGTTACTATTTTGTTGTTGTTTGTATTATAAAAAAGGTAAGAGCTTTACCCTGGGTCAAAGGTTGGATAAGTTATGCCTGCCATATACACCATGATATCTTTTCTATACACTTTAACACTGGAAGGTAAATCTATGCGCTTACTGTCACCTAAATAACATACCCACATGTAGAATCTCAAAGCAATTCATGACGATATTAATGATAATACGTGATCAAACTTGCATCACACTTTAATAGTTACTCAGAGACGCTTCACACAGTGAACAGAACACACCGGGTGAAATCATTTAAAAGGTATAGATAAAAGACAAGTAGATAGTTAGACACTAGAGGAATCATGGTTTCATGGTCATCATCACGTTTAAGGAAGTGTGTTTTTTTTTTTACTGTTGGTCAAGAGGTGAAATATGTTCTGCATTGAAGGCTGGGGCCTAACCGGGTCTAAAGGTATAAGACAGTCCTGTAATGTTCAGAACTATATCATAATTTTATGACTCAGTAACAAACAAACTGAAACAAAATAATGGTGCTCTATATAAATATATAAGTGGACACATGTATCTTCAAAGTTCAAAGTTTGGTTTTACTTGTCACATGTCAGCATGCAAAGTAAAATGACGGTGAAATGTATGCCCAAACACTCCATAATGTGCAAAAAGACTACAACAGAACAAGATGAAATATGAATGAAATGTTATAAAAAAAAACTATCTGCAAAAGGAATAAGTAAGCAACACTGCTACCAATTTGAGGTGTGAAGTGTTTTTGTTTGGTTCATAGGTCGTTCTTACCTTAGACTAAAGTTTCTACCCATGGAGGCTCAAACTCATTAGCAGTTTGAGAACTTTGAACATAAACACAGATCAACTAATGAAGGATAACTTAAACTTTAACTGACTACTTTTGTCTACATCAACATTGCATTCAATAATCACAATTTATTCATAATGATTGAACTTTTCTAAGTAAGCAGTTTCATTTTGCATGAACTGTGTCATTTATTTGGAGTTGTATATCTTAATTGTTGTTTTTTGGGTGGGGGGAGAAAGTTATTTTATGAAAATAATATTTTGTGGGAAACTGTTAACCATGCAAGGTTCAGTTTTTTTTCTTCTTTTCCTAAATTTGTGTTTGATACTTTTGAATGTTGCAGTTTACCTACATATTCTTGCAAAAAGAATGTAGTTTAATTTTGGTAGGACGGTTGCATGAATCATGCTGTTGACAATTAGTTTTGATTTGAGGTGGAATTGACGACCCCTGGTGGTATAATTATTTATCTGCAGATGACTGAGCTTGCTCTTCATACAATTACCCATGATGACATGGTCAATCAATGACGATGATATTGACTGGGTTCCGACCCACAGTGTACTTCAACAGTATTCCCCACTCCCTGTTAAGGTGATGTCGGTTAAGGGAACTTCCCTTGACAAAATGTCTCCATTCTGAACACCCTGTAACGTCATCAACGTAGACATCACTTTCTCCTTGCCTGATGCTTGCAACGTAAACACCTCGGACACCTGTTGCTGCAACTGTGAAAATGTCACACTAATGAAAAGAAATATTGAATATATATTGAACCAAAACCTGATAGGCCCTACCATTACAAAACGTACACTATTGAAATGTATGTAGGCTTACTTATGAACAAATGTGATTTGATTATTTTAGGCCTACAAGATGTATGTTGCCATTCCTAAAGAGATGAACATTATGTGGAATATTTAGGCTACATGTTACTATGTAAGATTATATGTCAATTATATACAAATTATTATAATAATAAAGACCATGGGAGAGTGAGAGAGAGAGAAAGAGCAACAGCCTGCCAAAATGTCTCATTGGTCAGCTAGAGAGTCTGTCAGAGTTTCCCATTGGTCAGTTAGAGAGTCTGTCAGAGTTTCCCATTGGTCAGTTAGCGAGTCTTTCAGTGTGTCCCATTGGTCGATTGGGGGTCTGTCAGAGTTTCCCATTGGTCCGCTAGAGAGTCTGTCAGAGTTTCCCATTGGTCAGTTAGAGAGCCTGTCAGAGTGTTCCATTGGTCAGCTAAAGAGTCCGTCAGAGTGTCCCATTGGTCAGCTAAAGAGTCTTTCAGAGTGACCCATTGGTCAGTTAGAAAGCCTGTCAAAGTCTCCCATAGGTCCGCTGGACAGCCTGTCAGAGTGTCCCATTGGTCAGCTAGAGAGCCTGTCAGAGGGGCCCAATTCCTAAAGAGATTAACATTATGTGGATTAATTATGCTACAGATTAATACGTAATATTAAATATCAATGATTCAGATTATTATAATAATAATAAGCACCATGGGAGAGAGAGAGAGAGAGGGAGAGAGAGAGAGGGAGAAAGAGAGAGAGAGAGTTTGCCAGAATGTCACATTGGTCAGCTGCAGAGCCTGTAAGAGTGTCCCATAGGTCAGCCAGAGAGTCTGTCAGAGTGTCCCATTGGTCAGCTGGAGAGTCGGTCAGTGTCCCATTGGTCAGCTGGAGAGCCTGTCAGAGTGTCCCATAGGTCAGCTAGTGAGCCTGTCAGAGTGTCCCATAGGTCAGCTAGTGAGCCTGTCAGAGCATCCCATAGGTCAGCTAGTTTGGCCAATCCCAGTCCTCTCCCTAGAGAAGGGCCAAACACAACAGCATGGCCACAAGGACGAGGACTTCAAAACTGGACCAACTGAATGCATATTATACTACATTTATACCTGTACATGTATATCATTCTTATTCATTTATTATTACTACTACTACTATTGTCATTGTTGCTATTATTGGTGTTGTTTTTATTATAAAAAGGGTCAGAGCTTTACCCTGGGTCAAAGGTTGGATAAGTTATGCCTGCCGTATACACCATGATATGTTTTCTATACACTTTAACACTGGAAGGTAAATCTATGCGCTTACTGTCACCTAAATAACATACCCACATGTAGAATCTCAAAGCAATTCATGACGATATTAATGATAATACGTGATCAAACTTGCATCACACTTTAATAGTTACTCAGAGACGCTTCACACAGTGAACAGAACACACCGGGTGAAATCATTTAAAGGTATTCAGTGAAACTTTGTTATCCTTTGTTAGTTGATCTGTGTTTATGTTCAAAGTTCTCAAACTATTAATGAGTTTGAGCTTCCAGGGGTAGAAACTGGAAATAGTCTGGTAGTGAGAGCACTAATGAGTTCCCACTGCAGCCAGGTGTGAAAAGAAAGAAGATGATGTCTTTAGTTTAAGGTAAGAACGACCTATGAACCAAACAAAAACACTTCTTCACACCTCTAATTGGTAGCAGTGTTGCATCAGACTTTAAACTTTCAAACTATTAACTATTTAAAAAAAAAAAAGATAAACTCTTCGAGGAAAATGGTTGCTTCACTATTGCTGTGGCTTCTAGGTTTTCATTTGCTAACATTTCATTCATATTTTTTCTTATTCTGTAGTTTTAAGTATTGTTGCACATTACGGAGTTGGTGGGCATACATTTCACTGTCATTGTACTTTGCATGCTAACATGTGACAAGTAAAACCAAACTTTGAACTTTGAAGATACATGTGTCCACTTATATATTTATAAGCTAGAGCACCACTATTTTGTTTCAGTTTGTTTCTTACTGAGTCGTAGCATTTTGATATAGTTCTGAACATTGCAGGACTGTGGTATACCTTTAGACCCGGTTAGGCCCCAGCCTTCAATGCAGAACATATTTCACCTCTTGACCAACAGTACAGCCTTAGGTTCTCCAGCAAAGCATTACTTAATGCTCCAAGGTCTGTGATGACTTCAAAAGAAAGATATGACGTTAACTTTCATGACCCCTGAACTTTGGAATACTCTACCCTAAAGCCTATTTGACCGGTGGACATGTTCTGTAGAAATCTTAATACTTACTTTTAATAACCAGCGTTGAGCTCAGTCTAGATTTGTATATATTGTTTTCTATCTTGATTTGTTTATATCATTTCATTCTATGTATTAGTAATTTCTGTTAATGTATCAGTCATTTTTACATCACATGAAGCTGTATGAAAAGCACCAGTAGATAATAACAACAAATGAATAAGAATCAAATCTTCTGAGCATGCTCTTTTACTGAGCGTGACTTAATCTTGAAAATTGTTTAATGAGATGAGAAAATATTCAGCTGTCACTTTAACAAGCATCACTGGGAACCTGTCACTTAACATATTGAGCTGGCCTCTAAATGGCATCAGATCAAGAAGTTTGCAAAAAACACACTTCCTTAAACGTGAACACCTTTTTCAGCGTAGGTTCACCTGTTGACCTCCTCCCATTCCATCCCATTCCATCCATTCCATGATTCCTCTAGTGTCTAACTATCTGCTTGTCTTTTATTTATACCTTTTAATGATTTCACCCGGTGTGTTCTGTTCACTGTGTGAAGCGTATCTGAGTAACTATTAAAGTGTGATGCAAGTTTGATCACGTATTATCATTAATATTGTCATGAATTGCTTTGAGATTCTACATGTGGGTATGTTATTTAGGTGACAGTAAGCGCATAGATTTACCTTCCAGTGTCTAAAAAACATATCATGGTGTATATGGCAGGCATAACTTATCCAACCTTTGACCCAGGGTAAAGCTCTGACCCTTTTTATAATAAAAACAACACCAATAATAGTAAGAATGACAATAGTAGTAGTAGTAATAATAAATGAATAAGAATGTTATACATGTACAGGTATAAATGTAGTATAATATGCATTCAGTTGGTCCAGTTTTGAAGTCCTCGTCCTTGTGGCCATGCTGTTGTGTTTGGCCCTTCTCTAGGGAGAGGACTGGGATTGGCCAAACTAGCTGACCTATGGGACACTCTGACAGGCTCACTAGCTGACCTATGGGACACTCTGACAGGCTCTCCAGCTGACCAATGGGACACTGACAGGCTCTCCAGCTGCCCAATGGGACACTCTGACAGACTCTCTGGCTGACCTATGGGACACTCTGACAGGCTCTCCAGCTGACCAATGTGACATTCTGGCAAACTCTCTCTCTCTCTCCCTCTCTCTCTCTCCCTTTCTCTCTCTCTCTCCCATGGTGCTTATTATTATTATAATAATCTGAATCATTGATATATAATATTACATATTAATCTGTAGCCTAATTAATCCACATAATGTTAATCTCTTTAGGAATTGGGCCCCTCTGACAGGCTCTCTAGCTGACCAATGGGACACTCTGACAGGCTGTCCAGCGGACCTATGGGAGACTTTGACAGGCTTTCTAACTGACCAATGGGAAACTCTGACGGACTCTCTAGCTGACCAATGAGACATTATGGCAAGCTGTCTCTCTTGCTCTCTCTGTCACTCTCCCCTGGTGCTTATTATTATAATAATTTGTATATAATTGACATATAATATTACATAGTAATATGTAGCCTAAATATTCCACATAATGTTCATCTCTTTAGGAATGGCAACATACATCTTGTAGGCCTAAAATAATCAAATCACATTTGTTCATAAGTAAGCCTACATACATTTCAATAGTGTACATTTTGTAATGGTAGGCCTATCAGGTTTTGGATCATGTCATCATGGGTAATTGTATGAAGAGCAAGCTCAGTCACCTGCAGCTAAATAATTATACCACCAGGGTTCGCCAATTCCACCTCAAATCAAAACTAATTGTCAACAGCATGATTCATGCAACCGTCCTACCAAAATTAAACTACATTCTTTTTGCAAAAATCTGTAGATAAACTGCAACATTCCAAAGTATCAAACACAAATTTAGGAAAAGAAGAAAAAAAAACTGAACTTTTCATGGTTAACAGTTTCCCAAAAAATAGTAATTTCATAAAATAACTTTCTCCCCCCACCCAAAAAAAAGGAATTAAGATATACAACTCCAAATAAATGACACAGTTCATGCAAAATGAAACTGCTTATTTAAAAAGTTCAATCATTATGAATAAATTGTGATTATTGAATGCAATGTTGATGTAGACAAAAGTAGTCAGTTAAAGTTTAAGTTATCCTTCATTAGTTGATCAGTGTTTATGTTCAAAGTTCTCAAACTGCTAATGAGTTTGAGACTCCATGGGTAGAAACTTTAGTCTAAGGTAAGAACGACCTATGAACCAAACAAAAACACGACTTCACACCTCTAATTGGTAGCGGTGTTGCATCAGTCTTTAAACTTTCAAACTATTAACTATTTACTTAAAAAAATAATAAACTCTAAGAGGAAAATGGTTGCTTACTTATTTCTTTTGCAGATAGTTTTTTTTTTTTTTATAACATTTCATTCCTATTTCATCTTGTTCTGTTGTTCTTAGTCTTTTTGCACATTATGGAGTGTTTGGGCTTACATGTCACTGTCATTGTACTTTGCATGCTGACATGTGACAAGTAAAACCAAACTTTGAATTTTGAAGATACATGTGTCCACTTATATATTTATAAGCTAGAGCACCATTATTTTGTTTCAGTTTGTTTGTTACTGAGTCATAAAATTATGATATAGTTCTGAACATTACAGGACTGTCTTATACCTTTAGACCCGGTTAGGCCCCAGCCTTCAATGCAGAACATATTTCACCTCTTGACCAACAGTACAGCCTTAGGTTCTCCAGCAAAGCATTACTTAATGCTCCATGGTCTGTGATGACTTCAAAAGAAAGATATGACCTTAACTGTCATGACCCCTGAACTTTGGAATAGTCTACCCTAAAGCATATTTTTCCGATGGACAAAGCTGGATGAAAATCATCAGTAGATAATAACAACAAATGACTAAGAATCAAATCTTCTGAGGCTGCTCTTTTACTGAGCGTGACTTAATTCTTGAAAATTGTTTAGTGAGATGAGAAAATATTCAGCTGTCACTTGAACAAGCATCTATATGGGAACCTGTCACTTAACATATTGAGCACTTAACAACCTTTGACCCAGGGTAAAGCTCTTACCCTTTTTATAATAAAAACAACACCAATAATAGTAACAATGACAATAGTAGTAGTAGTAATAATAAATGACTAAGAATGTTATACATGTACAGGTATAAATGCACTATAATATGGATTCAGTCGGTCCAGTTTTGAAGTCCTCGTCCTTGTGGCTATGCTGTTGTGTTTGGCCCTTCTCTAGGGAGAGGACTGGGATTGGCCAAACTAGCTGACCTATGGGACACTCTGACAGGCTCACTAGCTGACCAATGGGACACTGACAGGCTCTCCAGCTGACCAATGGGACACTCTGACACGCACTCTAGCTGACCAATGGGACACTCTGAGAGACTGTCTAGCTGACCTATGGGACACTCTGAAAGGCTCTCTAACTGACCAATTGGACATTCTGGCAAACTCTCTCTCTCTCTCTCTCTCTCTCTCTCTATCTCTCTCTCTCTCTCTCTCTCTCTCTCTCTCTCTCTCTCTCTCTCTCTCTCTTTCTCTCTCTCTCTATCTCACTCTCTCTCTCTCTAATATAATATTACATAGTAATATGTAGCCTAAATATTCCACATAATGTTCATCTCTTTAGAAATGGCAACATACATCTTGTAGGCCTAAAATAATCAAATCACATTTGTTCATAAGTAAGCCTACATACATTTGAATAGTATACATTTTGTAATGGTAGGCCTATCAGGTTTTGTTTCAATATATATTCAATATTTCTTTTCATTAGTGTGACATTTCCACAGTTGCAGCAACAGGTATCCGAGGTGTTTACGTTACAAGCATAAGGCAAGGAGAAAGTGATGTCTACGTTGATGATGTTACAGGGTGTTCAGAATGGAGACATTTTGTCAAGGGAAGTTCCCTTAACCGACATCACCTTAACAGGGAGCGGGGAATACTGTTGAAGTACGCTGAGGATCGGAACCCAGTCTATATCATTGTCATCGATTGACCATGTCATCATGGGTAATTGGATGAACAGCAAGCTCAGTCACCTGCAGCTAAATAATTGTACCACCAGGGGACGCCAATCCCACCTCAAATCAGAACTAATTGCCTTCAGCATGATTCTTGCAACTGTCCTCACAATATTAAACTAGATAATTTTTCATCAAATTGTAGATACATTGCAGCCTTCCATGTATCCAACACATATTTAAGAAAAGAAGAAGAAAAATAACCTGCATGGTTCAGTTTTCCACAATATATTATTTCACTAAATCACTTTTTTCATATATATATATATATATATGTGTATATATATATATATATATACATATATATATATACATATACTTTTTGTATTGTTTTACAACTCCATACAAATGACAAAGTTCATGCAAAATGAGACTGCTTGTTTAAAAAGTTCAATCATTAAAAAGAAATTGTGATTATTGAATGCAATGTTGATGAATATAAAAGTAGTCAGTTAAACTTTAAGTTATCCTTCATTAGTTGATCTGTGTTTATGTTCAAAGTTCTCAAACTGTTAATGAGTTTGAGCTTCCAGGGGTAGAAACTGGAAATAGTCTGGTAGTGAGAGCACTAATGAGTTCCCACTGCAGCCAGGTGTGAAAAGAAAGAAGATGATGTCTTTAGTCTAAGGTAAGAACGACCTATGAACCAAACAAAAACACTTCTTCACACCTCTAATTGGTAGCAGTGTTGCATCAGACTTTAAACTTTCAAACTATTAACTATTAAAAAAAAAATAAGATAAACTCTTAGAGGAAAATGGTTGCTTCACTATTGCTGTGGCTTCTAGGTTTTCATTTGCTAACATTTCATTCATATTTTATCTTATTCTGTTGTTCTTAGTATTGTTGCACATTACGGAGTTGGTGGGCATACATTTCACTGTCATTGTACTTTGCATGCTAACATGTGACAAGTAAAACCAAACTTTGAACTTTGAAGATACATGTGTCCACTTATATATTTATAAGCTAGAGCACCATTATTTTGTTTCAGTTTGTTTCTTACTGAGTCGTAGCATTTTGATATAGTTCTGAACATTGCAGGACTGTCGTATACCTTTAGACCCGGTTAGGCCCCAGCCTTCAATGCAGAACATATTTCACCTCTTGACCAACAGTAAAGCCTTAGGTTCTCCAGCAAAGCATTACTTAATGCTCCAAGGTCTGTGATGAATTGAAAAGAAAGATATGACCTTAACTGTCATGACCCCTGAACTTTGGAATAGTCTACCCTAAAGCCTTTTTGACCGGTGGACATGTTCTGTGGAAATCTTAATACTTACTTTTAATAACCAGCGTTGAGCTCAGTCTAGATTTGTATATATTGTTTTCTATCTTGATTTGTTTATATCATTTCATTCTATGTATTAGTAATTTCTGTTAATGTATCAGTCATTTTTACATCACATGAAGCTGTATGAAAATCACCAGTAAATAATAACAACAAATGACTAAGAATCAAATCTTCTGAGACTGCTCTTTTACTGAGCGTGACTTAATCTTGAAAATTGTTTAATGAGATGAGAAAATATTCAGCTGTCACTTTAACAAGCATCACTGGGAACCTGTCACTTAACATATTGAGCTGGCCTCTAAATGGCCTCAGATCAAGAAGTTTGCAAAAAACACACTTCCTTAAACGTGAACACCTTTTCCAGCTTAGGTTGACCTGTTGACCTCCTCCCATTCCATCCCATTCCATCCATTCCATGATTCCTCTAGTGTCTAACTATCTGCTTGTCTTTTATTTATACCTTTTAACTGCATCAACATTGCATTCAATAGAACTTTTAAAAAATAATTTAATTTTGACATTAACTTTGCCATTTAGATGAGGGTAAAAACGAAAAAAATAAAAAAATCTATTGAAAATTGAAAATGTATAGTTATATGATGATGTCATTATAATTGTGAAAGAATTATGGAAAAGCTTTTTTTTTTTTTGTCTGAAATTGCGTTAGATACTTGGAATTTTGTAATGCATCTACATATTATTTGCAAAAAGAAAGTTCAATTTTGGGAGGACAGTTCCAAGAATCATGCTGATGCCAATTAGTTCTTTTTTAAGGTGGAATCGGCACCCCCATTTGGTGCAATTATTTAGCTGCAGGTGACTGAGCTTGCTGTTCAGCTTCAAAATTACCTTCTACATTTTCAGGCAGCTCAGCTAGACCTGTCAGCAGCAGCCTTTGCACCCCAAGTTTAACGGGTGTCCTTACTCTTTGCTGTTACTAAATATCCCCATGGCATCACTCTAAAAGAGAAGTGGGCAACCCTGCTGTCCTATCTAAATTCCTACTCTTGCCCTATATCCATCATGACCACCTAACCCTTCCTTCAGCTCTGAATTGGCAGTTGGTCGTAAAAACAATGTGTGGTGAGCAAGTCTGGCACAAAATGGCTGCCGTGACATCACTCCGTGGGGTGCTACTCGTTGTTGAAATAACTGAGTCTCCCTCTATAATGTTTAGAACTTTTGGTGTCTAAAAAAGTGTTAAATCAATGATTATCATAATTATTACTACTATTATAAGACATGGTTTAAAATGACATATGATGTCTTTATAAAATATTTTCTTTATTTTTTACCAGTGCCAGGTTGAGGTTAGGGAAATGCTTACAACAAAGCTTTTAAGAAAATAACAAGCAATACAATTTCCAGAAAACTGTGACCTCCACAATTTAATTTGGCTGGATCAATGTTACTCTACAGCATATTGCTGATGGAGCTACAGCAGGCATGGCTTCAAGGCTCAGAAACGAGGGCAAAGCATACAGCGCCAAAACACATACTTAATAGAGCGATTGAGAATGTAATGGCATCTTCAAGGATGTCATACATTATGTTTTTCACATTTAAGAATATCGGTTACAAATCTACTTCACACTTAAAAACAACACATTGCTTGCATTTAGTATATATTTATTATGTTTTTTTTTTTTTCAAATCCTTAATGAACATATTTCTCAAAAAAAGTATTATTATGCTATTCTTGACCAACTGCAATGGAAAGCACATGGACTTAGAATCGGCAAATATAGCTCAAATAAAGTATTCAAAACAGTATGAAGTCACACTGTATGGGAATATGACCAGTGGCGCCCCCAACGGGTGGCCTCGGGTGGCACGTGCTACCCAACAACATTTTTATACTCAAGATTCTGTATATATCGGCTACATTTCTATCCTTGCGAAACTATCAATTGAACTCAGCACTACATGGGTGTTGCACTGTTTAACGGCCGGCGCTTTACAGGACTGCCTGTATTGCATATCATGAGCAAAAACCTGAGCAATGTTTGGTGTGCCACCCTAAGCTTATTACTGGCCCAATCAGGCCACCCTAAAGAGAGTTTTCTGCGGGCGCCACTGAACATGACAGGTTAAGATGTGCCTCATAAAGGATAGGAGAGAAGTGTTTTCTGGCCTCGCCAGAGACGCTACGGGGGGAGCAGTTTAGTTTCAAACGTTTATGAGCTGAGCGACCAGCCATGAGGAAACAACATTTTGTCATATACAAATAGTGTGAGTAAAAATGTTAGGCCATGACTGTAAGCTCGATACAACTGAGACAACACACAACACACTGGCATATTGTTTCTGATTTAAACTATGGAAGACTGGTTTCATTCTGTCTTACAAGAAACACCAAAAAGCATAACTTCACTGTCATATTTACACTTCACCATTGTCTAGTTCACTTCAATTCATTTAATAAGGCCTCACTGATCAAAACAAAACTGTTTATTCAAGACATGAGTAATGGATCACTGATGAAAATGACTCCCACGATCCATTAAAATAATAAATACATTAATATCTGAAGAATTCTGGTTGAATATTTTCAATGTGGAGATAAGTCGGAAGCATTTCCTGAACCAAGGGTAAAACAGAGAGTAGATGATTGGATTCATACTAGAGTTAGAGTAAGCCAGCCAGATAAAAACCTCAAGGAGGGCTGGAGGTGTGCTGAAGTCTGTGTAGGGAGCAATGATGGAGTTAAGGAAGATAGGCATCCAACAAAATATAAACACCCCCAGCACAATTCCCAGTGTCTTAGCAGCCTTTTGCTCTGACCGTTTAGACAGCCCTCCCTTTGCATTCCAACCTTGGGGAATGCCTTTAATCTTTCTAGCATGTTCATTAGAAACCAGAAATATTTTGGTATACAAGCCCACCATAACAGTGATGGGAATGAAAAAAGAGACAATGGAGTTAATAACGCCCCAAATAGGGTTAAAGAAAAGGATACAGTTTCCTAAGCAAGATAGAGACACCAGAGACTCCAGCCCTGCAACATTAGCCTTAGAATATATCAGGCCATAGGAGTGGAGAGCAGCCACTACCCAGCAGGCTAACACCATGAGCCATGCCACAGACATGGTGACGTTGTTGGTGTAGCGCAGTGGATTACACACAGCCTCATATCGGTCCACAGCGATACAGACCAGGTGGAAGATGGAGGCAGAGCAGAGGAACATGTCAAAGCTGGAGTGGAGCAGGCAAAATGTGTCTCCATAGAACCAGCAGCCTTCCACTGTCCGTGTCATGCTGAAGGGAACAACAGTTAAACCCACCAGTAGATCTACTACAGCTAAAGACAGGACCAGCATGTTAGTGGGGCTGTGCAGCTGTTTAAAATGACCAATACTCAAGATGACCACAGAGTTCCCCACAATGTTAACTAGTATGTTACCCCCAAACATCATATACAGGCCAACCTGAGCCCCTACACTAACCTGTTCCCTAATACATGATACATTAGAGCCTGGGTAGCAGAGCTGCTCATCAGAAGGCTGGTCTAACATCATCAACACTTACAAAACAACGCACCAGGGACGGAAAATATGGCACACAAAGATGTTAAAAGAGGATTTAAAGAAATCCTCATGCTCACTGAGAATCAGAGACATTTATACAACTCATACACTGGTGGAGACAAGGGTGCAACCCCTTCAATGGCCCTCGAATCACAAAGTATCCCTTAAGTGCAGGGTATTTCTCACGAATACAATCTGAAGAATTACACTGAGAAATTAGTTTGATGGCAGTTTGCAATCTGGTAAACCTACACATTTTCTAAACAGCTTACCAGTGACACATGAGTCATTAGTAAAACATCAATTGCATATTATTATTTATTCTGTGGGAAGTAACAGGCCTGCATGCTAGTTTGTGCACATTCTGTTTTTATCATCACTTTACAAACCCACTGTAAGCAATCACCCTAAAGCTATTGGAATACGCATTTATATCCTAGGCTAGCTAAAGACATTATGGGACCTTAAAAATAAGTAATATTTATAAATGTTAATCTGTATTTTTTTATTTGCCTAGTGTAATGGAGATTGGCTTTAAGAATCTGTTTTGGGGTATCACACATCGCGCTTTAGGGACCTTGCATATGTAGGGGCAAAAAAAGACAGTGGAGCACGTAATAGTTTCACAGTGAACCCACAAGTATTTTTACCATTTCTACATACATTTTCTCTTTTTATGAATTAAAAGTAGTGCAGTCACAATTAAGAAATACACAAGGCTTATTGTATTTCATTGTGTAACAGCTATCTGCAACCTATCTGTAACACCAGAATTGTGAAGCACTAAAATGGTGGTAAGGCTGATTAAGCCTAGCTGACTTCTCCTGGCAAGCTCCTCAGGTCTACATTTTCAGTATACTGTTGTTTATCATATGGTCTGGGTAACAGAAGTGAATTTGCGGTTGAAATAAATGTTTTTATATTAAAATTAATAAATGATTTATGAATAGAAAATAGGAGTACGCTTGTGATGCACAAATTAAGAGATTGTGTTCCACTTGTGGCTCCTGGTCTGTGCAATGAGTAGTCAAGTAGTGCTTTGGGGCATAGTATTGACTTAACACATTGATTTTATATATATATAAATATATATATATATATATATATATATATATATATATATATATATATATACGGAGGCTTGGTCCGGTTCTTTTTACATAGTGTTGACTCCATATATATTGACTAAACTTAATTTTTGCCTAAGTCGTTAGGTCTCTCAATATGTGTTCTTGGAAACATTTAACTGTTTACTTTATAACCCAGGCCTTGCCTGTTCTAAAGAATACATGTCCCAAAATCCCCTGTTGTCCCCAAATGACAATAGACTGCGTATCTTACACATTTGAAAATGAATACATTGAAATAAGTAAACCTTATTTCAAACATGAAAAAACCTCAAAAGAACAACAAAATTACATTTAAAAGATTTGATGGCGTATTTAATGAGTGGAATATTTATTTAATACAACCCAGTCAGTGTCATTAGCATGTGTGTTTACAAGTTTTTATTTATTTAATTCTTTTTCTCATTACAGGCATTGAACAGGGCACTGCTTAAAAGAGACAAAGGTCTCAGTCAGTCAACCCTGTATAAATAATAAATAATAATACAAATAATAATAATGTTTTGTTGTCTTTGGCAAGCTTTGCTTTTAGCTTGCAGTAACATGCACAAATCCCAGAAAGGAAACCCTCACTTGGTGACCGTTGGCTTCTCTACTGCCCTTGACGAATAGAGCTCACTGTCTTTTGGGTATGGTTATCAACAACATGAGCTGAGGAGTTTGTTGGTTTTAAAAAGGTAGTATTTTGTCTAAGATTTTTGACAAGAAAAATATATATCCAGAATGAGCATGTGAAAGTGAATGGAAGAATAAACAGGCTTGGGTATTATTTTGCCAACACTTTTTCATTCAGAAAAAAGTTTACCCCTCAAAAAAGATTTCAACAATAATTTCTAAAACATTAATACAACATTGAACACAATAATGTATGTGTGATTATATGTTTCAATGAAGGATTTAACCAAACCTGCTTATTCAAAACACCTGTTAACGATCCTGTACAGAAATCCTACAACTGGACATACATTCCAACTTCCAATCAAGTAAAAAATAGATTCATATCTGAAGAATTCTGGTTGAATATTTTCAATGTGGCAATGAGAAGAAAACATTTCCTGAACCATGGGTAAAACAGAGCGTAGATGATTGGATTCATGGTGGAGTTAAAGTAAGTTAGCCAGTTAAAAACCTCAAAGAGGGTGGCTGATATGCTTTGGTCTGTATAGGGAGCAATAATGCAGTAAATAACAAAAGGAAACCAACAAAATATAAACATCCCCATCACAATTCCTAGTGTCGTTGCTGCTTTGTGCTCAGATCGTTTAGATAACCCTTTCCTTGAATTGGCATGTTGGTTCATAATGCCCTCAATCTTTCTCACTTGTTTTGTAGCCACCAGAAATATCCTGGTATACAAGCACACCATAACAGTGCAGGGCAAGAAAAAGGACAGTAAAGGGTTAATAACTCCCCACAGACGGTTAAAAAAAAGGATGCAACTTCCTAAGCAATTTATAGGTTCCATAGAGTCCGTTCCTGACTCATTGGCCTTGGAATATAACAATCCATATGCATGCAGAGCAGCTGCCACCCAGCAGGCTAACACCATGAGCCATGCCACAGACATGGTGACATTCTTTGTGTAGCGCAGTGGATTACACACAGCCTCATAGCGGTCCACAGCGATACAGACCAGGTGGAAGATGGAGGTGGAGGTGAGAAACATGTCAGTGCTGGAGTGGAGCTGGCAGAATGTGTCTCCATAGAACCAGCAGCCTTCCACTGTCCGTGTCATGCTGAAAGGAACAACAGTTAAACCTACCAGCAGATCTACTACAGCTAAAGACAGGACCAGCATGTTAGTGGGGCTGTGCAGCTGTTTAAAATGACCAATACTCAGGATGACCACAGAGTTCCCCACAATGTTGACCACTATGTTAAACACAAAGACTAAATACAGACCAACCTGAGCCCCTACACTAAATTCTGCCCTTGTACATGACACATTAGATCCTGGGTAGCAGAGTTGTTCATCCGATGGCTTGTCCATCATAACTAACACCACCACTAACAATTTACACACACAAAAGGTAACGACAGGGGATCTAAAGAGATCCATCTCCTCACGTACAATCTGAGACATTTATACACTTCATACAGATGTGGAGACAACCTCCTCTAAGTAGCGGTCGAATCAGAAACCATCACATGACGGACATTCACAATGATTGTAGTGTAAATATGTTAAGTGGGACAATGTTATTGTTTTAATATGGCAAAATAAAATACTGTAGCTGGGGCTGTCTTACTTAACCCATATCTATTTTCATACAGTTTGTTTGTTTTGATTGGACGTTTTTATTGTTAAACAAGGGTGTGAAATCATCCAACTTCACCAAAACTGTCTTTTTACTGACAAAATATTCGGCCCTGTGTAAAGGAATCATTACAAGGAATTGATTTGGGGGAGATTTTAAAATGTTTAAATATGTCTGTAGTTTGTTAATTACCATTTAAAAGTGTCACGCGGGTGACCGGAACAGAGCGGTAAACAAAAGGTACGGATACGCAGGAATAGGGGAACAAATACTTTACTGGGAAAATCACAACTCGGGAAGGCAGAGTAACAACGATGTGGACAAAACAATAATCCAGTGACAAGGGACACGACAATGGGACCATATATGCAGGGGAATAACAGGTGCAGACAGTGATAAACAAGGACTCAGGTGCAAACAATGACAGAGTGGACGAGTCCTGGTTGCCCTCCAGTGGCGAGAGTCCGGTATGACGCCAGGCGTGACAGTACCCCCTCCGTTAGGACCGACTGCTGACGGGACCATAAGGCTTGGCCGGGAAGCGAGCGTGCAAATCCCGGATGAGAGAGGGGTCCAGAATGTCCCTCGCAGGGACCCAGCTATGCTGCTCCGGACCGTACCCCTCCCAGTCCACCAGGAACTGGACCCCACGCCCACGCCGACGACAGTCGAGGAGGCGGTGGACCGTGTAGGCCGGTAGCCCGTCGATGACTCGAGGCACTGGAGGAGGAGGAGTGGGAGGCTGAAGGGGGCTGATGAGAACAGGCTTCAACTGGGAAACGTGGAACGTCGGGTGGACTCTCATGTTGGACGGAAGTTGGAGGCGATAGGACACCGGCGTAATCCGGCACACGATCTTGAAGGGCCCCACAAACCTCGGCGCCAACTTCCGGGACTCCACACGAAGAGGCAAGTCTTTTGCGGACAACCATACCCGCTGCCCCGGTCGCAGGGATGGCCAGGGCCGACGACGGTTGGCCTGAAGGCGATGTCTCTCGCCCATCCTCACTAAGGTCCTCCGGGCCCTCCTCCAGGCCCCTCGACACCTGCGGACAAAGGCCTCGGCAGAAGGAACTCCCACCTCTGTCTCCTGTTCGGGGAACAAGGGCGGAGCAAAACCAAACTGACACTCAAAGGGAGACATACCGAGTGAGGAGTGGACCAGGGAGTTGTGGGCGTACTCCGCCCAGGGAAGGTGCCGACTCCAGGAGGCAGGATTGGCTGAGGCGAAGCACCGCAGGGTCGTCTCCAGGTCCTGGTTGGTCCGCTCGGTCTGGCCATTGGACTGGGGGTGGAAGCCTGAGGAGAGACTGACAGAAGCCCCCAGCAGAGAACAGAAGGCCTTCCAGAATCGGGACGTGAACTGTGGCCCACGGTCCGAGACTACATCTACTGGAAGGCCATGGACTCCGATGATGTGTTGAACCAAGGCCTCCGCCGTCCCCGGAGCAGACGGAAGCTTAGCGAATGGAATGAACCGACAACCTTTGGAGAAGCGGTCCACCACCACCAAGACCACCGTCTGTCCCCGGGACGGCGGAAGCCCGGTGACGAAGTCCAAAGAAATGTGAGACCAGGGTCTAGAGGGAATGGGAAGGGGTTGAAGAAGTCCAGCTGGTTTGGCGATGAGGTCTTGTGTTGGGCACAAACAGAGCAGGCAGAGACAAAGGACTTGACATCCTCGCGAATGGTAGGCCACCAGAAGCGTCGTTGCACGAACTCCAGAGTGCGCGGCACCCCTGGATGGCCCGCCAGACACGAGGCATGACCCCATAGCAAGACCCTGGTGCGTACCTGCGTGGGGACGTACAGACGGTTAGGCGGCCCAGTACCTGGGTCTGGCTCCCCCTGGAGAGCCTGGCGCACCGATTCTTCCACCCCCCACCGGACAGGGGCAACTATGATGGACTCGGGCAGTATAGGGTCCGGGGCTTTAGGAACAGTAGGAGGGTCGAATTGCCGAGACAGGGCATCGGCCTTAGTGTTCTTGGTCCCTGGAATGAAAGACACAGTAAAACGAAAACGGGTAAAGAATAGGGCCCACCTAGCCTGTCGAGGGTTCAGCCGCTCGGCCTCCTGGATATAGGATAAGTTCTTATGGTCCGTGAGCACTAAGAATGGCTCGGCAGACGCCTCCAACCAATGACGCCACTCCCCCAGCGCCTCCTTAACGGCCAGCAGTTCCCGGTTCCCCACGTCGTAGTTCCTCTCTGCTGGTGTGAGCCGACGGGAGAAATAGGCACAGGGATGCACCAGCTGGTCCTTCGGCAGACGCTGCGAGAGGATGGCTCCCACCCCAACCTCCGACGCATCCACCTCCACAATAAATGGAAGCCCGGGGTCAGGCAGAGCCAAAACAGGGGCGGACGTGAACCGCTCCTTCAGCCGCTGGAAGGCTGCTCGGGCCTCGGGAGAAAAGACAAATGGACCCCTCTCCCCACGAGTAAGCTCCGTGAGGGGAGCGGCCACTGAGCTGAATCTGGCAATGAACCGTAGGTAAAAATTGGCAAACCCAATAAACCTCTGGGCCTCCTTCACGGAGGTGGGCTCGGGCCAGTCCTGGACAGCCTGAACCTTGTGGGAGTCCATCTCCAGGCAACCTGGCTTGATCACATACCCCAGAAAAGACAGAGGCGTGAAAATGACACTTCTCAGCCTTGACATAGAGGTGATTTTGCAGGAGCCGGGTCAGCACCTGCCTAACGTGTCGCACATGTTCCTGGAGATCCCTGGAAAAGATCAGAATATCATCAAGATAGACAAAGCAGAACATTCCCAGGAACTCACGCAGGACATCGTTTATGAGTTCCTGGAAGAGCGCAGGGGCATTGGTAAGCCCAAACGGCATGACCAGGTACTCGTAATGACCAGAGGGTGTGTTGAACGCCGTTTTCCACTCATCCCCCTCACGAATACGCACCAGATGGTAGGCGCTGCGGAGATCCAGCGTGGTGTAAACCGATGATTCCTGCAAATGTTCAAAAGCCGTGTTCATGAGGGGGAGAGGGTACCGGTTCTTAATCGTGATGCCGTTGAGACCCCGGTAATCAATGCAAGGTCGGAGTCCATTGCCCTTCTTCCCCACGAAGAAGAAACCTGCCCCGGCAGGAGAGGTGGAACGGCGGATGGTACCAGCAGCAAGGCAATCCCGGATGTATTCCTCCATGGCCTGGGTTTCAGCCCGGTTGAGGGAGTAGAGCCTGCCGCGAGGGGGACTGGTGCCTGGAAGGAGGTCAATGGCACAGTCGTAGGAACGGTGAGGAGGAAGTATCCTAGCCAGGTCTTTGCTGAAGACGGGTGCGATGTCGGCGTAGGCAGAGGGTACGAGGGAGAGGTCGATGGCTGGATCGGTGGGAAGAGAACCGGGAAGCAGTCGGGTCCGCAGGCACGTCTCTTGGCAGGATGCGCCCCAGGAGGTGATGGTGCCTGTTGGCCAGTCCACAGTGGGGTTATGGATGTACAACCAAGGGTACCCTAGGACAACCTGAATGGTAGGAGAGGAGACCAGTAGGAGCTGAATGGTCTCTTGGTGTGCTCCGGACAGGGACAGAGTGAGAGGAACAGTGGCGTGGGTAATGGTCCCTGAACCCAATGGACTGCCGTCCAGGGCGGTGATGGTGCGGGTCTCGTCCAGGGGAACAAGGGGAATGCGGAGTTTCTTAGCTAGGGCCGAGTCTATAAAATTACCAGCCGCTCCGGAGTCAACCAATGCAGAGGTAGAATGGAGGTTCCCAGACCAGGACAGGACAGTAGGGAGGAAGCAGGAAGACATAGGGGCTTGGGAGGACACAAACAATCCCGTTGCTTTCCTCCCTGGGGTCAACGGGGATGAGCGTTTCCCGGGCACTTAGGACAGAGAGAGATGAAGTGTCCGACTCACCACAGTAGAGACATGACCGTGAGGTAATGCGTCTGGTTCTCTCCTCCAGGGTGAGCCGGGCACGACCCAACTGCATGGGCTCCGGGGTGTCTCCAGCCAGAGGAGGAAGAGGTGGTGACGAGTATACCTCCCTAGTGGTTCCCCCTCGTCTTTGCTGAATTGCGTGCCGATCACAGAGGCGCTCATTCAGACAGATAGCCTGATCGACCGCCTCTTTAAGGGTAGCCGGAGGTGGTTGGATGGCTAACTCACTCTGCAGATCGTCGTTAAGTCCCTCCAGGAAGGCAGGAACCAAAGCGGTTTCGGACCATCTTGCCTCTAGTGCTAGGGTGCGGAACTCCACTGCGTAGGAAGGCACTGAGCGCTGCCCTTGACGTATACGGAGCAGTCGCTTAGCGGCATGTCTGCCTTTAACGGGATGGTCGAACATGTGTCTCATTTCTTGAACGAAACCCAAGTAATCATAAGAGAGCGGGGTCTGTTCCTCCCAAAGAGCTGAGCCCCAAGCCAGGGCGTCACCGGACAAAAGAGAAATAATAAACGCTATTTTTGACTGGTCCGTAGTAAAAACAGAAGGCCTTTGAGCGAAGTGGAGAGAGCATTGGGAGAGGAATCCGCGACACTTCTCCGGATGACCGTTGTACCTCTCGGGTGGGGAAAGGCAAGGTCCGTCGTTCCGAGTGGGCTGAGTACTCCGATCGGGAGTCGGAGCACTGGTCGCCGCTGGTGGGATTTGTTGGCGGAGTAAAGCAGCAACCGACCGAAGTTCGCTGGCGGCTTCCTGGAGCGCCTTGTTATGCTCACCGAGGCGTCCTTCGTGCTGCTCCAGAACCCGTTTAACTTGAGCTGGGTCCATACTGTTATTATTGACTGGATTATTCTGTCACGCGGGTAACCGGAACAGAGCGGTAAACAAAAGGTACGGATACGCAGGAATAGGGGAACAAATACTTTACTGGGAAATCACAACTCGGGAAGGCAGAGTAACAACGATGTAGACAAAACAATAATCCAGTGACAAGGGACACGACAAGGGGACCATATATGCAGGGGAACAACAGGTGCAGACAATGATAAACAAGGACTCAGGTGCAAACAATAATGACAGAGTGGACGAGTCCTGGTTGCCCTCCAGTGGCGAGAGTCCGGTATGACGCCAGGCGTGACATAAATATAAAGACTACACCAAGGAATAAAACCGTAGTGAAATGTTAAGATATTAGGCTGTTAGGTGGTGAGTTACATAATCCAAAATCTATATCATAAATATCCTCCGTATATATGAAGACATTTCAATTAAATTTTTTTTAAACTTCAAAAGCCTATTTAACCTTGTCTAAGTGTTGCCCTGTCTTCAAACTATTCTCCAACACTGTATATAGCATTACTTTAATTTGATGGTTTTGAATGCTCATAGTTCATCTTAAGCTTCATAATACATCTGTTCAAAAATACAGTGGCAGAAGGTTTCTGACCTACAGAGCTAGATAGAATAGATTGTATACAGACTGATTCGATTACAGTTTGATCTGGTCGAGTAGACCTAGAAACCTCCCTAACAGCTAATTGGCTTTACAATGTTCCTGTATATGAGTTATCTGTTGTAAATGAACAGCATGTAGATAGACACAGGCAGGAACAAATATTACTTTGTATTAAAATGTGTTTTTCATTTTACACAAGCTCTAAACTTTTTTTAAATGTTTACTTTTAACTTTACCCTTGGGTGTGTTTGTTTTAGCTTGCTGTGCTTTTAGAAATTACAAATATTTTTGAATACTTCATTTTGATTTGCTGGAAGGGGGTGCTCCTATTGTATGTTTGGTGAAAGTCTCAGGATGTTGGCCCAGCCTTGAAGTAGTTCTGACAAAGTCCTGCTCACGGTCTATATTACAGTTTTTTACAAACCAAGAAAGTGGTTTCCTCTCAGTAACTATAATAACATGTGGCCTCTTTGACTACCCCGATGTATCTAAATGCTCACACAATATTTTGGCTTTTTGTCAAGTTAGGCAACACCTCTCTATAGGTCTTTAAATAAAATGTTTATATTTGACTAAAAACAACTAGAAAGGTTTAAGGTTTTTCTTCAAGAACCTCAGCTTAATTTTTCTTCATCTCCAACATGTTGAGACAATTGCATCATCCTATCTGCCAAGTTAAAGCAGAAGTGGTTACAGTACCTATACATGTACGCAAACTGCTGGTGTTATTTCAACTGCGTAATCCGTTCTGATTCGCGAGTTTGTTGAAGGGGTTTGTCATCGCAGTGTGTGAGGTGTTTAAATATCTCTGATGGTCAGTGAGGAGGCGGGTCTCTTTAGATTCCCGTTTCAATATCTCTGTCTGCATGAACCCTCTGGTGACTGGCGGGTTGTTAATGGTGTTGTTGATGTTGAATCATTCTTCTGATGAGCAGCTCTGCTACCCAGGCTCTAATGTATCATGTATCAGGGCAGAGTTTAGTGTAGGGGCTCAAGTTGGTCTGTATTTGATGTTTGTGTTTGGCATAGTAGTTAACATTGTGGGGAACTCTTTGGTCATCCTGAGTATTGGTCATTTTAAACAGCTGAACAGCCCCACTAATGTGCTGGTCCTGTCTTTGTCTGTAGCAGATCTGCTGCTGGGTGTAACTGTTGTTCCGTTCAGCATGACACGGACAGTGGAAGGCTGCTGGTTCTATGGAGACACATTCTGCCTGCTCCACTCCAGCACTGATATGTTCCTCTGCTCTGCCTCCATCTGTCACATAGTCTGTATCGCTGTGGACCGCTATGAGGCTGTGTGTAATCCACTGCGCTACACCACCACCATCACCATGTCTGTGGCTTGGCTCATGGTGTTAACCTGCTGGGTAGTGGCTGCTCTCCACTCTTATGCCCTGATATATACCAGGGCCATTCTTTTGAGCCAAAATGACTACCTGGAATCTCTGTATTGTCTAGGAAGCTGTAACTTATTTTTTAACTCTCTTGGGGCAGCTATTGATGCCATTCTGTGCTTTTTCTTACCCTGCACTGTTATAGTTGGCTTGTATATTAAAATAGCTCTGGTGGCTAACAACCATGTGAAAAAGATTGAAGAAATTCATAATTTTCTTAATGCTAGTGGAGGGCTGTCAAAACGGTCAGAGCACAAAGCAGCTAAGACACTGGGAATTGTGGTGGGTGTATACATATTTTGTTGGATGCCTTTTTTTGTTACCACGATTATTTGTCACCTCACAGATCTCAGACCATCTGTAACCCTCTTTGATATATTTTACTGGCTCGCTTACTTTAACTCCAGCATGAATCCAATTATTTACGCCTTGTTTTACCCTTGGTTCAGGAAATGTTTTAGACTCATTATTACACTGAACATATTTGAACACAATTCTTCAAAACTTCGGAACATCTTCCACTTGCCCAATGTTTTTTAGAGGTGTTTACTCTTGTACTTTAAATCTGTGGGTTTATAATAAATAATATAAATGATGATGATGATGATGATGATGATGATGAATATAAATGATTATTATGAATATAATAGTATAGTAAATACGAGGATTTGACAAGTTTGTCACACATTCATGCAACATACATTTGATTGGCAACCATGTACTGTTTGTGTTTTTCCTTTGTCTGTGTTGGCAGTGTAATTCCAACTTTAATATAATGAGAATTATAATACCACTGTACTAAATCCTGAGTGAAATAACCCAGTACTTTACTGTTGTCTTAAACACACTATGGTCTTTGATGAATAATAAAGAAACTCAAATATTTTCATTTTTCTGTTTGCTAATGTTCAAAGCTTCTGGGTGTTAGAAACAGAGAACACTCTGGTGGTGAAAGCACTAATGAGTTCCCACTCCAGTCTGGTGTGAGAAAAGAGAAGATGTCACGATTTTCGCTTATTTATCAGTGTTTTAGACTTCTGTCAGGCAATCCTATCACAAGCCTATGTATAATGAAATAGCACATATTTAGCAATGCAATATGTAATGTCAAGTATAGACTGTAGAAAGACGTTGAACAAAAATTGCAAACATTTTATTTATTTCCGCTAAGTAATTAGTGTATTCTACTACAGCTTTTCCATGACTGTTCTGTCAAGTAAATAATAAACAGAGAGACTATGTGAACAAACTATCACGAATTCCCCAAATCCTCCCAAACGTTAGATAAGGTAAGTGAAATATGCCCTCATTCTCCACAGCACTGTCAAGTACAAATCCTTGTAACAAAAAATGTTGATTCTTGATTGGAGTCGTGTTTCTCTCCATTCTGATAGAAACAAACAATGGTAGAGATCGAACTGAAACACGTTTTGGTTGGAAACAGAAGCAACAAGGTAAAACTGTACTCTAAATACGAGTGATATCCACCGGTGTCATTCTCTATAAATATGACAATAGCAGTTGTGTTTTTCAATCACAATTCTTCAAATATACTGTAAATAAAGTGTGACCCCCCCCCCCCCCCCCTCCCCCCACACACACACACACACACAAATCCCAGTGTCTTATGTTAGCTGTTTTGTGCACTCAGGATTTCATCTGTTGCATGCACGCGTTGGTTAATTTCTTTATTTGGTCATTTTGTAATTGTTGCAACAGACCTCAGATAACAAAGATCTTAATATGAACAAATCTGTTGAAGATTCCTTTAATGGTTTAATGTTCATTGACATTGACACTTTCCTAATAAGAAGCTTTCGAAAGTAATTACATATATTTTATTTTATTTAAGTTTCCCTTTATCTATATTACAATTCAAGGAAAAGTGACAAATGAAAAGCATCCATCCCATCACTTCTTATGTCTAAAGAGTACAAACTTCTTTAAAAGACCGGCCTCATTACCTAAAAGGTGTTAGTATAATAGTAGTGTAACGAGTCATGACGTTGTAAATGGGACTGGGATCAAATAAAATGACTAAAGTTGAATAATATTCAGGTTGACAATCAATCACTTCAAAGTTCTAAGTAGTATTATGTGATCAGATGAGGAAGTTACAACTATTGTGCAATGTGCTGTCACATATTCTGGTTCGCTCTAGACCGCTGCCATGTGAAATCCACTACACTACGCAATATCACCATGTCTGTACGTTGGCTCATGCTGTTAACCCGGGAACCATTACATTATCTGTAACTCGGAGTACACAAGGCACATTTGTATCAGTGAAAACACGCAAGATGAAACCAAGTGTTTAATTTGTTTTATTTAACTTTAATAAGTACATGTGTATGAAGCTAGATAGACATACACATAACATAAATTGTGTATTCACAGACAATGTGTCATTCGAGCATAGAAAACTATTAGATGTATAAATTAGGCACAGATGGTGTCCTGCCCTGCCGGGGTGGCTGACAGATTGCATTACCATTTTGAAACTCAACAAGTTTTTCCCTTTGTATTTACATGTAATTGTTGCTACCTTCAAAGAGGAAGTAGGCAATTTAAAATGTAAATTCTGACATTTTACTTTCGACCCGAAGTATTTGAACTGGCAAATGCATTTTATGACATTTTCATTTTCATTTCGACACAAAGTTTGCATAACCGAGTGAGAACTGGAAATCCAATTCCTGCATTTTCATTCGAAATTTGACAGCTATTTGCTTCCAAAGTTGAAGGATGCACATTTTAAAAAGTATACAGCATAGTATTTTCTTAGTTAAGAAACGGTGATGCATTTTTTTCTCATCTCTTCTATGAGACCACGACCAGTTGTGGGAGAGGCTGATTTTTATGAGCTGTGTAGAAATTCCGTCGTCCATACGATCAAATTGTTGGAACCCTGGAGCCTTGTTCAACAAGACTAAAACAATGCAGTCCAAAAATATCAAGCTCTATCAGCATACATTGCAATGTAATTAGTCTCTGTCAATTTGACCAATGAAATTTCGATAAGTCTGGTGGTATATTATGTGTCCACGACACATAGGCCTATAATATCTACAACCGATGACATAATCCAATCTCCATAGGTGTTTGCTGAATGTGTGTAGGACAAAGATTGTGTCAATCACGTGATCTTTTGATTAGAAGGCTGTTGATTTGAGGGTTGTGAAAGAGGTTGGTCTCCTTGGGCCTATACATGTCTCTACCTGTCAGTGAGGAGGCGTGTCTCATTAGATCCCATCTCAATATTTCTGTCTCCATCAACCCTCTGTTCATAGTGGGCTGTTGTATTGCAGGGTTAATTATGTTGGACAAGCCTTCAGATGAGCAGCTCTGCTACCCAGGCTCTAATGTATCATGTTTCAGGGCAGAGTATAGTGTAGGGTCTCAAGTTGGTCTGTATTTGTTATTCATGTTTGACATACTGGTAAACATTTTGGGGAACTCTGTTGTTATATTGAGTATTGGTCATTTTAAACAGCTACACAGCCCCACCAATGTGCTAGTCTTGTCTTTGGCTGTAACAGATCTGCTTGTGGGTTTAACTGTTGTGCCTTTCAGTATGACACGGGCAATCCAAGGCTGCTGGTTCTATGGAGACACATTCTGCCAGATCCACACCAGCTTTGACTTCCTTTTGACCTCCAGCTCCATCTTCCACCTGGTCTGTATCGCTGTGGACCGCTATGAGGCTGTGTGTAATCCACTGCGCTACACTAACAACATCACCATGTCTGTGGCATGGCTCATGGTGTTAGCCTGCTGGGTAGTGGCTGCTCTCTACTCCTACAGCCTGATATATTCTAAGGTTAATGTTGCAGGGATGGAGGACTATGTGGATTCTATTTATTGCTTGGGCAGCTGTAACGTGATCTTTAACAATCTTTGGTTAGCCATCAACCCCTTGATTTTGTTTTTCTTACCTTGCACTGTCATGGTAGGCTTATATTTGCAAATATTTCTAGTGGTTAAAAAACAGTTACGAAAGATTCAAGGCCTTAACCAAAATGTCCTTGCAGAGGAAGGGCTTTCTAAACGGTTAGACCACAAAGCAGCAAAGACACTGGGAATTGTAGTTGGGGTATATATATTGTATATATATATGTTATATATGGTATATATGTTTTATACCTTTGTTTCGCAGCACTTTTATTGATCCCTACAAAGGGTTCATCACGCCAGAAACCCTCTATGAGGCCTTTGCTTGGCCGTCCTACTTTAACTCCAGCATGAATCCAATCATCTACGCTATGTTTTACCCTTGGTTCAGAAAATGTTTTCATCTCATTGTTAGATTGAAAATATTTAACCAAAATTCATCAGACATAAATGTATTTTTCATCATCATCATCATCATCATCATCTTCGTCAGCTTATCCGATCGGGTCGCGGAGGTAGTAGTTCCAGCAGAGAGCCCCATCCTTCCCTTTCCCGGGCCACATCCGCCAGCTCTGACTGGGGGATTCCAAGGCGCTCCCCGACCAGCATAGAGATATAATCCCTCCACCTGGTCCTTGGTCTGCCCAGTGGCCTCCGCCCAGCTTTGCCTTTTGGCTCAGCTCTCTCTTGGTTACAACGGTGCGATACAGCGACTGCAATACCGCTCCCGCTGCTCCGATTCTCCGGCCCAGCTCACGTTCCATTTTCCCGTCACTCGAGAACAAAACCCCAAGATACTAAAACTCCTTCACCACTTCACACTCGGCTGCAAACCGATCCAATGAGTGCTGAAGGTCGCAGGCTGATGGCGCCATCAGTACCACATCATCCGCAAAAAGCAGTGACGTGATCCCAAGCTCACCAAGCTGCAGCCCTCCTCCCCCGCGGCTACGCCTTGAAATCCTGTCCATGAATGATACAAACAGAATCGGTGACAAAGCGCAGCCCTGTAGGAGACCAACGCTCACCGGAAACGAGTTTGACTTACTGCCGAGAACCCGGACACAGCTTTCGCTTTGGGAGTACAGAGATTGGATGGCCCTAAGTAGTGACCCCCTCACCCCATACTCCCGCAGCACCTCCCACAATAGCTCCCTGGGGACCCGGTCATACGCCTTCTCCAAATCCACAAAACACATGTAGACCGGATAGTCATACTCCCAAGCCCCCTCCAGGATCCTTGAGAGAGTAAAAATTTGGTCCGTTGTTCCACGCCCTGGTCGGAAACCGCATTGTTCCTCTTCAATCCGAGGTTCGACTATCGGCCGGACCCTCCTTTCCAACACCCTAGAGTAAACTTTCCCGGGGAGGCTGAGTAATGTGATGCCCCTATAATTGGCACACACTCTCAGGTCCCCCTTTTAGAAGAGGGGAACCACCACCCCGGTCTGCCACTCCTTAGGTGCTGTTCCTGACCTCCACGCAATGTTGATGAGACGTGTCATCCATGACAGTCCCTCAACACCCAGAGCCTTCAGCATTTCAGGGCGGATCTCATCAACCCCTGGGGCTTTGCCACTGTGGAGTTGTTTGACTACCTCAGTGACCTCCACCAGGGAAATTGGCGTTGATCCCCCATCCTCCTCTAGCTCCGCCTCAACCATGGAGGGGGGATTTGTCGGGTTTAGGAGTTCCTCAAAGTGCTCCAAAATGCACCGTCCCATCACCTGATCAGTTGAAGTCAACAGCGTCCCATCCTTGCTGTATATAGCTTGAATGCTTCCCTGCTTTCCCCTCCTGAGGTGCCGGATGGTTTTCCAGAACAACTTTGGTGCCAGCCTAAAGTCCTTCTCCATGGCTTCTCCGAACTCCTCCCACACCCGCTGCTTCGCCTCTGCCACCGCCGAGGCTGCAGTCCTCCGTGCCTGTCGATACCTTGCAACTGCTTCCGGAGTCCCCCGGGATAGCATATCCCGGAAGGCTTCC
Organism: Aplochiton taeniatus; assembly: GCA_017639675.1. NCBI lineage: Eukaryota > Metazoa > Chordata > Actinopteri > Galaxiiformes > Galaxiidae > Aplochiton > Aplochiton taeniatus. Next base: position 1,546,318 of record CM030190.1, read on the forward strand.
TTCTTCAGTCGGACGGCTCCCCTGACCCCTGGTGTCCACCAGGGTGTTCGGGGATTACCGCCCCTTGAGGCACCCAAGACTTGAGACCACAACTCTCAGACGCGGCTTTAGCAATGGAGGCTTTGAACATTGCCCACTCTGGTTCTATGCCCCCAGCCCCCACAGGGATGCAAGAGAAGCTCCGCCGGAGGTGTGAGTTAAAGGCCTCCCGTACCGGGGCCTCCTCCAGACGTTCCCAGTTCATCCGCACTACACGTTTGGGCTTACCAGGTCTGTCCAGAGGCTTCCCCGGCCACCTGACCCAACTCACCACCAGATGGTGATCAGTTGACAGCTCCGCCCCTCTCTTTACCCGAGTGTCCAAAACATAGGGCCTCAGATCCGATGACACGATTACAAAATCGATCATTGACCTTCTGCCCAGGGTGCTCTGGTACCAAGTACACTTATGAGCATCCTTATGTTCGAACATGGTGTTCGTTATGGCCATTCCATGACTAGCACAGAAGTCCAATAACAAGCCACCACTCGGGTTCAGATCCGGGCGGCCGTGCCTCCCAATCACGCCCCTCCAAGTGTCTCCATCATTGCCCACATGTGAGTTGAAGTCTCCCAGTAAGACTACGGAGTCCCCACCAGGAGCCCTATGCAGGACTCCATCCAGGGTCTCCAAGAAGGCCGAATACTCCACACTACTGTTTGGCGCATAGGCGCAGACAACAGTCAGAGTTTTCCCCCCAGCGACCCGCAGGCGTAGGGAGGCGACCCTCTCATCCACCGGGATAAACTTCAACATAGAGGCACTCAGCCGGGGACTTATAAGTATCCCCACTCCCGCCTTGCGCCTCGCACCTCGGGCCACTCCGGAGAAGAATAGAGTCCAACCCCTGTCCAGGATTGAGGTACCAGAGCCGAGGCTGTGCGTAGAGGTAAGCCCCACCAGATCCAACTGGTAGCGCTCCACCTCCCGCACAAGCTCCGGCTCTTTCCCTCCCAGAGAGGTGACGTTCCACGTCCCCAAAGCCAGCCTCTGCCACCCAGGTCTGGTCCGTCGAGACCCTCTACCTTCACTACCACCTTTCTGGCAGTGCACCCGACCCCATTGGTTCTTCCCGCAGGTGGTGAGCCCACGGGACGGAGAAGTTGAGACGGTGATGGTGTTTTCCACGTTGCTTCTTCGGGCTGTGCCCGGCCGGGCTCCGCGGCAAGCCCGGCCACCAGGCGCTCGCTGACGGGTCCTCCTCCTGGGCCTGGCTCCAGGAGGGGACCCCGGGCTTCCTCCGGGCCGGGTATCTACTCTTCTTCCTCGCTTGTCCATGAGGTGTATTTGGGACCATTCTTTGTCTGGCCCCTCGCCTGAGACCAAATTGCCATGGGAGACCCTACCAGGAACACAAGGTTCCAGGCAATACAGCCCTCAGGTTCACAGAGGCACACAAACCTCTCCACCACGTTAAGGTGATGGTCCCCATGAGAGGGGAATGTATTTTTATCTTTCACAAAACAAGAGATCTAATGTATTAATGGCTTTCGTTTACAGATGTAACGTGAACAGTTTATTTTCAATCTGGGGAAGATCTGTACAATTAAATGCTGGTGTGCGTGCTTTGTTGCACAAACTGTGTTATGAGTCATGCTGAGACTACAGTGAAGTATTAGAATAATGCTTGTTTTTTATCATCACACAAACAAAGCTCCTGATTTTGAAATGCCTGTTTCAGTTGCAAATAGTCAGACAGGGAAGTCAAACACCATAGCTCATTAATCACCTTAGTCACATCATTGTCAGCTGGAAAGAGAAGAATCCACAGTCCAACTTGTCTGTAATGCACGTTTGGTGTACATGCCCTGAATGGATTTCTTCTGAGACTTTTCATACAAAGAATGCTATTTATTATTTTAACGAAACAATAGCTGTTAAAAAGCCTGTAAAAGCCAGATATTCAAATGTTATATTCGATTGACTGCAAGTCAAAATTATTATGTATCCCACAAATCTTGTTGCCTTCAGATATAATTTGTCAGCATGATGGAAATAACGTTGTCTAATAAATCAATGATTTTATGTTACTTGTGTTATTATTACCCTAGGTTGGCTATTGTCCAAACTAGCCCTACTTAGTTGTCAATGCAAAAAGACATATGCTCCAATGGTTCTTTTGCTTTATTAACATGTGCAAACAACGAGAAAAACATTCTTACAGGAACTTGCAGAGGCTGGAGCCTTGGATACAAAACAGCAGCTATAAGAAACACTTAACAATATGACAAAATTTTGTGCTGTACTTTGTCATGATGACAGTCCTATTTTGTTATAGCTTAATTGTCAGGGCTAGAGGCTATAATTCAACCTAGTGTGAAGAAGACAGTCTCATGGAAATGCATAGGTGTGCGGAATTCCTAAGGATTTTAGCGTGGCTTTCATACGTATTTTGACACTTTTGGTGGGCTCAGTAGATTCTTATAATAGAAAACCTGCATGTCTATTCCATTTATTTCTCAAAACATCAATTCAACACCTCAGGCTCAGATTTCACTGATTAGTTCGGAAATATTACAGAAACAGTCTTTTTTGGTCAAAATTTCTTGAGGGTTTTAGCTTACAAAAACATACGATGTTTAATATTTTTTCACAATTACCATACAGCTATACTGAAGCTAAAATGTCTACAAATATATATACAGTGGGGCCAAAAAGTATTTAGTCAGCCACTGATTGTGCAAGTTCTCCTACTTAGAAAGATGAGAGAGGTCTGTAATTTTCATCATAGGTACACTTCAACTATGAGAGACAAAAATGAGAAAAAAAATCCAGGAAATCACATTGTAGGATTTTTAAAGAATGTATTTGTAAATTATGGTGGAAATAAGTATTTGGTCACCCACAAACAAGCAAGATTTCTGGCTCTCACAGACCTGTAACTTCTTCTTGAAGAAGCTCTTCTGTCCTCCACTCGTTACCTGTATTAATGGAACCTGTTTGACCTCGCCATCTGTATAAAAGACACCTGTCCACAGCCTCAAACAGTCAGACTCCAAACTCAACCATGGCCAAGACCAAAGAGCTGTCGAAGGACACCAGGAAGAAAATTGTAGACCTGCACCAGGCTGGGAAGAGTGAATCTGCAATAGGCAAGCAGGTTGGTGTGAATAGATCAACTGTGTGAGCAATTGTAAGAAAATGGAAGACATACGAGACCATCGATAATCTCCCTCGATCTGGGGCCCCACGCAAGATCTCATCCCGTGGGGGATGATCATGAGAACGGTGAGCAAAAATCCCAGAACTACACGGAGGGACCTGATGAATGACCTGCAGAGAGCTGGGACCAAAGTAACAAAGGCTACCATCAGTAACACACTACGCCGAGAGGGACTCAAATCCTGCAGTGCCAGGCGTGTCCCCCTGCTTAAGCCTGTACATGTCCAGGCCCGTCTGAAGTTTGCCAGAGAGCATATGGATGATCCAGAGGATTGGGAGAATATCATGTGGTCAGATGAAACCAAAATAGAACTTTTTGGTAAAAACTCAACTCGCTGTGTTTGGAGGAAGAAGAATGCTGAGTTGCATCCCAAGAACACCATACCTACTGTGAAGCATGGGGGTGGAAACATCATGCTTTGGGGCTGTTTTACTGCAAAGGGGACAGGACGACTGATCCGTGTTAAGGGAAGAATGAACGGGGCCATGTATCGTGAGATTTTAAGCCAAAACCTCCCTCCATCAGTGATTGCATTGAAGATGGAACGTGGCTGGGTCTTCCAGCATGACAATGATCCCAAACACACCGCTCGGGCAACGAAGGAGTGGCTCCGTAAAAAGTATTTCAAGGTCCTGGAGTGGCCTAGCCAGTCTCCAGACCTCAACCCCATAGAAAATTTGTGGAGGGAGTTGAAAGTCCGTGTTGCCCAGCGACAGCCCCAAAACATGACTGCTCTAGAGGAGATCTGCATGGAGGAATGGGCCAAAATACCAGCTACAGTGTGTGCAAACCTGATGAAGACTTACAGGAAACGTTTGACCTCTGTCATTGCCAACAAAGGTTATGTTACAAAGTATTGAGTTGAACTTTTGTTATTGACCAAATACTTATTTTCCACCATCATTTACAAATAAATTCTTTAAAAATCCTACAATGTGATTTCCTGGATTTTTTTTCTCATTTTTGTCTCACATAGTTGAAGTGTACCTATGATGAATTACAGACCTCTCTCATCTTTCTAAGTAGGAGAACTTGCACAATCAGTGTCTGACTAAATACTTTTTGGCCCCACTGTATATGAGGCTGTGTGTAATCCACTGCGCTACACTAACAACATCACCATGTCTGTGGCATGGCTCATGGTGTTAGTCAGTTGGGTATTTGCTGCTCTCTACTCCTACGACCTGATATATTCCAAGGCTAATGTTGCAGGGATGGAGGACTATGTGGATTCTATTTATTGCTTGGGCAGCTGTAATGTGATCTTCAACAATCTTTGGGTAACTATTAACCCATTGATTTTGTTTCTCTTACCCTGCACTGTTATGGTCCTCTTGTACATGCAAATATTTCCAGTGGTTAATAAACTGTTGCGAAAGATTGAAGGCCTTAACCAAAATGTCCATGCAAAGGGAGGGCTTTCTAAACGGTCAGAACACAAAGCAGCAAAGACACTGGGAATTGTAGTGGGGGTATATATCTTATGTTTTATACCAATGTTTCTTATCACATATATTGATCGCTACTCAAGATTGAGCACACCAGAAACCCTCTATGAGGTGTTTGCTTGGCTGTCCTACTTTAACTCCAGCATGAATCCAATCATCTACGCTTTGTTTTACCCTTGGTTCAGGAAATGTTTTAAAGTCATTGTTACATTAAAAATATTTGACCGAAATTCATCCAGTATGAATATATTTTTTTCTTTCACGAAACATGAGATATAATCATAACTACCTAATTTCTTGTTTACAGATGTACTGTGAACATCTGTACTGTGTGCTATTTATCTTCAATCAGGGGGAATATACTGTATCTGTGCAATGATATGCTGGTGTGGGTGCTTTGTTGCATAAACTGTGTTATGAGTCATGTTAAACAACAGTGAATCAATAGAATAATGTTTGGTGTTTATCATCACTGTGCAGAAATAAATAGCGGCTCAGGATTTATTTTGATCCATTCTGAGTCATTTTGAACTAATTTCACTTGTTGCTGACTCCTAACCCTATTTAAAATGATATTCAATGAATATCTATTAACATTGTATCCTAGAAATATACTGAAATATACTGATTATATCCTAGAAATATATATTAAGATGATATCCAATAAATATAAATTAACATTGTATCCTAGAAATATACTGTATATTAACATTAGATCCTAGAAATTAACATTAGATCCTAGAAATATACTGTATATTAACCTTATATCCTAGAAGTGTATATTAACATTGTATCCTAGAAATATATTTTAACATGATATCCTTTTCTTTGCTGTATGCTTTGCAATGTTAATATTAGCATGACATAAAGCCACCTTTCATGTTTGAGACATGAACAAGTCTACAGAGTTTCTCTTTACAGTCTTTTCTTCATTTAGAATCAAGGTTGCATTTTAAAGTTGTATAATGACTGACTAATGAAATGAGCTCTTAAGGAAATAAAATCAATCAGCTGCAATGCCAGCACGTTTGCAATCTTTCAACGAAGATGGGACGAGTTTTAAAAGCTCCTCTTTACTCTTATTTTACAATGATCATCGTATTCTGTTTGTAAAAAAGTAGGTAAATTAATTACAGTTATAATTCACTAGAAATGCACTTCCAGAGAAACTGCGAATGTGATTGCATTGTCGCTTACAGACAAAACCCTGCTATTCAGAGCGTCAATGTAGCTGGGAAATGATGACACCTCTCAGCAGAGCACATTAGAGGGTTCAAAAAGTAAATCGGCATGGAGTCCTAGCCTGTTAGGTACATTGATATAGTAGGCTACATGTAAGTGGGGCTTTCAATATGTGTTGATGTTGGCATTCTAGAAAATGTATACATTTCTCTTTCAATCATTTAGGTGTCATCTGGTGTGGTCTACAACCATGATTACCAGGTAACCTTTGTTGCACAACGCAAACTGCATTTACTTAGACTAATCCCCTTGCAATTTCTGCTTACACTTCTACAATTTCAGCTGTTCGCGGTAAATCCAACTACCGTTGATTAATAAAGCCATAAGGGAAAGAAGGTGGAATACAGCGATCAGCTGTTTTTGCTCCTCACACATGGGTCCTGGGCGATAGTCAAAAGGCCTCCACCAAGACGCATTGACCCAATCACTTAAACCACTTGTTGATAGAAGTATGCTGTCCTTCCATTCCTCATCACAAACGACATGCACCAGGCCTTCCCAAACATCAGCATGCTGTATGGTAAACAATTCGTATCAGCAGTGCCAGAGAGAAGCTTCAGCTGCCTTAAGCTTACTAAAACCTATTTGCGGTGATGTATGATGATGGAATCAAGACTTTCCAGACTAACTTTGCTTTCTATCTAGAGGGACATGCTCATCGACAACGACAAAGTAGTTGAGAAGTTCGCCAAAATGAAGGATTGGTACTTCAACATACCACATTCAATTGTATATAGTTTAGTTCACCTGTTGAGCATATTGTACATAGTTTAGTTGACCCCTTTTTTTGTAACTTTTATTTAAACCATATATATTGGACCATAGTTCAGTGGCCTCACTTCTTTGCCAGGCTGTTGGACTTGACTCTTTTCTTTCGCGCCTTCATTATTATTATTTGTGAATTTTGCATGGATCATCATTTTTTTTCAAGTATTCAATTCAACTTGACTTACTTTTCTAGTTATTTCAGTCTTTCAATCATAGAAATAGAATACTAGAGGTGCATCAGTCTCTGTGGTTTCAATATCATAGCTGTTTCCGTATAGCACAAATCTATAGGCCTATTAATAGGCTAGAGATACGCAATGCTAACTGTAACTCCGAGTGTATCCTACAAACACCCTCAGTTTAATAGCCAAAAATGTCAACTCCTCACTGAATGTTTAATAATTCAAGCACATTTTGGAATGGTACAGCGTATAAAGTATAGTATTATTTTATTACTACAATAATAGTCATCTTTCATTGCATAATATGGAGCTGTTAAAACTCACGTCATTCCCTCCTTCTCACAGACAACATGACTACAACATAACAGTGATTTAATATGCTTTTAACAGGGTACTGCTGGAAAAGAGACCTAGTCTCAGTCGGTTACCCTGTTTAAATAAATGAATGAACAAGACAAATAAATACATTTGCTGTGTGACTTATTCAGAAAAGGTTTTCTCATTTCAAATTACAGTCTTTAGACAGCATCTGATTAAAATACCCTTTGTTTGAAATAACAGGTAGACAACGTAGGTTTGTAGGCTGACTGCTGAACAAGCATAGTTGTATTAAACAGACAATTGAAACAGCATCAATCAGTAAGAAAATAATAATAATGGACTTCCTTATGTCAAACCATCTTTAAGTATTCAAATACTTAATATGGCTGGGGGCATCACACCTGTTTACGAAAACAACTGTAACAATAGTTTATAGTTTATAGTGCAATCAACAATCCTTTCCGATCAAGTACAAAATACATTCATGTCTGAGGAATTCTGGGTGAAAATGTTCAATGTAACAATGAGTTTAAAACATTTCCTGAACCAAGGGTAAAACAGAGCGTAGATGATTGGATTCAAGGATGAGTTAAAGTAAGACAACCAAAGAAATACTTCAAAGAGGGTTGACGGTATACTATAGTCCACATAATGATTAATGATGGAGTTAAGAAAGAAAGGCAGCCAACAAAAGATGAAAACACACACTACAATTCCCAGTGTCTTTGCTGCTTTCTGCTCAGAACGTTTAGACAGCCCTCCCTTCACATTTCGATATTGGTTAATGTCTTCGATCTTTCTAGCATGTTCTTTAGCCACCAGAAATATTCTGCTATACAAGCCCACCATAACACCACAGGGAAAGAAAAAGAACAGCAAAGGATCAATAGTTCCCCAAAGAGAATTAAAAAACAGGTTACAGCTCCCTAAGCAATAAATAGATTCAAGGAAGTCCTCCAGCCCTGCAACATTAGCCTTAGAATATATCAGGCCATAGGAGTAAAAAGCAGCCACTACCCAGCAGGCTAACACCATGAGCCCTGCCACAGACATGGTGACATTCTTCATATAGCGCAGTGGATAACACACAGCCTCATAGCGGTCCACAGCGATACAGACTATTTGTAGAATGGAAACTGATGCTAGAAACACATAGAGGCTGGATTGGAGCAGGCAGAATGAGTCTCCATAGAACCAGCAACCTTGAACTGATAGTGCTGCACTAAAAGGCATAACAGTCAGTCCTAGCAGCAGATCTGCTAGGGCCAGAGACAGGACCAGCATGTTAGTGGGGTTGTGCAGCTGTTTAAAATGACCAATACTCAGGATGACCACAGAGTTCCCCACAATGTTGACCAGTATGCCACACCCAAACACCAGGTACAAACCAGATTGAGCCCCTACACTAAACTGTGTTCCGATACATGATACATTAGAGTCTGGGTAACAGAGCTGCTCATTAGATAGCATGTCCATAATTACAAACAGGGCAACAAGCGACAACAGAGAGACGGCTCATGAAAAAAAAGGAAGTGCAAGGGGATCTAAAAAGATCTGCCCTCATCACTGACGATCTCAGACTTTTATACGCCCCTAAAACCTTTGGATGCAAACCCCTCCAATTGTCATCGAATCACAAAAGATTACATGATTTCGATTCTCATTCTGTCACGGCCCTGTGTTGGCAGGGTCCAGAAGAGAACACCTCTGCCCTCTATTTTGACATTGGTTTGTTGGTGCTCGTTTTGATTCATTATTTGCACCTGTGTCTCATCCCTGTACTTAATTCTTTAATTGTTTGCACCTGTTTGGTCCACTATTTAAAGTGATAGTTCAACATTTTGGGAAATAAGATATGCCCCAACTTATCCCTAGTCAGACGAGATGATTAACATAAATTGTTTTGTTTGTACGTCCAACATTGAGTTAGTTGGGTTGTAGGCTAAAGGTCGCCTAGGCCCATGGCTGCAAGCTAGTGGTAACTGGCAGCATAACTGAAAGATACATTCCAAAGCTTTTTGGGCTTATTTTTGCACGTCTAGACATTGCAGCTACGAACCATGATAATATCTTTTCCCAGGTAAACTGAGGAGCGTATATCAGTGTGTCTGTCAATGCAGTCACCGCTCTACAGATTCTGGGTCTCGGTTCAGGCTGTCTACTGAAACAAGGTAAAACTACGGTTCAGTGTTGCAATACAATAGGTCCGACCGTCTCTCAGTTTCAATAACAACAACGTCTTGCTTTTAGATTTTAATTTTGATACGCACGAAATAAAGAGGATACAACAGGTAAATAACAAAGCTTTGGAGTTTATATAACGTGTATTTTGTCACTTGTTTCTGACAGAGCCATGTTGCCGGTTACCACTTGCTTACGGCCATGGGGCTAGGCTATATTTAGCCTACAACCTATCTAACTCAAAATTGGACGTACAAACATGATATCAATCATCTTGTTTGACTAGGGGTAAGTTGTGGCATATATTATTTCCCAAAATGGTGAACTACCCATTTAAGTTCCCTGAGAATGTCATTCTGTGCACGGTCATTGTACTTATGTTTGGTTGCCTAAGTTTGCATCAAGCCATACATTTTTTTCAAGCCTTGTTGTCTCCTTGGTTATATATTGCCCTGCCTCCTGAGTTTGCTTTGATACTTTCTAGTTTTACTTTAGACTCTTGGTAGTTCTCACTGGTTTAAACAGGTATCTGCAACTGGGCCTTCTCTCTCTGGAGGAAACCGTGACACATTCTCTGGCTTCAAATATACTCTATGGCTTTATGGGGAGATAGATGGGAGGCTGTCAGTGGATAAAACGATAGAGAGTAAATACAAAAATAAGTGGGGATGATTAAACAGTCTAGATGCTCTCTTTGTAACATGCTCATGCACATAACATTGTATTGTGTATACAGTGTACTGTTGAAAATGTAGCTTTCGTTAGTAGTAGTTAGTAGTAGCGTAAGTGCAAGAAACCCATCACCCTTTTATGACGCAGGTTCTTTAAAAGAAATCGTCTGCATTTGAATACGTGGTACGATAGCACTGAACTAGTGTTGCGTTGTGGAGGTGAGAGACCGGTGTAGAGGCTAATGCTTTTAGCATATTGCTATTGGTTTTATTGCCAATATGTCATTCCCATAGCAACAACATTATTTCGGACATCTGAAGTTGAAGATTACATTTAGACTCTAAGTAGTCATGTAAGTGTTCAACGAAATGTGCTTGAGATTGGAGCCTTCTCTTGAGGATTATTGATCTGTGTTAAGAAAACTCTGTGTCATGAAGAGTTCCTCACAACACGCTGTGGGGCCCAGACTGGGAGCAAGCTGGAGGGCAGTTCAGTCCCGATTTTTGGTTTCTTGTTTTATATCTGTTAGGACAATCGTTTTATGCTTTCTATATAGAAAATAGGTAGCTCACAACCATAGCTTAAAACTGACCGATGGATAGATTAATGAATGAGAACATTTTATTGTTCAACAGTAATCGAGATAACATAAAAATGACAATAAAAAATGTACAACTGGTGTAATTTATAAATACATAATTGCCTTATGCATTTATATTTTAATGGAATGACAAACATTTAAAATCACCACATTCACATCAAACATTCATTAAACAGTTAACATCTTTTTGTTTGGTGCACAGTAAATAATTCTGTATATCTATGCCTCTTTACTCAGGATTGTTTTGATTCAGTAAGTGAAAAACAACAACATACACTGGAGTCATAGTTAATTGGACTTCAGAGTTTTATCTGGTAAATAAACATCACCCAAAATAATTTTCATCCACAATAATGATTAAATAGTTGTTGTGCCTATTATCTCCATCTTATGCTGTCGTTATCATACTTTCATAGGCTGTTACTGCTACATATTTATTGGGCAGCTGAGTATGATTTACCCCGAAAATATGTTGATATACAATTGCCATGATCATACCTGACAAGTCAAATGCGAGGACTGAGCAAATAGTTCTTCAACGGTCTTAACATAAAATATGTCCTCCATCTCAGAAATGGTGAACATCAAATTAATTATCAAGCTCAGTTTAAATCATCAATCCGCAGAGGCCAAATTACCCAATTTAGTATTAACTCATTTTTATTTATCACTCGCTTTATGATCCATTACATTGTAATACATCACTATTTAGTGTTAACATATTTATTTTATACTTGCTTTAAGATCCAGTTCTAAGCATGAATTTGTATAGGTACATTTTGAATGTCTCTATGAGGTATGTTCACAGCAGCAATTTGAAACATCTCTGTAATTTAAGCATTTGATTAATAGACTAAAAAGGGTGACATAATGTTAAATCTATATTTCTATGATCTTGACATGCTGCTTGGTCTTTGACGGTGCCTGCTTGAGCCTGCAGTGACCGTCAAGCTCACATGTGACCATTATTGGAAAGATGATAAATAATGTTGTATGAACTTTAGGTTTCCAACAAAGTGTTATTTGTCTATTTGTGATAGACTCATTCATCTTGACATATAGGTTGTACAACGCCAAGTCTCTTTTACTATACAACGGGATACTTAGGCTTATCGCACGCTGTGTATGTGTCTGTGGCCGTTAAAGTGTAAAAGCAAAAAACATATTTTGAATATAATATCGTTTTTAAGAATCATAATAAATTATGATAAAAAATAATTTACAACAGTAATAACATTCATTATATCATATGGAGCTATTAAAACTCATGGCAGTCACTCAAGCTATATGATTAAACTAAGCAAGTACTTAAAGATGAAATTTGTAGGGTGTCTTATACTGACAAAATACGCTCAAACTAATCTCACTAAACAATCATTAAAAAACAGCTAAAAAAGAATCCTTTACTCTAAGGTGCAGACTCGAAGGAGAAACAATGTTGACTTGATCATGTCCTTTCAGACAGTTAAAAAGAATGATCCTGTTCTTTTATGATGACATCAACATTTGAAACAAAAAGGGTGAAAGCAGATTTTAACAAGGGAAACTGAGAATGCACATCTATATTGTTCAATAGGAACGCACATTGATGTCAAATGAGATAGTATGCTAATGAGTGGCTGTACTGATACAAGATACAGACATACACACACACACACAATATCACTCATATTTATGCTATTTACAACCACAATAACATTCATTATATCATATGGAGCTATTAAAACTCATGGCAATCACTCACAATAGCAGTGGCTGTACTGATATAGAATAAATGCACAATATTACTGTCATTGACAAAAAGGTGTTGCTACACAAAAGAATCATTAGATTCTGTCTTTGAACAGCACCACACCGTAAAGTAACCTGTTCTGTCAATGTAGAATGTCAAAACCATCTTACTTTCTATCTTTCTTTCTATTTACAGAAGTAACCCCATCGATTAAACAAAGCTGTTCACACAAACCAGCTGCAAAAGGTGATTGTAAAAAGGTTTCATTCAGAATGTCACATTATCTTAGATCAATTAAAAAAGACGTTGATATCAGAAGAATTGTGGTTAAATATTTTCAGTGTGACTATGAGTTTGAAACATTTCTTGAACCAAGGGTAAAACAGAGCATAGATGATAGGATTCAAGGTGGAGTTAAAGTGACCCACCCATATAAAAACCTCAAAAAGGGTTTCAGGTATTCTGAAGTCTATGTAATGATTAATGATAGAGTTGAGAAAGAAAGGCGTCCAACAAAATATAAAAGCACCCACTACAATTCCCAGGGTCTTTGCTGCTTTCTGCTCTGACCGTTTAGACAGCCCTCCCCTTGCATTACAACCTTTGGTAACATCATCAATCCGTCGCATATGTTCTCTAGCCACCAGAAATATTCTGGTGTACAAGCCCGCCATAACAGTGCAGGGGAAGAAAAAGAACAGCAAAGGGTCGATAGTTCCCCACAGTGAATTAAAGAACAGGTTACAGCTTCCTAAGCAATAAATAGATTCCAGAAAAATCTCAAGCCCTGCAACGTTGGCCTTAGAATATATCAGGCCATAGGAGTAAACAGCAGCCACTACCCAGCAGGCTAACACCATGAGCCATGCCACATTCATGGTGATGCTGTTGGTGTAGCGTAGTGGATTACAAACAGCCTCATAGCGGTCCACAGCGATACAGATGACGTGTAAGATGGAGACAGAGGTTAGGAACATGTAGAAGCCAGAGTGGAGCAGGCAGAATGAGTCTCCATAGAACCAGCAGCCTTGGACAGCTTGAGCTGCACTAAAAGGCATTACAGTCAGTCCCAGCAGCAGATCTGCTAGGGCCAGAGACAGGACCAGCATGTTAGTGGGGCTGTGCAGCTGTTTAAAATGACCAATACTCAGGATGACCACAGAGTTCCCCACAATGTTTACGAGGATGTTTAACCCCAAAATCACATACAGACCAACTTGAGCCCCTGCACTCAATTGTGTTCTGAAACATGATATGTTTGAGCCTGGGTAGCAGAGCTGTTCATCAGAAGGCTTGTCCATCACCAACAACAACAATACCATAGCAACCAACAGACAAATGGCTCATGGAAAAAGAAAAACATATGCAGCCAGGGACTCTAAAGAGATCCGCCTCCTCACTGACAATCACAACCTTTTATTCACTCCCAAACCTTCTCACACCATGCCCCTCCAACGGCCCTCGAATCAAAAAAGATAACTTGATTTACATAATGTTTATCCAACCTATCATGGAAACTCTGTGGCTTTAACTTAGGAGATGGATTAAAGATGATAGAAGAAGGGAAAATAAGAGAGGGACTTACTAAAATCCTCGATGCTTTTGGCCTATAACATTGTCCTTGTGCATTATCATATCATAATTATCATATCACAATGAATCATGACCATTGATAAAAATGCATGCAGCAAATTTAAATATTGTATCTACAGAGCAAATATTGTGATAAAACAGGCCTTGTGAACACTTCTCCAACCAACCAACATTCATGTGTGCTGTAAAGCTTATTATAACTACAGTATCATTATTTTTCATGTGAAAAAGCATGATGTAGGCTGGCTGTTGAAACTGATTATGATAAAAAGGGGAGGGGGGCAGGGGCGATCTGGAGAAGTATCTAACACGCTGGCCTTTACTTTGGTTCATATAACTAGGTGTTTTCTTGGTTGATGACCACAGTAGCTTACTTTCCATCATAGGCCTAATCAGGGCTAGCCTGGGCTAGGGCAGGTTAAAAGTGAGAATAACACAGATTGTTTATCAATATTACTATATTGTACATTTATATGGTCTGTCTCCTGACATATCAGGCAATAAATCTATACAAAAATGTAACTACCAAACTATCAATTAATTTAAATGTACATCATTTACCCAGTTTGGCGTGTACAGTTACTACAGCTAGAGAAAGGGTGTCATTCTAAATGCACTTAGAAAACACACCTTGAACCTATGTCATCCTTTAGGGAGCCCATCATTGATCTCAAATCTGTTTCAATAACATATATAAGACATGACCTGGGCTGGCCACAGTTTCTATAGAAGTGTTGTTGTGTGCCCTTGCTACAGCGAGGTCTTAACGATGGCTAAGATTTTCTGAGCTAGTTCTACCAGCAGCACCAATTTAAAATTTGTAAAAACAGAGTATTTGCTGTTGTTGCTCCCACTCTATATAACAATCTCCCCTTTACTTACAATAAAGCAGAGCAAATTGTTGGTTTTAAGAAGCTTTTACAATTCATCTATATCGGAAGCACTTTTTCTGTGATAACATTTTATTTTTTATGTCATTTATTATGATTGTATCCTCTATGTATCAGTGTGTCCCTAAACTCTGGATTCTTCTATTCTTCTGGGGGCCATTTTATCCCTCACAGTATTTGGAAACCTTCCAGTCATCCTCACTGTTGCTCACTTCAAACAGCTTCACACTCCAACTAACTATCTTGTGCTGTCTCTGGCTGTGGCTGACCTCTTACTAGGGAGAGCAGAGCATAGCTATGTGCAGGGCAATCGGACAGCTTCCACGTTTATATTTTTATAACACTGGGACTTCAATAGGGTTTATTTGAGAAAGTAACATGACACATTCCTTATTACTTACAATTCAAAGAAACATGTCACAGTGAGTTGCAATATAAGATTCTGAGAACAGTAATAATTTAAATTAGTGCTACAAGTGTATACAATAGTTCTGTATTACTTGAATAAAAAAAGAAAATCCACAGCTTTTTCCTGGATTCATTCATATTTGTTTTGATATGACTTCCTAAATATATTTACATTTTTAAAAGGTAATATGTTCAAGGTTATTTCATTATTTATTCAAGTGCAGTAAACTTGTCTGGAGAGTTTTTCACTCAAACACAATATCTAGTCTAATTTCGTTGAGGGATAAGCCTGTGTTTTACATGTCAAAACACCATATGAATAAATTGTACTTCATTAAAAAAAGTTGTATACGTGTGTTTCTGCTCTATGAGCTAACATTTCGTAACATATAAACTCACAGTGTTTGTCTTTGATAAAGATGCCACTTTAAGGTGCACAGTAGGGAGGCAGTGAGATCATATCCATGGAACTGAAGCACCATCACATTGAGTTGTTCTTTCCTAACGTTGGTGCAAACAAGATTCACGCTTCTCAAGTCAATTTGCACGGGTGTGTTTATTAATGGCTTTTTATGTTCATAAAAAGTGAATACAATACTCAACTGAAAGGTACATTAAAAAGTAACTTTGGACCTCATACAGTTATATTGCATTGTGTGGAAAAGCAACTATTTGATTAAATCCATTTTATGTAAACGCTATTAACAATTTGAGTGTGACCGTTACATTTTAAGTAAAGCAATCTGTATTGCCCATTATGATCTATTAGTCATGTACTAATTAAAATAATAAACAGTAAGGCATTAGCAGAACTGCAAGTATTATGATTCCAATAATATTAAATGCAGGGCTTACAGTTTCAGAAACATTTATTCAGAAAACAACTTGATATCTGAAGAGTCTGTTTGAAAGATTTTACCAGATATAAACAATGTCAATGCCTTCCTAAACCAACTGTAAAAAAATGCATAAACCAAGGGATTCAAAGTCGAATTCAGGAAACCAAACCACAGAAGTGTTATAAACAAACGTGGCGGAGTGGAATAACTGATAAATGGATCAATGACATTACATATGAAAAAGGGAGTCCAACACAAGAGAAACACTCCCATGACGATAGCAAGCGTTTTGGTGGCTTTTCTCTGGGATTTTGCCACAGCTCGTTCAGAGCTCAGACACTTTGTATTGTGTATACTGCGTGCTTGCCTTCGTGCTACTAACAAAATCTTGAGGTAGACACTCAGCATGATGATCCCTGGTATGTAAAAAGAAAGTATTGATGACACTGTGCTTGACCCTTTACTTAGAAATAAAACACATCTCCCTTCACACGCAACATGGGCGTAGTAAAAATCTTCGACTCCTATCATATTAAGCTTCATAAACATCATTACAAAGCCCTCAAGGACAGCAAAACCCCAGCTTACCAAGATCATGATCAGAATAGTATAAATAGTTACCTTATTTCTATACTTCATAGGGTGACACACTGCATAATATCGTTCAATAGAAATAAAACATAGATTTAGAATTGAGGCTGTACCAAACATAACAATTGCACTGTTAAAGATTTTACAGAACAATTCTCCAAAATACCAGCAGGTTTCCACACATTGCACCATGCTAGGAAACATGACCACTGTCCCCAGTAAGAGGTCAGCCACAGCCAGAGACAGCACAAGATAGTTAGTTGGAGTGTGAAGCTGTTTGAAGTGAGCAACGGTGATGATGACTAGAAGGTTTCCACACACTGTGAGGACTGAAACGGCCCCCAGAATCACATATAGAAGAATCCGGAGTTTTAAAGGATACACTGTCTTTAAACATGACCCATTTCTGCCCTCATAGCAAAGCAGTGTCTCCATCCTGCTAGGAAGACTGCAATATGACAAAATCACAAAAGGTTATTAAAAAAATTGTGACAGTTTAGAAAGTCTAAATAATAACAAGAGTCAACAGTACTACTCTACGATACACAATGAACACAAACCTTGTCATGGCTACAGAATAAGCGTAGCAGACTTACCTCACACTGACTGTTAGTGTGATAATAAGCAGTACTCTCAGTAATAGGTTTTATAATAAGGAGCACGTGTCTGGATAACACCCGCTCTGTATTATACGCATGCTCAGAACACATGTTTACTTCACAAAGAGATCAACATCATACACTTTTGAAATGGTAAAATAGTTTGAGAAACTTTTTTTTTAAGATTTCAGCCCCGATAGGAACATTGCCCCATTGCTCCAAAGGCAGATAACATAATATCTACTATGTATCAATAAAATATTGATGTAGACTTTTTATTATTCACACGTTTGTTAGGCCCCAGCACAGACCTTCTCTGCTTAGGCATCTGATTGATATGAAGCTATTATCGGCATCAACCAAGGAAACCTCACGTTAAGGTGACCAAAGTAAGGGCCAGTTTGCTGAATACAGAAAGTCAACTTCCCCCGGCCCCTTACAGTTGTTTTTTCCATGAACAGTTTAACCTCTTTTAGCCTGTTGTACCGATGGTGGGTCACCAGGGACTTTTCTTTCTAATTTTCTACATTTTTATTTATGTAACAACCAGTTAGTCTTTATCACTTTATTACCTTACACTCTCCTGCTTTCTTTATTAGGTAAGAATCTGTGATCGTAAACCCAGTGGACAAAAATAACCCTACAAAGCGTTGGGCCAGTCTAGACAGGCTGCCTGTACTTTA
The DNA here is from genome assembly GCA_017639675.1 of Aplochiton taeniatus. Taxonomy (NCBI): domain Eukaryota; kingdom Metazoa; phylum Chordata; class Actinopteri; order Galaxiiformes; family Galaxiidae; genus Aplochiton; species Aplochiton taeniatus. Next base: position 1,564,271 of record CM030190.1, read on the forward strand.
CCGTTTTCGAGAATTTTTCAACACTTTTAGGTCTTTGACACTTATATCGGCATAAAAAGAACATCTATTAGTGTTGACATAAAGCTCCAGCATGACGTGGTTGCAGAGAAATATATTCCCCTTTCTTTTACAGCCTGACTGGATTAATATCTGCATTGTAATGACATTCTAAATGTTAAAGATGTCAGCATCTAGAGCAAGGTTTGACTGAAGCTCTTGTAGCACCATTTTCAAGGTGAATTTATACCAAGGGAGGGCATACAAACCCATGATAAAGAGTCTGTGAAAACAAGTAGGGTTTCTTGCCGTGAAAAAATGTATAAACTCCTTTTACCCATTTGCCTCTGTAAAAACACACATGCTTACTGTATCCTGAATGTGTGTAGGGTTAGGAGCGTGTGAGTCATGTGATCTTTGGTGATTTGAGGGCTGTCAAAAGGGGTTTTACCTCCAACGTGAGTGTGTATAAATGTTGGGGATTGTCAAGTGGATTTCGGTAGATCCCCTCAGCATTTCTGATGCATGAACCTTCTGTCTCTGGGGAGTGTAGTCTTAGAGATGATGTTGCTGGTCACTAAGCCATCTGATGAGCAGCTCTGCTACCCAGGCTCTAATGTATCATGTATCAGAACACAGTTTAGTGTAGGGGCTAAATGTGGTCTTTTTCTGGTGTTTTCGTTTGGAATAATGGTTACTATCGTGGGGAACTCTGTGGTCATCCTGAGTATTGGTCATTTTAAACAGCTGCACAGCCCCACTAACATGCTGGTCCTGTCTCTGGCTGCAGCAGATCTGCTGCTGGGACTCACTGTTATGCCCTTTAGTGCAGGTCAGGCTGTCCAAGGCTGTTGGTTCTATGGAAACTCATTCTGCCTTCTGCACACCAGTTTCTACGTGTTTTTAACCTCTGTCTCCATCTTCCACCTGGTCTGTATCGCTGTGGACCGCTATGAGGCTGTGTGTAATCCACTGCGCTACACCAACAACATCACCATGTCTGTGGCATGGCTCATGGTATTAGCCTGCTGGGTAGTGGCTGCTTTCTACTCCTATGGCTTAATATATTCCAAGGCTAATGTTGCAGGAATGGAGGACGTAATAGAATCATTGTATTGCTTAGGAAGCTGTAATGTGTTCTTTAACACCCTTTCAGGAACTATTGATCCTTTGCTGTTCTTTTTCTTTCCCTGTAGTGTTATGATTGGATTGTACGTCAGAATATTCCTAGTGGCCAAAGAGCATGTGAGAAAGATTAATAACATTAGCCAATTTGGTAATGCAAGGGGAGAGCTGTCTAAACGGTCAGAGCACAAAGCAGCAAAGACACTGGGAATTGTGGTCGGAGTATTCATCATTTTTTGGATGCCTGTCTTTCTGAACTCATTCATCAATCAATACAATGACTACAGCATACCTGTAAGCCTTGTTCAGTTATTCCTCTGGCTGGCTTACTTTAATTCCACTATGAACCCAATTATATATGCTCTGTTTTACCCTTGGTTCAGGAAATGCTATGAATTAATTTTTACATTACAAATATTGAACCAAAATTCTTCAGATATGAATGTATTTTTAACTTGATTTACAAATTAGTTGTTTTCTGAGTTACAAAACTTCTGTAAATAATTTTCTAGTGGTATTATCAGTGGGTTTAACAATACTTTTGAAAGAATTGCAAGATGGTTTGCCATACATTACTGCAATAGCCCGGTTTATGTAGCATACTGTTACTTCAGAGAAAATCTAATGTTGGCTTCCACAGATTAAGGAAGATTGATACAAAAATATGTTTTTGTGTATTGTAAATAATTTATTTGAGGATTTTTTTTTTTTAAAGCTGAATCCTACTTTTACCACGTAGAATTCATAATTGGAGTAGCAGAATGTCAAAAGACAGAATCACCATTGATCTTGATGGTGTCTGTTATTTAAGGCTGAAAAGTCAAATCAAGATCTGGATTTTTTTTTTGTATCCATGCCAGTAAAACTATAAAGACTATTGAAGGATGACGTTCTATAAAAAATAAACTGTCATTATCTAAACCCTTCTTAATACAGGTGGTATAATAATTCCCTTACAGTTGGTTTACAAACATGTTTAATATTCAAAGAGCTGTTATTCACAGAGAAAACATATCTGCATAAGTGATTGTCGCTTTTCAAAGCAAGATGTTGATCATAATCTGCTCTCTGTACAATAAAGTTATCCCTCTCACTGTTGTGGTGCATGTGGTCCTCATTTACTTTTAAAAATTACATGAGTAATTAATGAAATCAATAATCGTAAGAATTGGGTTGACTTTGTGGTATAATCACTGTCATATGATGATTATGATATTATTTATCATATAACAACGAATCACAACCATTGTTTTACATTCATGCAGTCCAGTTTAAAACATTTATCTAAAGAGAATGCAAATATTCTAATAAAACCGAACCTTGGAACCTTTCTCCAGCTGAGCAACATTCCTGTGTGCTCTCAGTCTCACTCTTATTATTCCGAGTATATTATCATTATTTTCATGAAGAGGAGCATTAGGCCTCTGTGTGTTATATCAGAGGCCTAAGCAGTGAACACAAATCCTACTAAGGCTGGTATTACAACTCATTGTCCATTGCAGGGGTTTAAATCACCTCATAGATTGAAGACCTGCCTAAAGATGACAGTTGGTCTGATATCCAGCACCACTGCCAACAAACTGATTCATAACAACAGCCATGTGTACACAACAGGACAATGTCTATGAGGTCATCAGGTCTGGGCATGACAGAGATCCAGACTGCCTCTTTGTTTGGCCAGCCAGTGATATGACAGCTCAAACCAAGGAACTAGGGTCTGTGGGACTATCCCTATCTAATGAACACTATACCAATGGTGAAATGATCAATTTAATGGAACTTATTATCATTCATTTACACGTTGTTATAAACAGAACAAGTATGACGTACGCTAGCTTTTGCAACCGTTTGTGGAAAAAAAAATCACTTAGGAAAGTTAGCATTCTGTTTGTAAAACCTTGGCTACCTTGGTTAATTACCACAGTAGCATCATTTCCAGGCCTAAGCAGGGCACGTTAAATGCCAGTATATCAATATGTCTATTTGACGATGTGTTCATTTCATTGCCCTACTGACAAATAAAGCACGAAACCACCATAAGAATATAAGGACCAAACGATTCAATTATTTGCCCCAGAGTGGAGTGTACGGTAACTGCTGCTAGAGAAAGGCTGTCTTTCTAGAGGTTCTTGTAAAACATGCTTACTGCTCCCCAACACCGCACACAACTGATGTGATTACACTTACAGATTGTTTCCATCAAACAGACAAAGTTCTCTGAACAACTTACTGACTACCCAGCTGTTTCCTTCTCCACCTTGATCAACCTGAACCTCTCACATCTATTGAGGGTGGAATTGATTTTAAACTGTTTTAATATCCTACGAGGCATCATACAGGCTGGCCCCAGCTTAAACAGCAGAGTAGCTGTGTCGCTTTGCCATGCCATGTCTGGAAGAAGGCTTATGTCTTCAAACCAAGGCCTAATGGCAGTGCAAAGGTCAACACCAAAACAAAGGGAGGCCTTGCCTTTGCTGTTGTTGCAAAACAAGGTTTCAAAGCCGTTTAAAATATGTACTTCAAGATGCAAAGTGTGTTCTGAGCATGCGCGCAAGATACACTGTTTGTGAATCAGGTTATCTCCACACGTGGGGCTTATTATAAAGCAGCATCCTGAGTGCTGGGAAATATCTGAATAACCCTCAGTGTGTGAGGTAAGTCTGCTGTGCTAGGAAATGATCTACACCACTAAACTTCACAAGCTGATTGTGTTCTAACAAGGTTTGTGTACTGTAAAGTAGCATTAACTGACTATTGTTGTAAAGTTTATTGTTCAGTTTAATATTTTTCTTTTATTGCCGTTTTCATTTTTTTTAATTAAAAACATGGTTTATGTAAAGGGTACTGTAAAGTAGCATTACCTGACAATTGTTGTAAGTTATTTTTTTCTTTTTCTCTTTTAGTTTTTTTGGTTGTGATTTTGACATCTCAGTCTTCTTTACAGGATGGAGACACTGCTTTGCTATGAGGGCAGAAATGGGTCATGTTTAAAGACAGTGTATCCTTTAAAACTCCGGATTCTTCTATATGTGATTCTGGGGGCCGTTTCAGTCCTCACAGTGTTTGGAAACCTTCTAGTCATCATCACCGTTGCTCACTTCAAACAGCTTCACACTCCAACTAACTATCTTGTGCTGTCTCTGGCTGTGGCTGACCTCTTACTGGGGACAGTGGTCATGTTTCCTAGCATGGTGCAATGTGTGGAAACCTGCTGGTATTTTGGAGAATTGTTCTGTAAAATCTTTAACAGCGCAATCGTTCTGTTTGGTACTGCCTCCATCATAAATCTGTCTTTTATTTCTATTGAACGATACTATGCAGTGTGCCACCCTATGGAATATTTAAGAAAGATAACTGTTCATACTACTCTGATCATGATTGTGGTCAGCTGGGGTGTTTCTGCCCTCGTGGGCTTTGGGATGATATTTCTGAAACTGAATATTTGGGGAATTGAAGAATTTTACTATGCTCATGTTGCGTGTGAAGGGAGGTGTATTTTATTTCTAAGTAAAGGGTCAAGCATTGTCTCATCAATACTTTCTTTTTACATACCAGGAATCATCATGCTGAGTGTCTACCTCAAGATTTTCTTAGTAGCACAAAGGCAAGCACGCAGCATACACAATCCAAAGTGTCTAAGCTCTTTAAAAGCTGTGGCAAAATCCCAGAGAAAAGCCACCAAAACGCTTGCTATCATCATGGGGGTGTTTCTTTTTTCTTGGACTCCATTTTTCATGTGTAATGATATAGATCCATTTGTCAGTTATTCCACTCCGCCTGCTTTGTTTTCAACGCTTGTGTGGGTTGGTTTCCTGAATTCTACTGTGAATCCTTTGGTTTATGCATTTTTTTATAGTTGGTTTCGGAAGGCTTTGACATTGGTTATATCAGGTAAAATCTTTTATCCTGACTCCTCAGACACAAAATTGTTTTACGAGTAATTATTTCTGAAAGTATTGGTAAACGCTTCAGGATTTAATTGACGTTGTTAGTTACAAAAATGATGTTGACATGTTTTTAGTATTTTTTTTTATTCATGATAAATGCTGATTGTAGTGGCTAAAGCATGGCTTAATATGGTTAAACCTGTATTTACTTGGATTCTGTTTTTCTCCATTTCCTTGACAACATATTTTATTCCAGTAATCTATGGCAGGCTTTTCTTCTTTAGCCTGCACCCCCAAAAAGATATTTGGATTTACCTATGGCCTTATACTTATAATTTCTTTCAATTTCACATCACCAAAATTGTCATGTTGTTAAGCCGTTATGCCACCGCTTGCAAACATTCTGTGTCACGAGTCACAACAATTTAAATGTCAGAATAATAGTGTTGATCGTGTTGAAGTGAATAAGGTTGAATGGCTCACTAGACGTGGTAAGAAAGGTGATGGTCAAGCCTATGCATTGTAGTCAACGTTTTTTGATTCGTAAACCGGACCTCAAAGAACTTTAGATAAATATATACCCAGCTATCCCAAATCTAACCTTACCTCACCGCTGAATGAGACACTTAAGCTAACCTATGAAGAAATTAAAAGATTGGTGATCCTTTATTTCGTAACAATAACTACAAATTTAACAGGCCTTCGTTGTTATTTTTAGTAGGCTATATGGAGGCTGATCCACCTGAAAAAAACTCATCTAATGTAAACCAGAGAAGCCTTTGTCCTACCAGGCTGACCTAGCACTTGAGAACAAAGCTAGTCACATTTGACATTTTTAGAAATTCACCACTTTTCTTTTTTCGTCATAGCTTTTAACTAAATATTAATCATGGAGGAAAGCGTTGTAGGGGTTGTTGTGTTGGAGATGATGATGGTGGGCATTAAGCCTTCTGATGAGCAGCTGTGCTACCCAGGCTCTAATGTATCATGTATCAGGACACAGTTTAGTGTAGGGGCTAAATGTGGTCTGTACCTGGTGTTTTTGTTTGGAATAATGGTTACTATCGTGGGGAACTCTGTGGTCATCCTGAGTATTGGTCATTTTAAACAGCTGCACAGCCCCACTAACATGCTGGTCCTGTGTCTGGCCCTAGCAGATCTGCTGCTGGGACTCACTGTTCAGTCAACACATTAGCCAATTTGGTAATGCAAGGGGAGAGCTGTCTAAACGGTCAGAGCACAGAGCAGCAAAGACACTGGGAATTGTGGTCAGAGTATTTCTTATTTTTTGAATGCCTGTCTTTCTGTACTCAATCATTAATCAATACAAAGACTGTAGGATACCTGCAAGCCTCGTTCAGGTACTTATGTGGCTGGCTTACTTTAATTCCATCATGGATCCAATTATATATGCTTTGTTTAACCCTTGGTTCAGGAAATGCTATATTTTAATTATTACATACAAAATATTAAACCAAAATTGTCATGTTGTTAACCCGTTCATACTTGGAGTTGTGTGGAAGAACATTTTTGTGTTAGCAGAATGTTGAAATATAATCTTGGGAGTATCCGTTATTTGAGGCTGAAAAGAAAAATCAAGATTTGAAATCATTTTCTTTTTATTTATTTTAATCTGTATATGTCAGTAAAACTATAAAGACGTATCAAGATGAAATTGATGTAGATTAAAGAACTATAACTAGTAGCCCAAAGGCAAGCACGCAGCATACACAATACAAAACGTCAGAGCTCTCAAAGAGCTTTGAGACAATCCTAGGGAAAAGCCACCAAGCCACGCTTGCTTTCATCAAGGAGGTGTTTCTGTTGATCCCTTTATCAATTATTCCACTCCCCCAGTTTTAATTGAAACATTTGTGTGGGTTGGTTTCCAGATTTAAATTCCTGTGAATCCTTTGGTGTATGCATTTTTTCACAGTTGGTTTAGAAGGGCATTAAAAGTGATCATTTCAGGTGAAGTCTTTCTGACAGACTCATCAGAGACTAAACTGTTTTCTGAATTAAAAATCCTGAAACAGTTGGTGCAAGGATTGAAAATCCACATGGCAAAGAAACAATTGGCCCACTCTATTTAAGATTATACGACATACTTGTATTCAATTCATTGATTATCCTGTTATATTCTGCTAATACACATTCTTTCAACTCCTTTTGTGAACACATATGTTGTGTGATAAATGTGTAATAGTATTTTGTCAAACAAACTACCCATATTGAGTTGCCACTGGCAATGGGTTTGAAAATGGGAAATTAAATATTTTAAGTTGCAGATGACTGTTCATAGCCCCATTTTTTGAATAAAATGTCTTCTAAGTTATTGACAACACATATTTGGAAAACTATTCTAAAAATTTAATTTATCACAATTTTAATAATTCTACCCTCCATATAATATAACCAATGTTAGAGAAAATCAGTTTGATTAAAGTTTCTTTGAAAACTTTTGTAGGACTCCCAAACAATAAAAAAAATGTAGCTGATGTCTTTACACAGTGAAAGAGAGTCAGCGATACATTGTTTTTATGGAGGTCAGCCATTTCATAACTTCTAACATCTTGAAACTATGACAGCATCCCAGTGCTCTACCAAGGTAAAGCATTATGCACTGTTTGTGTATGGGATAATAGATGTCAAGCACGTGATTTGGACATGTGGTGCTGATTATAAAAAAATCTTACTGAGAGTGCAGCTAAACATCTAACCCTCCCTCAGTGTCAGGTGAGTCTGCTGCACTAGGAAATGATGCAAACCATTGGAACTCAGACACTGCCTGAGGCTTAAGACAGTATGTTTAAATAGTCTTGTAGAGTATATGTTGTGTAGTTGTACATTGTACACCTTTTAGTTGTGAGTGTTTCATTCATTTTAAATGTACTATTAAGTGTTATGACCTTTACTAATTTCCCAGTCTTAGTAGGATGGAGGTACTGCTGTGCTATGAGGGCCGAAATGGGTCTTGTACCAAGACTGTGTATCCTTTAACTGTGCGTTTTCTTCTTTATGGGATTCTGGGGATCAATGTGGCCCTCACAGTATTTGGAAACCTTCTAGTCATCATCACCGTTGCTCACTTCAAACAGCTTCACACTCCAACTAACTATCTTGTGCTGTCTCTGGCTGTGGCTGACCTCTTACTGGGGACAGTGGTCATGTTTCCTACTATGATTCAATATGTGGAAACCTGCTGGTATTTTGGAGATTTGTTCTGTAAAATCTTTCAAAGCGCAACTTATATGATATGCACTGCCTCCATCATAAATTTGTCTTTCATTTCTATTGACCGATATTATGCAGTGTGTCAACCTCTGAAATATGGAAGAAAGATAACTGTTAATAAGACTCTAATCATGATCTTGATAAGCTGGGTTTTTTCTTTCATTTTGGGCTTTGGAATTGTTTTTATGAAACTGAATATTTGGGGAATTGAAGAGTTTTATTATGCTCATATTGCATGCGAAGGGAGATGTATTTTTTTTCAAAGTGCAGTATCAAGCACAGTGTCATCAATACTTTCTTTTTACATACCAGGAATCATCATGCTCAGCATCTACCTCAAGATTTTGTTAGTAGCCCAAAGGCAGGCACGCAGCATACACAATACAAAATGTCAGAGCTCTAAAAGAGTTGTGGCAAAATCCCAGAGAAAAGCCACCAAAACGCTTGCTATCATCATGGGGGTGTTTCTCTCCTTTTGGACTCCCTTTTTCATATGTAATGTTATTAATCCATTTATAAGTTATTGCACTCCACCAGTTTTAATTGAAACATTTGTCTGGATTGGTTACTCAAATTCTACTGTGAATCCTTTGGTGTATGCATTCTTTTACACTTGGTTTAGAAGGGCATTAAGATTGATAATTTCAGGTAAATTCTTTCTGCCTGACTCTTCAGAGACTAAATTGATTTCTGAATGAAAATTTCAGAAACTTTTGGTGCAAGTATTGAAATTCTACATGGCAAAGTAACATTTAACACAATCTGTTTAAGATTATACAAACTGCAATGCTTGTTTTGAATAACTGTAAACATTTCAGTTGTAACTTTGATTGTTTTGCATAGAATATATATCATTTTGATCTAAAGTTGATTGCATTCGCATTACTTAGATAAAATAGTAAAAATAATGGGTCAGTAGAGATATGTTGTAATGAAATTATTTACGTTAAATTACCTAATCTATATAGTACCTTTTAAAAATGCAAATATATTTGGGATGTCATATCAATACAATTGTGAATGAGTCATGGAAAAGGTTGTGGATTCTTTTTTATTACAATAATTATAAAAATAATGTAAGCACTTGCAGCACTAATGTAACTTATTACTCCTCTAAGCATCTAATATTGCAACACACTGTTACATGTTTCTTTGGATGAAAAGCAATGAGTAATGTGCAACATTACTTTGTCAAATAAACTACCCCTACTGAATGGAAACTGGCAATGGGATTGAATTGCTAAATATAAAGGTGACAGTTGACGATTGCACTGCTCATAGTCCCATTTTCTTTGTATAAAATCTCAAAGTTATTAAAACAACTAATAGCTGGAAAACTATTCTGAGAATTTCATTTCCCACAATTGTTATAATGTTTCCCTCCATGTAATGTATCAGGGGCGTGTTTGTGGCCTGGCTACTGGGCTATAGGCCCGTGTCTTTACTTTTAGCCACGGGTATTTATTGTCAGACAAAATATTGAATATTATATGAATTTTGAACTCATACAACCACTGAATCATTTGTCTCGAACATGTGTGTGTCTTGGCACCGGCACCGAGTACGGAGAGTGAAAAGCGGACATATTGTGTGAAGCAACAAGAAAACAAGTACAACTAATTGTGTTCATGCAATCCCCCAAATATTAAAAAGCTCTGGAAGGTGCTGGCATTGAACCCTGACCCAACGCACGCAATGCGAGCGCTCTACAACTTTCGCTAATAAAACACTTAGTACATGAATGTAAAATTAAGCAGACTCTATCTAAATATTATCAATGCAGCTACAGCACTTTAAGATAACTAGAAAGAGAGATGACTAATAAATAATGGATACCTTCCCATACCGTTAAAAAAATCTAGATCAACAAGCGATCAATGACAGTATTTTTTTGCCAAAGGTGTAGTAGGCTAGTTCATAAAAAATTTAACATGTCTGGGGTAAGCCACGGATGTCTTCAGGTCCTAAACACGCCTCTGAATGTGTCCACTGTGTCCAGAAAATCTGTGCGATGAAACTTTTCTAGGACTCCCCAACACTACAAAAACTGTAGCTGGTGTCATTATACAGTGGCACTTTTTCTGTGAGGGAAACATTGTCTTTTTGCAGGTCAGTCATTTCATAACTTCTAACATCTTGAAATAACAACAGCATCCCAGTGCTCTACCAAGGTAAAGCATTATGCACTGTTTGTGTATGAGATAATAGATGTCAATCATGTGATCTGGACATGTGGTGCTGATTATAAAACATCTTACTGAAAGTGCAGCTAAACATCTGACCCTCCCTCAGTGTCAGGTGAGTCTGCTGCACTAGGAAATGATGTAAACCATTGGAACTCAGACACTGATCATGAGCTGATAGTGTAAGCATAGCGTGGTATATGTAAAGTGCATTGAGTGTATAGTAGTCTATGATGTATTCTTTCAACGTGTGCGCACTTTTTAATTCGAAGTATTTTTTATGATTTAAAAGTGTTAATTTAGCAATATAGTGTATTATTTTTTTGTGTATTAACTTCCTAAAATGCATTGAGTGTATGGTAGTCTATAATGTATTGGCTTAACATGGTGTATGTAAATAGCTTTGTAGGATACATTCAATTTTATTTTTGTAAATTATGCCATTTTAAGTTATGAGTGTTTTAATGATTTTAAATTTTAATTTGACCCTATGCGATACATTTTGTAACCTTTACTGATTTCTCTGTCTTAGGGGCATGGAAGTACTGCTGTGCTATGAGGGCAGAAATGGGTCTTGTTTCAAGACAGTGTATCCGTTGACCATCCGGATTATACTATATATGATTCTGGGAAGCTTTGAGGCCCTAACAGTATTTGGAAATCTTCTAGTCATCATCACTGTTGCTCACTTCAAACAGCTTCACACTCCAACTAACTATCTTGTGCTGTCTCTGGCTGTGGCTGACCTCTTACTGGGGACAGTGGTCATGTTTCCTAGCATTATTCAATGTGTGGAAACCTGCTGGTATTTTGGAGATTTTTTCTGTAACATTTTTCAAAGTGCAGCTTTCATGCTGTGCACTGCCTCAATTTTAAATTTGTCTTTCATTTCTGTTGAACGATACTATGCAGTGTGTCAACCTCTGAAATATCGCAGTAAGATAACTGTTCATAAGACTCTCATCATGATCATCATAAGCTGGGTTTTTTCTTTCATTTTGGGCTTTGGGATGATCTTTCTGGATCTGCATTTAATAGGAGTTGAAGACTTTTATTACGCTCATATCGCATGTGAAGGTAGATGTATTTTTTTTCAAAGTGCAGTATCAAGCACAGTATCAACAACATTCTCATTTTACTTACCAGGAATCATTATGGTCTGCATCTACCTCAAGATTTTGTTGGTAGCCCAAAGGCAAGCACGCAGCATACACAATACAAAGTGTCTGAGCTCTGCTAGAGCTGAAAAATCCCAGGGTAAAGCCACCAAAACGCTTGCTATCATCATGGGGGTGTTTCTCTCCTTTTGGACTCCCTTTTTCATATGTAATACTGTTGATCCCTTTATCAGTTATTCCACTCCCCCAGTTGTGCCTCAAACACTGGTGTGGGTTGGATTCCTGAATTCTACTGTGAATCCTTTGGTGTATGCATTTTTTTACACTTGGTTTAGAAAGGCATTAACAGTGATCATTTCAGGGGAAGTCTTTCTATCAGACTCTTCAGAAACGAAATTGTTTTCTGAATGAATGTTTGATGTTGAAATTCTAAATGGCAAAAGAATAATTTCACTTTTTTTTTTTTAAGATTATTAGAAAAATAATTGGCTAGTTGTTGTCATTGAATTTTTCTTTTTTTTTTAAATGATCTGCTAATTCATCTTGCGAATCCTCTTGAGCACATCAATTCCAGTGCTTCATCTGCTTTGTTCAAATAACATTACAGCCAGCCAAGTGTAAGTCTTTTATACTGGTAATGTATATTGATTAGTTACCTTGAATTACAATGCTTTACTCACACACAAATTATTAATAACTTGCACGTAAAAAGGATTCAATAAAATAGTTGCCTTTCCACACAATGCAATGTAACTGCATTATTGTACCTTTCAGTTGAGTATTTAACTAACATTTCATATTCATGAAAGGCATCTGTACATAGCCGTGAGTCTTGTTTGTCCGACCTTCACTTCAGGCACAGAAAAGTTAATTGTAAACAAGTAAAGAGCCATGTTTGTTTAGTAATGTGTATCTACAGGCAATGCCACCATAGCTTTAAAGGTGAGGTGTCTAAAGAAGAAATAAATAATAAAATAGAAACTTTGTATGTTACTAAATGATTGCTAAAATTTAGTTTGTTAACATCATGAACTGGCATGGAAGTAAAGTACTTGAACCTATTACATATTTGTTTTTGTGACTTAACAAAAGTTACTTAAACACTTATCAATAGAGTTCTATTTTCAATGTTCGTCTAAAAAGCACAACAACTGAAGATTAAGTGTTATATGCATGTAGATGTATTTTTTGCAAGCTATTACCTTGTACTTTCTTAAGGTGTGCTGATTTGCTGTGTTTGGGTAAATATATGTATAAACACAAGGGATAAAGCATTAACAAAATACACACCACTAAATGGGTTCTTCATATATTGTGGCACCTTTAAAACGTAGTCTGGGTAAAGTTTTGTCAGGGTTGACATAGTAGAGGGTTTTTTGTAAGTGTTGGCAGATAGGCGAGTTGAATACTAAGTGCTAGTTGTGTCATTGAAGACACCGTCCGACCAAGTATACACAATGAATAAAAATGGTTGCTAAATAGCACTGAAGGTGGTTCTTTGGCTCGTAATCATAGGGGAACCGCTAATGGTGCTATGTAGCACCTCAAGCACTAGTTAGTTGAAAAATAAAGATAGCTTATTGACAAAATGCTTGGCAAAAGTCACATAGATCACATTAATAACACAATCAAACATGAATGTAATGTGTTAAACTACAATTATCAACAGTATATATAAATACGAAACATGCAAGCAACTGAGTTCTTTTTCAGCTTAGCAACTCTTGCGGAAGTTCTGGCAAGGGGGGGAGGGAGGGGGGGGGGGGAGGAAGGGGGGGGGGGGGGGGGGATGGGGAATGGACTCAGACATTGTTAGACGCTCATATCACAGCTTATGCTCTTTAGTTAGCTAACTAAACATCACAAGTTATCTAATCGGAAATGAAAGACAGTACACTCAATCTGGCACGACTGATTAACTCAATAGCAAAATAACGTTATACATTGATAGTGGTATTCTACTTACGAATTTAAAGTGTATAGCTATCTTCTCTGCCTCGAAGCTTGGTGAGTGAGCAGGTGTAACAGTTGACTTGATTAACCCAGCAGTTTGGCCTATGGTAACCCAGCACACAGTGTTGCAGCAAGCAACCCATAAATGGGTTAAAACAACCCACTAAGTTGGTTTGACTGGCCTTCTAGTACCTGTAGTTTAACTTGACAATATAATCAATTGCACTGATTAAAATAGCATTTATTTATTAAAGGAAACACCAAAAAAGCAAAACATTTCTGTGAGGCTTGTTTGAGCCCTGATGGGATTACCCTTATGAACGTCCACCCCTCACTTCTTTGGGCAAAGTCATCTATCATTATAGCGGTCTGTCCTCACGGGATAAGTGTGGCTATCATTTTTGGCATATCTGCACGCAACCATTGAGGACAGAGAACCAGGGCCATAGCAACCATTGAGGACAGAGAACCAGGGCCGTAGCAACCATTGAGGACAGAGAACCAGGGCCATAGCAACCACTGAGGACAGAGAACCAGGGCCATAGCAACCATTGAGTACAGAGAACCAGGGCCATAGCAACCATTGAGGACAGAGAACCAGGGCCGTAGCAACCATTGAGGTCCTCTGTATTTTTGCCAGTGTAAAACAATTAATATATTGTATACAGTATATATATACCTGAATATATATTATCATTTTTATAATATTCATGATCAACCATTTCTGTCATTCTGTGATTTAAACGTTGGGCTCCCTGAATATCTGTCTCTGTCTACTATAGTAAAGGATTTCATAAGCAAGCTATTGTTAGCGGGCTATTGCATGCATCCTTCTTCTGAGGAAACAACTTGTCCAACAGGTATTATCTTGGAATCCACACAACAACATTAACAAGAGTTGGAGAGAAATGCTGTCGATATAAAATAACTTTAAATAAACTATTAAACTGCTCCTCAGGGGTACGAATAACTCATGTCATTACATGGGAAAAGGGTTCTACCGGGAAGATAATCATCTCTACAGTTAGTTCAATCATTGAATGGGGCTTTCTGCCTCCAATTGTATGATCTTGAAACAACAAACACATCCCATCTCTCTGCCAGCTGAAAGGCTAAGGAGCAGGATAGGAAGGATGTAATCATGTGATCTGGATACTTACTATAAAGCAGGTTAGTATGTCCAGCCCGAGGTAATGTTGCCTCACGAAAAACTAAACTACTGCAATTGACAAGGTGATTTTGTATTTGAGAATTTGTGTACTATCGTTGTAACGATTGCATTTTGTTTTTGTGAGTGTTTTTTAAGTTTTAATTTAGCACCATGTGTTTTAATTTTCAAGTTCTTCAAATGTCTCAGTCTTAGGAGAATGGATGTACCACTTTGCTACGAGGGCAGAAATGAGTCTTGTTTCAGGACTGTGTATCCTTTAAAAATACGATTTTTTCTATACATGATTCTTGTTGCTGTTTCAGCTTTCACAGTAGTTGGAAACCTTCTCATCATCATCACTGTGGCTCATTTCAAACAGCTTCACGCTCCAACTAACTACCTCATCCTGTCCTTGGCAGTGGCTGACCTTTTAGTAGGGACAATAGTCATGATCCCTGGTATGGCAAAACGTGTGGAAACCTGCTGGTATTTTGGAGAATTGTTCTGTAAATTCTTCATCAGTGCACTTTTTGTGTTGTGCACTGCCTCGATTCTAAATCTGTGTTTCATTTCTATTGACCGATACTATGCAGTGTGTCAACCTCTGAAATATGGAAATAAGATAACTGTTAATAAGACTCTAATCATGATTTTGTTAGGCTGGGGAGTTTCTGTCATCGGAGGCTTTGGGATTGTTTTTATGAAACTGAATATTTTGGGAATCGAAGATTTTTACTATACTCATATTGCATGTGAAGGGAGATGTATTTTTTTTCAAAGTGCAGTATCAAGCACAGTGTCATCAATACTTTCTTTTTACATACCAGGAATCATCATGCTCAGCATCTACCTCAAGATTTTGTTAGTAGCCCAAAGGCAGGCACGCAGCATACACAATACAAAATGTCAGAGCTCTTTAAAAGCTGTGGCAAAATCCCAGAGAAAAGCCACCAAAACGCTTGCTATCATCATGGGGGTGTTTCTTTTTTCTTGGACTCCATTTTTCATATGTAATACTGTTGATCCCTTTGTTAGTTATTCCACACCTCCAGTTTTATTTCAAACACTTTCGTGGATTGGTTATATAAATTCTACTGTGAACCCTTTGGTGTATGCATTTTTTTACAGCTGGTTTAGGAGGGCCTTCATATTGATTGTCTCTGGTAAAATCTTTAAATCTGGCTCTTCAGAGATTAAATTGTTCTCTGTTGAACATTTTTGAAACTACTGGTGTAAGCAAAAAGTCAGTTTGTTGCATTTGAGGAGGACACATTTCAATCCTCTAACTATAATGCGTAATTGTCTTCAGTCTGTTCAAGAGGCTGTTTTAGGTATCGTATTAATGTATAATTAACTCCTTTACCCTAGTTTTGAACATGTCAAAGCATACTGAATATGCTTTACATTGGTGAGTTTTTTTTACGTTTCCAACTGTCCTTTGTAGAATTTGAGTTAGACGTTGTTATGCTATTTTCTTGTAACACCAGTAGGATCTTACAAACCACGGACAATTCGCAAAAGACCCCCCTATCAGACTCTACTTGCTTAAGGGCTGGATCTGTACATGAACATTATTGCCAATCCTCTTAAGAAAAGGAAACTTAGCACTAAATATAACGAATTATGAAAGAAATACGTGAAAAGGATATTCCTAAATTCTGTGCTCCTAGCCTAGTATGCAGTGATGTTGTTTCCTATATGCTAAAACGTAATGTATCATATATGAAGACTTCATACACTATCGCTGTTTACATTATGGTCCTACATTGCTGCTATACATTGTACAATATTCACTATGGGATAAATCTAATTAATGATACCACACCTTAGATAGCATTATATTATGAACACTGTATAATTACTCTACTGTCTTAGATAGCATTATATTATGAACACTGAATAAGTAGACTATTAGATGGCATTACATTATGAACACTGTAAAATTAGACTACTGTCTTAGATGGCATTATCTTATGAACAATATATAATTAGACTACTGTCTGAGATAGCATTATATTATGAACAATGTATAATTAGACTACTGTCTGAGATAGCATTATATTATGAACAATGTATAATTAGACTACTGTCTTAGATAGCATTATATTATGAACAATGTATAATTAGACTACTGAAAAACAGTGAGATCACAATTGAATTTTGTATTTAATTGTATGTTGCATGTATGTTTTAATTGTTTTTGAAAATTAGACTACTGTCTTAGATGGCATTATCTTATGAACAATATATAATTAGACTACTGTCTGAGATAGCATTATATTATGAACAATGTATAATTAGACTACTGTCTGAGATAGCATTATATTATGAACAATGTATAATTAGACTACTGTCTTAGATAGCATTATATTATGAACAATGTATAATTAGACTACTGAAAAACAGTGAGATCACAATTGAATTTTGTATTTAATTGTATGTTGCATGTATGTTTTAATTGCTTTTATTTTGGTCTACAAACTTTCTGACCTGACGAAGATCCACGTGGGGAAATGAAGTTTAATTAATAAATGGCTTTGAGTCAGTGTGCAGGTTCATTCTTTTATTCCTTTAATACTTCCATTTTGTTACCGTTAATTCCCAATTATTCATTGAGAAAGTTTCCATCATTGCACATTCCCAATATTTTTTCAACCCTACTGAGCAGTTCAGTAAGTGTACCTTCTAACTTCCTGCAACAATAACATTCCAGTGCTCTACCAAGGTAGAGCATTATGCACTGTTTGTGCATGAGATAATAGATGTCAAGCACGTGATTTGGACATGTGGTGCTGATTATAAAACATCTTACTGAGAGTGCAGCTAAACATCTAACCCTCCCTCAGTGTCAGGTGAGTCTGCTGCACTAGGAAATGATGCAAACCATTGGAACTCAGACACTGATCATGAGCTGATAGTGTCAGCATAGTGTGGTATATGTAAAGTGCATTGAGTGTATAGTATATAGTGTGGTAGAGTCTATATGATAATTTATATATTTATTAAGTGCACACTTTTAATTAAAGTATTTTTTATGATAAAACATTTAAGCAATGGTAGTACTTTTTTTTTTGTGTTCTAACTTTTTCTAATTTCCCAGTCTTAGGGTGATGGAAGCACTGCTTTGCTATGAGGGCAGAAATGGGTCATGTTTAAAGACAGTGTATCCTTTAAAACTCCGGATTCTTCTATATGTGATTCTGGGGGCCGTTTCAGTCCTCACAGTGTTTGGAAACCTTCTAGTCATCATCACCGTTGCTCACTTCAAACAGCTTCACACTCCAACTAACTATCTTGTGCTGTCTCTGGCTGTGGCTGACCTCTTACTGGGAACAGTGGTCATGATTCCCAGCATGGTTCAATGTGTGGAAACCTGCTGGTATTTTGGAGAATTGTTCTGTAAAATCTTTAACAGTGCAAGTATTCTGTTGTGCACTGCCTCCATTATAAATTTGTCTTTTATTTCTATCGAACGTTATTATGCCGTGTGTCAACCTCTGAAATATAGAAATAAGATAACTGTTCACTCTACTCTGATCATGATCTTTGTAAGTTGGGGTGTTTCTGCCCTCGTAGGATTTGGAATAATATTTCTGAAACTTAATACTTTGGGAATTGAAGACTTTTACAATGTTTATGTTGCATGTGAAGGGAGGTGTATTTTATTTCAAAGTGCCGTATCAAGTACAGTGTCATCCATACTTTCTTTTTACATACCAGGAATCATCATGCTCAGCATCTACCTCAAGATTTTGTTAGTAGCCCAAAGGCAAGCACGCAGCATACACAATACAAAGTGTCTGGGCTCTAAAAAGGCTGTTAGACAATCTCAGAGAAAAGCCACCAAAACGCTTGCTATCATCATGGGGGTGTTTCTCTCCTTTTGGACTCCCTTTTTCATATGTAATACTGTTGATCCCTTTATCAGTTATTCCACTTCCCCAGTTTTAATCGAAACACTGGTGTGGATTGGATTCCTGAATTCTACAGTAAATCCTTTGGTGTATGCATTTTTTTACACTTGGTTTAAGAAAGCCTTGTCATTGATGGTGTCAGGAAATATTTTTCAATCAGACTCTTCAGAAACTCAATTGTTTTCTGAATGATTTTTTTTCTGAAACTGTTGGTGTATTATTTTAGATTGCATAAGTGAGTCAGCTTCTTACCTGGGTTCAAAGCTATGATGAACCCCACCTGCAGGTACAATGCATTCATGAGGACTTTTTGTTTTCATGTGGCGGCACATCGGTTAGATGCAATATTCATTCCAAACTTCTTAAATTTTTTACAAAATAAATGGACCTTAAACTTCTTAAAATGATAGTTGAGTTAATATAGCGAAAAATCATGTCCTTCTCTTCAATCTAACACAAATTAGACTACTTCTTATATAGAATGATTTCTTTTGAATTAAAACACTTTTTCTATTACTTTGCTTTGTATGTTTGTGCTTTACCTTATGTAACGGCTCTACTTCGCTGGGTTGCGACTTTTAGACCCCCGTGCTAGCGAGAACTCACGCTCCCTCCCCTGTTCACCACTACCTGGGATGGAACCAGGGGTCTTACTGGGCTCGCCAGCACTGGGATGGAACCAGGGGTCTTACTGGGCTCGCCAGCACTGGGATGGAACCAGGGGTCTTACTGGGCTCGCCAGCACTGGGGTCAGTGTCCTTAACAGCTCGGCTGTGGGAAAAGGTATCTCTTCACACGACCAAGCGATCGTGTTTATACTGATGATGGCCAGTTGATACTGGTCGGTGTCTGTTACACTTACATGAACGGACTATGTACATGAAATGTGAAAAATTTACAAATAAAGTTGGCTTAACTTCACTTGACTTTTGTTGAAACTACTGTTTTTCCTACATTCCTTTAAACTGCAGAAAACTCAAAAATCGTGTTCGAGTGTTAGATGACATATTTGTTGTAATCACAGATATTTTTCCTATTATAATTGTCATCACCAATCCAAGCAAAAATGTAGGCTCAGATGTAAGCTCAGGTCATCATTTTATGAAAACATTCCCGGGCCCTCTTCAGACTCTGTGGTCATCCTGAGTATTGGTCATTTTAACACAGCCTCACCAACATGCTGGTCCTGTATCTGGCCCTAGCAGATCTGCTGCTGGGACTGACTAGTAAAAATAACAATAATAATGTGTGTGGGAGGTGTTGGATTCAGTTGTGGAAATGTGGCTTTTTTTTTTTTAGATTAGATTAGATTTAACTTTATTATCATTGCACAGAGTATAGTACGAAATACAGTTTGGCATCCAACCAGATAAGTGTAAAATAACGGTAAAGTGCAGATTGCATACTAACATGTGTGGAAATAAATAGTGACATGAACATTATATATAGGGAGGTATGTGATACAGTACAGGGTAGGTATGTTATACCGTGTTACATAAATACACTGGATATGAATAAGGTGCATACACTACAGATCAGATATGAACAATATGGAAAGTAGTAAGTATGAATACAGTATAGGTTGGATATGTACAGTGTTGATAGGAGTATAAATAATAATAATTCATTGTCTATAATTTAATATAGTAATAAAATAATGATACAATATAATAATAATTTGAGACAGGACTTGAAGGTGTTAATGGTTTTCGAGTCTCTGACTGGTGGGGGGAGGGAGTTCCAGAGGCCTGGTGTAGGTTTGATTATGAGGCCATGAGTTGGCCGGCAGTAAATGATCTCAGAGACCTGCTTGGTTGGTAAGTCATGAGTAGATCAGTCATTTAGGAGGGGGCGAGGTCATGAAGTGCTTTAACAGTCAGGAGGAGGATTTTGTAATCGATGCATCGCTTTGTAGGTAGCCAGTGCAGGTCACAAAGGACGGGGTGATGTGATTCCAGGACTTGGTGCTGGTGAGGAGTCTTGCTGTGGAATTCTGAACCATCTGGAGTTTATGGAGTGAGTGAGAGCCAATGCCAGGGAGGAGTGAGTTGCAGCAGTCGACTCGAGATGAAGGAGTGAATGAGGGATTCAGCGGCGCTGCGAGAGAGGTAGGGTCTTATTTTTCCAATATTGCAAAGGTGGAAGAAGGAGTTTTTAACGATGTTATGGTTGTGGGGGTCCAAGGAGAGAGTGGAGTCCTGTATTACACCAAGGTTGCGAGCCAGTGGGGAGGGGGACACTATAGTGCTGTCTAGTGACTTATGCCTGTTAGTGTCAGTCCAAGGCTGCTGGTTCTATGGAGACTCGTTCTGCCTTCTGCACACCCTCATAACGGTCCACAGGGACACAGACCAGGTGGAAGATGGAGACGGAGGTTAAAAACATGTAGAAACTGGGTGTTAGCCTGCTGGGGTAGTGGCTGCTCTCTACTTCTATGGCCTGATATATTCTAAAGTTAATGTTGCAGGGATGGACGACTTCCTGGAATCTCTTTATTACTTTAGAAGCTGTTCTTTAATTCACTGTGGGAAACTATGGACACCATGCTGTTCTTTTTCTTCCCCTGTGCTGTCATGATGGGCTTTTACACCAGCATATATCTGTTGGCTAGAGAACATGTGAGAAAGATTAAAGACATTAACCGATACTGTAATGCAAGGCGAGGGCTGTGTAAACGTTCTGAGAACAAAGCAGCTAAGGCCCTGGGAATTGTAGTGGGTGTGTTCATACTTTGTTGGAGTCCTTTGTTTCTAAACACCGTCATTAATTACTACATCATACCTGCAACGGTCTTTGCAGTATTTTTATGAACCCAATTATGTATGCCATGTTTTACCCTTGGTTCAGGAAATGTCTATATTATACTGAAAATATATTTTCAGAATGACAAAACATGTTTTTATGAGTGTCTTGTTCAGATTCATTTAAATAAGTGGGTTTGCAGGGATTTGTAACTAATACACAACAACTGTTACTATTAAATTGCCACAATGGTCTACAACTAGCATGTAATATAGTACATTAATAGATTAAATTACTCTCACATTAATAATAATACATTTTAATTATATTGCGCTTTTCTAAATACTCAGTCACTTTACATTAAAAAGGACACAAAACGCATACAAATGGAACATTACTATATAAACATAGCTCTTCTGAATGTTCAAGATAGACCCAAACCATAATCAAAAACTAAACTATGGATCATAGCTTAAGCGAGGTGAAGGGCAAATATGACTGCAGAATGAAGATTGATAGAAATATTGAATCTTTCTTTCAAGCCGACAATTTTGTTAAGAAATAATGTATTGTCCATCGGAGTAGTTTATTACGTATTTTAACCCTGATGCATGACCTTAGAATTCATAATCAATATTATGTGTACACAAAGATTTTCTGGACAGAACAGAGATAACATAATCCAACATGTACATCATTTTTTGTAATAGTCTTTTTCTAATCCATATGCATTTTATATTCCTAGCATTCCCTTTAAAGTTGTCTCACAAACAAATGCAATCTAGATGAGATAATTTGTATACTCAAGATAAGAAGAGAGAGGAGTATATATTTTTTGCAAAATGTATTTATATGTGTATTGTATTTATAGGCAAACCTTTTCAACGTTTGATGTTGATTGTAAACGTACAATCCATACAATTATTCCATTAACATATAATTGCACCATCTCATCATTTCATATTTCAAATTATGTTATTTGTAATTATTTTAAATGTAAGCTTTATTATACCTTCATATCATTATTACTCGTACTCATTGCTGAACAATAAAATGAACTAGTATTCATGAAGGCAGTCATCTTTAAATCATTTTATCTTTAAATCTTTAATTCAAATATGAAAGTAAACAAGACACTTCACATGTATGGTGCCAGTATGGCTCCATCAAAAGTGAACAGATACGTGCTAGGTCCTGTTGTTGCAGGGCTGCTTACACGACACAAGGTAAAACTATGGTTACGCCTCGCAAAATAGGCCCGACCGCGTACCTGTTACTATAACAACCACGTCTCTCTTTACGTTTTCATTTAGAGACATATGAAATATAGACGATACAAGATGTAAAAAGGACAGCTTTGGAGTTTTCATCAGGTGTATTTTGTCAATTTTGACAGAGCCAGACTGATGGCTTACCGCAATTGTTGCCAATTTATTTATGCAGAGCCGTTTTTCAGTTGGGTATGTCAACGTATTTTGCATAACTAACAAAATTCAATTACATTTCAAAGTGTTTATCAATACATTTAGAAATACTCATTCAGAAAATAATTTGGTCTCAGAAGAGTCAGAATGAAAGATTTGACCCGATATAAACAATATTAAAGCTTTCCTAAACCAACTGTAAAAAAATGCATAAACCAAAGGATTCACAGTAGAATTCAGGAAACCAACCCACAGAAGTGCTGTAAACAGACCAGGCGGAGTGGAATAACTGATAAATGGATCAATGACATTACACAAGAAGAAGGGAGTCCAAAGAAAAAGAAAAACCCCCATGATAACAGCAAGTGTTTTGGTGGCTTTTCTCTGGGATTTTTCCACAGCTTTTAAAGAGCTCAGACACTTTGTATTGTGTATGCTGCGAGCTTGCCTTCGTGCTACTAAGAAAATCTTGAGGTAGACACTCAGCATGATGATTCCTGGTATGTAAAAAGAGAGCATCGATGACACTGTGCTTGACCCTTTACTTAGAAATAAAACACATCTCCCTTCACACGCAACATGAGCATAGTAAAATTCTTCAATTCCCCAAATATTCAGTTTCAGAAATATCATCCCAAAGCCCACGAGGGCAGAAACACCCCAGCTGACCACAATCATGATCAGAGTAGTATGAACAGTTATCTTTCTTAAATATTCCATAGGGTGGCACACTGCATAGTATCGTTCAATAGAAATAAAAGACAGATTTATGATGGAGGCAGTACCAAACAGAACGATTGCGCTGTTAAAGATTTTACAGAACAATTCTCCAAAATACCAGCAGGTTTCCACACATTGCACCATGCTAGGAAACATGACCACTGTCCCCAGTAAGAGGTCAGCCACAGCCAGAGACAGCACAAGATAGTTAGTTGGAGTGTGAAGCTGTTTGAAGTGAGCAACGGTGATGATGACTAGAAGGTTTCCAAACACTGTGAGGACTGAAACGGCCCCCAGAATCACATATAGAAGAATCCGGAGTTTTAAAGGATACACTGTCTTTAAACATGACCCATTTCTGCCCTCATAGCAAAGCAGTGTCTCCATCCTGTAAAGAAGACTGAGATGTCAAAATCACAACCAAAAAAACTAAAAGAGAAAAAGAAAAAAATAACTTACAACAATTGTCAGGTAATGCTGCTTTACAGTACCCTTTACATAAACCATGTTTTTAATTAAAAAAAATGAAAACGGCAATAAAAGAAAAATATTAAACTGAACAATAAACTTTACAACAATAGTCAGTTAATGCTACTTTACAGTACACAAACCTTGTTAGAACACAATCAGCTTGTGAAGTTTAGTGGTGTAGATCATTTCCTAGCACAGCAGACTTACCTCACACACTGAGGGTTATTCAGATATTTCCCAGCACTCAGGATGCTGCTTTATAATAAGCCCCACGTGTGGAGATAACCTGATTCACAAACAGTGTATCTTGCGCGCATGCTCAGAACACACTTTGCATCTTGAAGTACATATTTTAAACGGCTTTGAAACCTTGTTTTGCAACAACAGCAAAGGCAAGGCCTCCCTTTGTTTTGGTGTTGACCTTTGCACTGCCATTAGGCCTTGGTTTGAAGACATAAGCCTTCTTCCAGACATGGCATGGCAAAGCGACACAGCTACTCTGCTGTTTAAGCTGGGGCCAGCCTGTATGATGCCTCGTAGGATATTAAAACAGTTTAAAATCAATTCCACCCTCAATAGATGTGAGAGGTTCAGCTTGATCAAGGTGGAGAAGGAAACAGCTGGGTAGTCAGTAAGTTGTTCAGAGAACTTTGTCTGTTTGATGGAAACAATCTGTAAGTGTAATCACATCAGTTGTGTGCGGTGTTGGGGAGCAGTAAGCATGTTTTACAAGAACCTCTAGAAAGACAGCCTTTCTCTAGCAGCAGTTACACTCCACTCTGGGGCAAATAATTGAATCGTTTGGTCCTTATATTCTTATGGTGGTTTCGTGCTTTATTTGTCAGTAGGGCAATGAAATGAACACATCGTCAAATAGACATATTGATATACTGGCATTTAACGTGCCCTGCTTAGGCCTGGAAATGATGCTACTGTGGTAATTAACCAAGGTAGCCAAGGTTTTACAAACAGAATGCTAACTTTCCTGAGTGATTTTTTTTTCCACAAACGGTTGCAAAAGCTAGCGTACGTCATACTTGTTCTGTTTATAACAACGTGTAAATGAATGATAATAAGTTCCATTAAATTGATCATTTCACCATTGGTATAGTGTTCATTAGATAGGGATAGTCCCACAGACCCTAGTTCCTTGGTTTGAGCTGTCATATCACTGGCTGGCCAAACAAAGAGGCAGTCTGGATCTCTGTCATGCCCAGACCTGATGACCTCATAGACATTGTCCTGTTGTGTACACATGGCTGTTGTTATGAATCAGTTTGTTGGCAGTGGTGCTGGATATCAGACCAACTGTCATCTTTAGGCAGGTCTTCAATCTATGAGGTGATTTAAACCCCTGCAATGGACAATGAGATGTAATATCAGCCAGTATGAGGTGATTTAAACCCCTGCAATGGACAATGAGTTGTAATAACAGCCTTAGTAGGATTTGTGTTCACTGCTTAGGCCTCTGATATAACACACAGAGGCCTAATGCTCCTCTTCATGAAATGTGATAATATACTCGGAATAATACGATTGAGACTGAGAGCACACAGGAATGTTGCTCAGTTGGAGAAATGCTCCAAGATTCGGTTTTACAACAATATTTGCATTCTCTGTAGTTAAAGGTTTTAAACTGGACTGCATAAATGTAAAACAATGGTTGTGATTCATTGTTATATGACTAAAAGTATAATAATTATCATATGGCTGATGATTATATTATATAATATTATCATTATAACACAAAGTGAATCCAATTATTACAATTAAGAATTTAATTAATTAATTTAAATAATGTCATTTTAAAAGTAAATGGTGACCACATCCCGCAAAAGTGAGTAGGATAACTTTATTGTTCAGAGAAAATATTTTGATCAACATCTTTGAAAATTAACAATCACTTGTACAGATATGTTTTCTCTGTGAATAACAGGTCTCTGAATATTACCCATCTCAAGGGACTTCTTACACCACCTGTATTAAGAATGGATTTGGTTTAGATTAATGACAATATCAATGATAGAGTTTTCTAAACAATATCATCATTCATCAACCTTTATAGTTTTACTGACATGGACACGTTGAAAAAAATAAAATGATTTCAGATGATGATATGTCTTGTAAGCCATAAATAACAGATACTCCCAAGATTAAACCCTGGAATGTTTAGACTGTATTTTAACATCCTGCTACTCCAAGAATCTGTATTTACACAACTCCAACAATTAATTCTGTAAAGTAAAAGGAGGGTTCTGCTGTTAAAAGCATCCCTCCTCGAAGAAATTGTCTAATGAACACAAAATATGTTTTTTCTATCAATCCTCCTTAATCTGTGGAAGCCAACATAAAGTGAATCTCTGAAGTAACAGTATGCTACATAAACCGGGCTATTACAGTAATGTATGGCAAACCATCTTGCAATTCTTTCAAATGTATTGTAAAACCCACTGATAAAAGAACTATACAAATAATTCATAGTAGTTTTGTAATTCTAATAACGTTTTTAAATCAAGTTAAAAATACATTAATATCTGAAGAATTTTGGTTTAATATTTTTAATGTATAAATTAATTCATAGCATCTCCTGAACCAAGGGTAAAACAGAGCATATATAATTGGGTTCATGGTGGAATTAAAGTAAGCCAGCCACATAAGTACCTGAACGAGGCTTGCAGGTATCCTACAGTCTTGGTATTGAGTAATAATTGAATACAGAAAGACAGGCATCCAAAAAATGATGAATACTCCGACCACAATTCCCAGTGTCTTTGCTGCTTTGTGCTCTGACCGTTTAGACAGCTCTCCCCTTGCATTACCAAATTGGCTAATGTTATTAATCTTTCTCACATGCTCTTTGGCCACTAGGAATATTCTGACGTACAATCCAATCATAACACTACAGGGAAAGAAAAAGAACAGCAAAGGATCAATAGTTCCTGAAAGGGTGTTAAAGAACACATTACAGCTTCCTAAGCAATACAATGATTCTATTACGTCCTCCATTCCTGCAACATTAGCCTTGGAATATATTAAGCCATAGGAGTAGAAAGCAGCCACTACCCAGCAGGCTAACACCATGAGCCATGCCACAGACATGGTGACGTTGTTGGTGTAGCGCAGTGGATTACACACAGCCTCATAGCGGTCCACAGCGATACAGACCAGGTGGAAGATGGAGACGGAGGTTAAAAACACGTAGAAACTGGTGTGCAGAAGGCAGAATGAGTCTCCATAGAACCAACAGCCTTGGACAGCCTGACCTGCACTAAAGGGCATAACAGTGAGTCCCAGCAGCAGATCTGCAACAGCCAGAGACAGGACCAGCATGTTAGTGGGGCTGTGCAGCTGTTTAAAATGACCAATACTCAGGATGACCACAGAGTTCCCCACGATAGTAACCATTATTCCAAACGAAAACACCAGAAAAAGACCACATTTAGCCCCTACACTAAACTGTGTTCTGATACATGATACATTAGAGCCTGGGTAGCAGAGCTGCTCATCAGATGGCTTAGTGCCCAGCATCATCATCTCTAAGACTACACTCCCCAGAGACAGAAGGTTCATGCATCAGAAATGCTGAGGGGATCTACCGAAATCCACTTGACAATCCCCAACATTTATACACACTCACGTTGGAGGTAAAACCCCTTTTGACAGCCCTCAAATCACCAAAGATCACATGACTCACACGCTCCTAACCCTACACACATTCAGGATACAGTAAGCATGTGTGTTTTTACGGCAAATAGGTAAAATAAGGTTATACATTTCTGTATGGCAAGAAACTGTCACTGCCCTTACAATGCAGATATTAATCCAGTCAGGCTATGAAAGCAAGGGGAATATATTTCCCTGCAAATACGTTATGCTGGAGCTTTATGTCAACACTAATAGATGTTCAGGAAAATAAAGCGCTAGCGAGTGTGAAGCTTTAGCTTTTGAGTTGTGTCCCTCTTGCGCCATGCTGGCAACGATGTTTCATTATCGCATTGTGTTTTTGATAGATTTTTGTCACCAATAATGCAATTTCAATGAAGGAAATTAAATGCCAAATGTAAACGTTAGGAGTATTCTATATTCGTCTGAATTTTAAAATACCTGACCTGTTGGTAGGAACTGATTGATGTGTAATTGTGAAACAATGCCGTTCTAATGCCTTGAAATGCATTCTCTTGAACTCCTTATCTTGAACAATGTTTTCTATCTGTTTCATTAGCATGATCAACCTACCTCGGCCTGGCGCCAAACTGGGCTTGTCAATGTTTTTTATGTTCTAGCTTGAAATAACTGTACAGATTTCTATGTGTAAATAATTGTTTGTTTCATAAATTATTTTAGTCAACGTTCATTTGAGCAATTACTTTTACATTTTCAATGTGGCACGTTTATTGCGTATAAGACATGTAAAACTAAAAGTGAAATGGACATAGCAATTTCATTTTAGGTTTGGCACATATGCATATACATGAACATGAAAAATAAATCTCAATTGTTGCATTTGGATTTAAATTTTGACCCAGATTATGCCCACACATCTTGAAATCGATCCCGTTATTGCATTATAGTTTTTGAGTTCGACTTTTCATCAGAATTTTGACTGCTTTAGGCTTCCATATATGAGCTCATAATTCCTAATATTCTATATTTTGTCTGTAAATAAATACCTGTGGCTAAATAAAAAGACCCGGGCCTATACCCAAGAGCTAAACGTGCCCCTAGATACATTACAGGGAGGGGAACATTATAACAATTATGGTAAATGAAATTCTCAGAATAGTATTCCAAATATTAGTTGTTTTAATACCTTTAAGACCTTTTATACAAAAAAAAAATACAAAGAAATGAGACCATGTTCCAGTTCCATGTTGCAGTTCCATCTGCAACTCTTACTTTCATATATCCCATTTTCAAACCTATTGCTAGTGGCAATTCAATAGGGATGTTTAATTGAAAAGTAATATTACACATTACATAACTTTTCATTCAAAAAACGTGGCAGAGTGTTGCAATATTAGATTCTGAGAGGAGTAATAAGTTATATTAGTGCTGCAAGTGCTTACATTATTTTTAAATCACTTTAATAAAAAATTATCTACAACCTTTTTCCAAGACTCATTCACAATTGTATTCATATGACAGCCTAAACATATTCACATTTTTAAAAGGTAATATATAGATTAAATCATTTTAACTAATAATTTCAACACGATATATCTCTACTGGCCTGATTTTCAAAATTGTTTTATCATTTTACTTAAGTAATGTGAATGTTATCAATGTTACATGTGATGGGAAAAAATGTAATTTAGCCTTAACTGTGAAATGTTACTGTGTGTTTTTTCCTATGAGTACAAACAAAGTTCCCTTTGTAGTTAGATTTAACCCTTGGGGTTAATCTCTTCACCTAACAGTTTCCTGTTCCATCATAAAGGGCTTAGCCATTTGTGTATTTCCTGTTTAGGTGTAATAAGATGTTAGACTTTATGACCGGTCAGCCAGATGGCATAGTTTATTGCCCTGTGTAAAAGAACTCTTTGATCTAGGAAGGTCCGAAAGACAGGAGATGATGACTGCAATCGCACTAAATCAACATTCCTAAGGAAACGTGTATATAAGGGACGTTAGGGGGATTGTGATTTTGTGCGCACCAGTCATACAGCCTCATTTTTGTATGACTTTAGGCTGCAGCTAGGATTTTCTTTTATCTGATCAGTTTTATTTTGTTACTTTGCAGTTGATATATTGTATAGCAACTCTGTTACCTTTTTACTCATCTCCATTAAAACCACTAAAAGCAAGCGGACGTTATTTCTCAAAGTATTTAATTATTTCGATCTCACTGGAGTACGGAAACATAGAAATTCCGCAACATACATCAATATGATATTCGTTCCATGCAAAACAATCATGTCACTAGTGACATTTTATTTTTTATTTTTTTTACAGGAAATCAAAACAAGTATTATAGTTAATATAAGCTTAAATAGATTGTGCCAAATGTTACTTTGCCAATTTCAATACTTGCACAAAACGTTTAGACATTTTCATTCAGAAATCAATTTAGTCTCTGAAGAGTCTGGTAGAAAGAATCTACCTGAAATTATCAATCTTAATGCCCTTCTAAACCAACTGTAAAAAAATGCATACACCAAAGGATTCACAGTAGAATTTGAGTAACCAATCCAGACAAATGTTTCAATTAAAACTGGGGGAGTGGAATAATTGATAAAGGGATCAAATATAACACACATGAAAAAGGGAGTCCAAAAGGAGAGAAACACCCCCATGATGATAGCAAGCGTTTTGGTGGCTTTTCTCTGGGATTTTGCCACAACTCTTTGAGAGCTCTGACACTTTGTATTGTGTATGCTGCGTGCCTGCCTTTGGGCTACCAACAAAATCTTGAGGTAGATGCTGAGCATGATGATTCCTGGTATGTAAAAAGAAAGTATTGATGACACTGTACTTGAGACGCCACTTTGAAAAAAAATACATCTCCCTTCGCATGCAATATGAGCATAATAAAACTCTTCAATTCCCCGAATATTCAGTTTCATAAAAACAATTCCAAAACCCAAGATGAAAGAGAAAATCCAGCTTATCAAGATCATGATTAGAGTCTTATGAACAGTTATCTTACTGCTATATTTCAGAGGTTGACACACTGCATAATATCGGTCAATAGAAATAAAAGACAAATTTATAATTGAGGCAGTGCACAACATGAAAGAAGAACTTTGACAGATTTTACAGAACAAATCTCCAAGATACCAGCAGGTTTCCACATATTGAATCATAGTAGGAAACATGACCAGTATCCCCAGTAAGAGGTCAGCCACAGCCAGAGACAGCACAAGATAGTTAGTTGGAGTGTGAAGCTGTTTGAAGTGAGCAACGGTGATGATGACTAGAAGGTTTCCCAATATTGTGAGGGCCACATTGATCCCCAGAATCCCATATAGAAGAAAACGCACAGTTAAAGGATACACAGTCTTGGAACAAGACCCATTTCGGCCCTCATAGCACAGCAGTACCTCCATCCTACTAAGACTGGGAAATTAGTAAAGGTCATAACACTTAATAGTACATTTAAAATGAATGAAACACTCACAACTAAAAGGTGTACAATGTACAACTACACAACATATACTCTACAAGACTATTTAAACATACTGCCTTAAGCCTCAGGCAGTGTCTGAGTTCCA
Source organism: Aplochiton taeniatus (assembly GCA_017639675.1). NCBI lineage: Eukaryota > Metazoa > Chordata > Actinopteri > Galaxiiformes > Galaxiidae > Aplochiton > Aplochiton taeniatus. The sequence goes on from CM030190.1 coordinate 1,595,400, forward strand.
ATGGTTTGCATCATTTCCTAGTGCAGCAGACTCACCTGACACTGAGGGAGGGTTAGATGTTTAGCTGCACTCTCAGTAACATGTTTTATAATCAGCACCACATGTCCAGATCACATGATTGACACCTATTACCAGGAAGCAGCCGTGAGGATTGCTATGGCAATACTACTTCTCAAACAAGTATCGCCAGGCAATACTACTTATTTCCAGACCATATGGCGCTTATTTCAATTATCATGTATACAAATCTAATTTCATGTAGGCCTAGTGGAGACTCTTATTGCATGTTCTGCTAGAAAACATTACACTTTATCAATGAGCTGTAGCGATAGAGAAGTCACGTTGAGCCAACCACGGCGGTGCGCGCAAATTCTATACAATTCCTCCAGCCAGACAGGAGACCAGTAAGTTCAAGCTAAGTGTTGAAATCATGTGCCGTTATGTGCCAAGTGTGGTACACATTGTTGCAGTGGCGTGCCCAGACTTTTTTTGACAGGAGGGGGGGCCCCAATGAGGCATTGACCTGTGCAGGGGTGGCATGAAGTAGGCTACGAGTGCGCACACACGTCGGAATAATATTAATTTACCATTTTTATCTCCAATACCTATATCTTCTTCAATTAATAACATTATTGTATCTAAAATGAAAAAAAAAAAAAAAAATAGACCTATCAATCAATACACAACAGAGTGGCACCATACAAACGTTATATAAAGCTTCCATACTTTAATCTTTGAGGAAATAGTACCTTCAAAAGTAGGCTACATACAAAGAAAACAAGGTTTTTGGGAGGCTAGACACTACTCTACTTTGGGAGGCTAGAGGCACATTACTGCCTCTCAGGTTTCAGAATGAATTCCACCTATAAACGAAAGTTTGGTCTACTGGTCAACCAGTTCAAACTAAGTCCCATCGCTGTCAGTCATAGTTTAGGATAAGGGGGTGGCACATGGGGTGGCCACTCAGATTCCATGGGTGGCCTGTGCCACCCCTGTCCACGCCCCTGCATTGTTGTTTCTTTTAGTCTTTATGCACTGCAGTGAAAGTTGTGAAGGTACAAGTGATGTTCTGCAAAAATCCACAGTGAATAACAAGGTTGTACTGTAGAGTATAGTGCACTCATAGGCAACGGGTAACGTAGGCTACAGTAAGCCTTTCCTACATTTTTTAAATCATATTACAATTGTTTTACTGTTGGAAAATATTGCTGATATAAATTGCATTTTGTAACAGAGATTTTAATAGATATTGGCTGACGTAACTAAGGCCTGCATTTAAATGTGTGGAGTTGTCAAAACTCAATTTCTAACCATCTGCCACCTAGAAATCTGCCGTTATTTTACGATTGCTGTTATGAACACGTTGTCCTCCATGGCAGGGGCGAATCGGCGAATCGGCGATCAGGACATTTTGGAAGACTCCCGAACTACAAAAACAGTGTAGTGTGAAACTACCGCAAAGAAAATACTGCTCGCACCTGCAAGCGCTTGTAGAACCTCCCTCTGTGCCTCAAGGTCCCGCACTGAATCTTAGTCCTGGTAGCCTATACGGCCCTGCTTCGTGGTCATTGAAAAGGATGATAGTTGGTCCAATATTTACCTTCCCAATCCCCAGCCGCCTATGAGTGCACTCTAGCAGACTTGCACAGTAAAGCTATTGTTCATCTCCAGTAATTAGCTTGTGAACTAAAGTGGGCAAGAGTCTGTGACATGAAATTCTCAGACTGAAAGTGAGTCCCACTCTGGCCCTGATAACTATACATCTAATTGTAAATAACTTATCAAGAAGGTACATATGTATTTCAATATAGTCATTGAATACATTTGCACATTAAGTGGAGTTTGCATGTGTTCGGACAAGTAGCCTAGGAATTGACTCTCTGATGCAGAGGCTTAATTCATGAAATGAAAAGATATAGATATTATTATTATTTAATGGGGGTTCATGCTTCTTGACCATTAGTGGGTTTTGGATTCACCAACCATAAAAAAATATCTGCGGGAAACTGCTACCTCTGGTGAAAATATCCAGAATTATTTTGTTAGTTAAAATATTTCACACTTAAACATGCAATACATGTTACAAAATAGGTAGCTTTATGAGTTGCATACACCATATTGTGATTGGTGATAAAGTTGTGGCAATACTGCTTTTACACTGGTGATGGCATCTTACCTCAAACATAAACAGTGCATAATGCTTTATATTGGTAGAGCACTGGGACGCTGTTGTTGTTGTTTCAAGATGTTAGAAGGTATTAAATGACTGACCTGCAGATAGACCATATCTCTCTCACTGAAACAGTTTCAGTTTTTGTAAAGTTTGGGAGTCCTACAAAAGTTTTCAAAGAAACTTTAATAACACAGATTTTCTTTAACAGTGGTTATATTATATGGAGGGTAACATTTTTTAAATTGTGGTAAATGAAAATCTCAGAATAGTTTTCCAAATATTAGTTGTTACTTTAAGAAGTTCGATACAAAGACAAAGGGGCTATGAACAGTTTAATCTGCAACTTTACATTTTTTATTTTCCATATTTTCAAACCCATTGCCAGTGGCAACTCAATAGGGGTAGTTTGTTTGACAAAATACTATTACAGATTAGTAACATATAGCATATGTGTTCACAAGAGGAGTTGAAAGAATGTGTATTAGCTGAATTAATCAATGAATTAAAAACAAATATTATATTGTACATAATCTTAAATAGAGTGTGCCAATTGTTTTTTTGGCATATGGATTTCAATTCTTAGACACAGCTTCAGAATTTTTCATTCAGAAAACAATTTAATCTCTGATGAATCTGTTAGAAAGACTTCACCTGAAATGATCACTTTTAATGCCCTTCTAAACCAACTGTAAAAAAACGCATACACCAAAGGATTTACAGTAGAATTCAGGAAACCAACCCAGACAAATGTTTCAATTAAAACTGGGGAAATGGAATAATTGATAAAGGGATCAACAGTATTACATATGAAGAAAGGAGTCCAAAAGGAGAGAAACACCCCCATGATGATAGCAAGTGTTTTGGTGGCTTTTCTCTGAGATTGTCTAACAGCCTTTTTAGAGCCCAGACACTTTGTATTGTGTATGCTGCGTGCCTGCCTTTGGGCTACCAACAAAATCTTGAGGTAGATGATGAGCATGATAATTCCTGGTAAGTAAAATGAGAATGTTGTTGATACTGTGCTTGATACTGCACTTTGAAAAAAAATACATCTCCCTTCACATGCGATATGAGCATAATAAAAACTTTCAACTCCTATTAAATTAAGCTTCAGAAAGATTATCCCAAAGCCCAAAATGAAAGAAAAAACCCAGCTTATGATGATCATGATGAGAGTCTTATGAACAGTTATCTTACTTCTATATTTCAGAGGTTGACACACTGCATAGTATCGTTCAATAGAAATAAACGAAAGATTTATAATTGAGGCAGTGCACAGCATGAAAGTTGCGCTTTGAAATATTTTACAGAAAAAATCTCCAAAATACCAGCAGGTTTCTACACATCGAATAATGCTAGGAAACATGACCACTGTCCCCAGTAAGAGGTCAGCCACAGCCAGAGACAGCACAAGATAGTTAGTTGGAGTGTGAAGCTGTTTGAAGTGAGCAACAGTGATGATGACTAGAAGGTTTCCAAATAAAGTGAGGGCCTCAAAGCTTCCCAGAATCATATATAGTATAATCTGGATGGTCAACGGATACACTGTCTTGAAACAAGACCCATTTCTGCCCTCATAGCACAGCAGTACTTCCATGCCCCTAAGACAGAGAAATCAGTAAAGGTTACAAAATGTATCGCATAGGGTCAAATTAAAACTTAAAATCATTAAAACACTCAACTTAAAATGGCATAATTTACAGAAAAATATAGAATAGAATAGAAGTGAAGCATAGTGAAGTCTGACTGTTGGAGACAGTACCTCTGGTTATTGAACTGTTTCAACATTGAAAGAACCCCACCAAGTCTTGCCGTAATACTTAGACTACTGAAAAACTTTCCTGGAAAGAAAGATACAGACTACTTGTGCTTCATGGGTATGTTCCTGAGGACAATACAAGCTATGGGTTTATTTATACGAACTAAAATTTCCATCATGTTTCTACACTAGTATTTTATTTTAAATAACAGTGCATAATGCCTCTTGCCTTGAAAAAAAAAATTCTAAAATTGAAATCTGAAGCTGGAATATATCCTACAAGGCTATTTACACATGCCATGTTAAGCCCTTACACCATACACTCAATGCACTTTACATATACCAAACTATGCTGACACGATCAGCTCATGATCAGTGTCTGAGTTCCAATGGTTTGCATCATTTCCTAGTGCAGCAGACTCACCTGACACTGAGGGAGGGTTAGATGTTTAGCTGCGCTCTCAGTAACATGTTTTATAATCAGCACCACATGTCCAGATCACGTGCTTGACATCTATTATCTCATGCACAAACAGTGCATAATGCTTTACCTTGGTAGAGCACTGGAATGTTATTGTTGCAGGAAGTTAGAAGGTATACTTACTGAACTGCTTAGTAGGGTTGAAAAAATATTGGGAATGTGCAACGATGGAAACTTTCTCAATGAATAATTGGGAATTAACGGTAACAAAATGGAAGTATTAAAGGAATAAAAGAATGAACCTGCACACTGGTCTGGTCTGTGTATATTTATTTTTTACCTTTTCAGGTTGCAGTTTTGGGGTTCCACAACAAGGAGATGTGATCACTATGGGTGGTAGGATTAATGGACACATATATAGGGAACCTATGTTTGTCACAATCATATTAAGCATTGCCTCTAGTGTTGTCCTTATCTACCTGTGTGAGCATGTTTCCTCTACACAGATCAGATAGGTCAAGTCTGTTAAAATCCAAGAGTTCATCTGGTTCCATAATACCAGTGTCAGGGATTTAAGTTTAATAATTCCAAAAGTAGTTTGGAGATCAATTAAAAGGTCATGGTGGGATGTATTTGGGGGGAATAAACCACACATAGAACAATAGCAGGTAGAGGTCTGGGTAGGCTGTGGGGTCTAGTCCACCTCCAAAGGCATTCAAGTTCATCTGGCACTATGTATTCAGTGAGCTGTCTGCATGGTGTATCGGCCTTCTCATATAGAGCAACACCACCACCTCTCCGTATCATTCTATGCTTGGAGAACACATTATAGCCGTCAACATCAAGCATGGAGGTGGGGTGAGCATCAGACAACCATGTCTCAGTGACAGCTGCCACATCAACATTGTTAGCTAGGATGGTAGAATGGAACTCATCCACTTTGGTAATCAGGGACCTAGGGTTACACATAAATATACTTGGTACTCTGTTGGTTTTTATAGACTGAGCATTTAGTAATTCCATACGCACAGGCAACAATGGAGCTGAATATTTGATTTGTTTGACATCTTATTGTTTGCCCTGTAATTGCCATTAACCATAAATGTAAAGAAAAGTGATATTTAAAACCAGCATATTTTGCAATAATCTGAGTTTTATATGAATCTCTGTGAAAGTCACTACAGGCATTTGATACAACATAGTTTAAAAAATGATCCAAAATTGTGTGACTTTTTCATTTTAACACTTTTCTTTTAGTTTTGTTTATTTTGTAACAGGTCAACAGTTCATCTTTGTATTTTGTTCTGTTAATTCAAAAACACAGAAAGAAAAATGCATAATTTACAGAAACATTGTTATGAGAAAATCACTCTTTTTTACGGTGTATTTTTTTACTGTGGCACCAAACAATGTTTAACTGACAATAAGGTCAGACAACTCCATCCTGTACCAGCACAAATTACAATGAAATCAGTCTGCCTATTTTACTTATTTAATTTATATAATTCGGTTAGTTCATTTTCTTGCCACCTGAAACAGTAAACTTACAGCATGTTTTGTAACATAATCTGTGTAGGATAGTGTTGAAACAATCATATATTTACATCTTATGATTTGGGTCCCGAACCAACTGATTAGACATCGACGTACCAGTATTCGTAAAATATGCGTAATATGATTATGTCACTATAATAACCGATATGGCAATCCATAAACAATACAAATCATAATATGTAAATGTGTGTTAATGATGTACTCTTCTGTGATTTGAGAGTTGTTGAAGGGGTTTGTCTTAACAGGTAGGTTGTATGAGGTGTATAAAGGCCTCTGATTGTCAGTTTGGAGGTGGATCTCTTTAGATCCCCTTTAGTTCTCGTCGTCTGCATGATCTCTATCTCTGGTGGGTTGTTGTGTTGCATTGTTGGGGATGTTGGACAAGCCTTCTGATGAGCAGCTCTGCTACCCAGGCTCTAATGTATCATGTATCAGGGCACAGGTTAGTGTAGGGGCTAAGGTTGGCCTGTATATGATGTTTGGGGGTAACATACTAGTAAACATTGTGGGGAACTCTGTGCTCATCCTGAGTATTGGTCATTTTAAACAGCTGCACAGCCCCACTAACATGCTGGTCCTGTCTTTAGCTGTAGTAGATCTGCTGGTGGGTGTAACTGTTGTTCCCTTCAGCATGACACGGACAGTGGAAGGCTGCTGGTTCTATGGAGACACATTCTGCAAGCTCCACTTTGGCACTGATATGCTCCTCTCCTCTGTGTCCATCTTCCACCTGGTCTGTATCGCTGTGGACCGCTATGTGGCTGTGTGTAATCCACTACGCTACTCCAACAACATCACCATGGCTGTGGGTACATTCATGGTGTTAGCCTGTTGGGTTTTGCCTACACTTCACTATGGGCTGTTATATTCCAAAACCAATGTGCTAGGTCTGAAACAGGTGGAATCTGTAAATTGCTTGGGCAGCTGTAATTTGAGCTTTAACTCTCTTTTTCTAGCTATTTACTCCTTGCTATTATTTTTTTTGCCTTGCAGTGTAATAGTTGGCTTGTATACCAAAATATTTCTGGTGGCTGAAGAACAATTGAGAAAGATTGAAGGCATTAACCAACTTGAGAATGCAAGGGGAGTGCCTTCTAAGCCATCAGAGCACAAAGCCGCTAAGACTCTGGGAATTGTAGTTGGGGTATATATTACATGTTGGATGCCTGTCTTCCTTTTCTCCTTTATTTATGCCTACACCGACTTGCAAATACCAGCAATCCTCTTTGACGTATTTTACTGGCTGGCTTACTTTAACTCTACCATGAATCCAATCATCTATGCTTTGTTTTACCCGTGGTTCAGAAAATGTTTCAAACTGGTTTTCAAATTGAAGATATTTAGCCAAAATTCGTCAGATATGAATCTCTTTTACTAGTTGATCTGAATCTGAATGGTCTTTGCATAACATAATTCCTTAGAATTTGTTTAAACTGTTTAATCAGATTTGATTTCAGCCAGTTGGATAAGTAAACTGATTTGATAATTAAGGCATGGTTAGAGATTCTGACTTATGGGTCATTTCTGCATCTGCCCTTTAAAAATAATGCCCATAATTGAATATTTATTATATACATAAATAACTACGTTTAGTGTACAGAATCCATATAGCTATATTATCTCGTTCTCTGCTACGAGTCCTGTCTCCCTTACCATATCTTGATTGGCGTTGCTGTTTCTTGCTGTAGCTACATGTTTGTAAGAGACTCGAAAGCTTAAGGCTCCATGCGCAGCTCCCTAGGCCTATTATAGACTTTTTATAGACCTATTATAGACCAATTATAGGCCTATTATAGACCTTGTATAGACCAATTATAGTCCTATTATAGACCAATTATAAGCCTATTTTAGACCTATTATGGACCATTATAGGCCTATTATACTAACAATTATGTACACAACATACAGGACAAACCGCATCTTGTGTTCATTCAGTAAGGGTCGGGACATTAGGGCATTTTCATTTAAAACGTTTCTGTGTGTGTGTGTGTGTGTGCGTTGGCAATTATGCTCATTTGGTGATACGCTAAGCCTAAGTCCGGATGGCAGCAAAAAATAGAAAGGTGGACATTGAGAGCTACTTTACAACAAGTGAAAGTGTAAGTCACGTAAAGAAAATCTTGTCAATTGCTAATATGTCAACAATAACGTTGTTACTCAACTAAGCCATACATGTTTTTCTTCACTGTTCATTATGGCATGCATGAATTTGTTATTTTGTCAGGAGACAGAAGTGACCCGACCATGTAGGAGCTCAGAGAGACAGAGGAGGAGAGGCAGATGGAGAGGCAGGGTCACAGGTGAGGTCAAATAATGAATTGGTGATATGTTAGAACTTAGTGACATTTAGTAACAAGTGTTAGGCTGCTGATGTAGGCCTACTGTATAACAATGGTTCATCAATGTGTGATTTAAATGAGATCTTTGAATAGACACATATTTTCTCACTGTTCATATGGCATGCATCAATGTGTTCTTTTATCAGGTGAGAGAATCAATCCGGCCACACAGAGCAGAAGAGGCAGGGTCACAGGTGAGTCCTAGGCTTGAAACAACAGGATTGTAAGAGTAAATGTAGATATTTGTTTATTATTATTGGAGGTCTATTAAGCACTCAATCATACATGGTTTTAACAACGTGGGCATGACTACTATACTTTTCTACATTCAATTTATAAAATAAGCTGTTTTATCATCACCATTTATTGAGCCTTGCCTCTTAATTAAATTTGTTGAAACTATTTAATCAGCTTTGATTTCAGCCAGTTGGATAAGTAAACTGAATTGATAATTAAGGCATGGTTAGAGAATCTGACTTATGGGTAATTTCCTCATCTGCCCTTTAAAAATAATGCCCATAATTGAATATTTATTATATACATAAATAACTACGTTTAGTGTACAGAATCCATATAGCTATATTATCTCGTTCTCTGCTACGAGTCCTGTCTCCCTAACCATATCTTGATTGGCGTTGCTGTTTCTTGCTGTCGCTACATGTTTGTAAGAGACTCGAAAGCTTAAGGCTCCATGCGCAGCTCCCTAGGCCTATTATAGACCTAATATAGACCAATTATAGGCCAACAATTATGTACACAACATACAGGACAAACCACATGTTGTGTTCATTCAGTAAGGGTCAGGACATCAGGGTATTTTCATTTAACATTTTTGTTGTTGTTGTGTGTGTGTGTGTTTGTTTAGCAATTATGCTCATTTGGTGATATTCTAGGCCTAAGTCGGGATGGCAGCCAGAAATAGAAAGGTGGACATTGAGAGCTACTTTACAACAAGTGAAAGTGTAGGTCACTTAAAGAAAATATTTTCTCAATTGCTAATGTGTAGAGTCAACAATAATGGTAATACTCAACTAAGCCATACATGTTTTTCTTCACTGTTCATTATGGCATGCATCAATTTGTTATTTTGTCAGGAGACAGAAGTGACCCGACCATGTAGGAGCTCAGAGAGACAGAGGAGGAGAGGCAGATGGAGAGGCAGATGGAGAGGCAGGGTCACAGGTGAGGTCAAATAATGAATTGGTGATATGTTAGAACTTAGTGACATTTAGTAACAAGTGTTAGGCTGCTGATGTAGGCCTACCGTTTAAGAATGGTTCATCAATGTGTGTTTTAAAAGAGAGCTTTGAATAGACACATATTTCCTCACTGTTCATATGGCATGCATCAATGTGTTATTTTATCAGGTGAGAGAATCAATCCTGCCAGACAGAGCGGAAGAGGCAGGGTCACAGGTGAGGCCTAGGCTTGAAACAACAGGATTATAAGAGTAAATGTAGATATTTGTTTATTATTATTGGAGGTCTATTAAGCACTCAATCATACATGGTTTTAGTAACGTGGACATGAATACTATACTTTTCTACATGAAATATATAAAATAAGCTGTTTTATCATCACCATTTATTGAGCCTAGCCTCTTCATTTTTCTCTGAAAGTGCACCAGTTTGATACATTTAACTTTAAAATGTACACACTGTTCTTCCTGAGGACAGTGAGGGTCCTTGGTCCACCACTTTTATGTCCCCACCAATATCAAAATCAAAACTATGCCCTTGGAAACTACAGTGCATTAATAGTTAAACATGTGGTCGTCCGTGTGCGGATAAGACTAATAACTGAATAATAATAATACATTTAATATAGAGGCACCTTTCTAGACACCCAAGGTCACCGTACATGGCATCCATGTATCCATTTTCCACTTATAAATTAATGTCACCCTGGCAGTAACTGATTATAATATTAATATTTTGTCTTCACTTTAGGTATTGCACCAGCGTTTTCTTCCATTGTCAATATTATCACATATGTTGGTTTCTTTTTGTGAAATATAGTTAAACAATTTAGAGTGTGAACGTAGGTTGTTGATTTATGTTGTCTTAATTATGTTTTTCTGATAAACAAATTCAATGATTAAGCTATAGTGGTCTAATGTCAGCAGTCATGTTGCAAAGATTCAATGGCATTTATTAACTACCCCCCTTTATATAATTAATGTCATTCTTATGTGCATACAGATACTTCTTATGAATACAGAACTTTGTTCCCTTTCATTTCTTCTGAATCATCCATCACTGTGTTTGTGATTATGAGGGGTGGAAGTAACAATGATGTAACGATTATTGAGAGATAACATAGAGCTCCGCCTGAGCTGTCCCCGGTCCTGGAGCGTGTGGTCAGGGCCGTGTGACCCCGGCTGGGTAGTACGGTGCTGGAGGGTCACAGTGTGGGCTCCGGAACCACAAGATGATGAAAAGGCAAGGGAATTGAACAAACAGAGGGATATAAATGGAAGTGAGTGAATGAGTGTTGTGATGGGAAAAATGTAATTTAGCCTTTACTATGAAATGTTACTCTGTGTTTTTCCTATGACTTCAAACAAAGTTCCCCTTTGTTAGTTAGATTGAACCCTTGGGGTTCATCTTTTCACCTAACAGTCATCACAAGTGACTTAGTGACTTATAGGTTTGTGTATTCTCCCTGTTTAGGTAAGATAAGATGTCAGACTTGAGGACCGGTCAGCCAGATGGCATTATTTAATGCCCTGTGCAATAAATTATTTGACCTAGGGAGGTCCGAGAGATAAGAGATGCTGACTGCAATTGCACTAAATCAACATTCCTAAGGAAGCGTGTATATAAGGGACGTTAGGGGGTATTGTGATTTTGTGCGCACCAGCTATACATCCTCATTCTGTATGACTTTAGACTCCAGTTAGGGTTGTCTTTTTATCTGATCAGTTTTATTTTGTTACTTTGTGGTTGATATATTGTATATCAACTCTGTTACCTTTTTACTCATCTCCATTAAAACCACTAAAAGCAAGCGGACGTTATTTCTCAAAGTATTTAATTATTTCGATCTCACTGGAGTGCGGAGACATAAAAAATCCGCGACAGTGTATGACTGGGTTGAGCATGATTACCGCGACTGCCTTGTGTGTACCTTGTACTCTGTCATTACGGAGATTACCGGATTACCATGGACATTATCAATAAACTGTAACTTTCACCTGCACATGTCTCTGCCTCAATGGATCCCGCGTTACAGAATCATGCTCCTGAACAGGAGGCAGCAGGTTAGGCCAGTGTTCGCAACGCAGTAGAGGCTCAGGGCGAGCTCCTGCACCAGCACGGCGAACAGTTACGGCAACTCGGCAGAGCCATGGACGAAGCGCTCCGAAGGCTATCCCAGAGGAACGAGGCATCACCACCCAGTGTTCCCGCAGCTCCGGTTGCTCAGGCAAGACTGCCCAGTGATCCCCGTGTTGCGCTTCCAGAGAAGTACGATGGAACACCCACCAAGTGTGGGGGTTTTCTGCTCCAGATTGCGTTGTACTTTGCCCATTGCTCTGGGGAACAGGGCTCGGACCGCGCCCGGATCGCCACCGTTGTCTCTCTCCTCACCGGGCGGGCCCTGGAGTGGGCCACCGCTACCTGGGAGAGCGTCAATCGGGAGGGGTTGAGTTACGCGGACTTCCTTGTCCGTTTCCGCGCTGTTTATGATCACCCAGCGGAGGGCCGACACGGCGGGGACCGGCTATTGGAGCTGACACAGGGGGTACAGACAGAGGCTGAGTACGCGCTGGTTTTCCGCACCACGGCGGCCGCGTGCGGATGGAACGATGCGGCGTTGGTGACGCTGTTTCGTAGGGGGCTCTGCGAGGAGGTACAGACAGAGCTGGCCTGCCGGGACGATAGCCTGGACTTGGACGCTCTGATCGCCACGGCGATCCGGCTGGACAGCTTGATCCGCCAGCGTCGCCGCCGACCTCGCTTCCCGGTCCAAAGGGGGTCACTTCCAGATCCTGAGCCCATGGAATTGGGTAGCACACGCCTCTCTACAGGGGAAAAACGACGTCGGCTCCAACAGGGGCTCTGTTTGTACTGTGGGGAGGCGGGACATCGAGTCGGAGAGTGCCCAGAACGCCCGTCTGGGTCCCGAGGCGGGACAGGACGATGGGGTCCGCTTCCACCCCCACCTATGGTGAGTTTACCGTTTCCTTCCATCTCTGTTGATCCGGTGCATTTGTCCGTTTCCCTCCGTGGGGGCTTCCCAGCTGTCTCGTTTCCCGCGTTGGTGGACTGTGGAGCAGCGGGCAACTTTATTGATGGCGAGTTTGCTCGGTCTCTGCGTCTTCCCCTCCGGCGTCTGGAGATTCCCATTCCGGTCCAGGCCCTGGACGGACGTCCACTCGGTCAGGGTCAAGTTACCGAGAGCACCGAACCCCTGGAGATCACGGTCGGGGCTCAACATCGCGAGAGCCTTCCGTTTTTGGTGATGCAGTCCCCCGGGCACAAGGTGGTGCTCGGCCTTCCCTGGCTACGGCTGCATGACCCGACGGTCTCGTGGAGCACGGGGCGGATTACGGCCTGGAGCCCACGGTGCCAGAGGGAGTGCCTGTCCGTGGGGGTTCGTACGACCTCGGTGGAGAGTCCTTCGAGCGCCGTCCTACCCGACGTTCCTATGGAGTACCAGGGTTTGAGGGAGGTTTTCTCCGAGGCAGGTGCCGCTCGCCTACCGGCTCACCGTTCCTGGGACTGCGCGATCGACCTGCTTCCGGGGGCTACTCCTCCCCGCAGTCGGATTTACAAACAGAGGGATATAAAGGGAAGTGAGTGAATGAGTGTTGTGATGGGAAAAATGTAATTTAGCCTTTACTATGAAATGTTACTCTGTGTTTTTCCTATGACTTCAAACAAAGTTCCCCTTTGTTAGTTAGATTGAACCCTTGGGGTGTAGTTTTAATCTGGAGTACCAGAATACAGAACATAAATACTTCGTTCCATAAACAACCCAGAAACACGGCAGGACCACCCCGACCAAGAGGACGTCCCCGTGGGCGAGGAGCAGTACGAGCCCGGTGGACGTCCATGATGAGGTTTGAAAACCCCGCCGACGCCAGGGAGGTGGAGGCCCTATTGAAACCCTGCGCCGAGGCCTCTTGGAGATAGCGCTCCATGGACTGAGTCTCCGACTCTGAAAGAGGAAAGGAGAAGTGGCTCCAGGCAGCAGGTCGATGGCACAATCCCAGGAACGGGGAGCTGGGAGGCGGGTGGCTTTCTGTTCCAGAGCCCAGCCCCCGTCCATCCAACGCCACCACCGGTAGAGACCGCTCCAGAGCCCAGCCCCCGTCCATCCAACGCCACCACAGGCAGAGACCTCTCCAGAGCCCAGCCCCTGTCCATCCAGATTCCAGCCCCCATCCATCCAACGCAACCACAAGCAGAGACCTCTCCAGAGCCCAGCCCCTGTCCATCAAGATTCCAGTCCCCGTCCATCCAACGCCACCACCGGCAGAGACCAATCCAGAGCCCAGCCCCCGTCCATCCAACGCCATCACCGGAAGAGAAAGCTCCAGAGCCCAGCCCCCGTCCATCCAACGGCACTACAGCCAGAGACTGCTCCAGAGCTCAGCACCCGTCCATCCAACGCCACCACCGGCAGAAACCGCTCCAGAGCCCATCCCCCGTCCATCCAATACCACCACAGGCAGAGACCTCTCCAGAGCCAAGCCCCCGTCCATCCACAGCCAAGCCCCCGACCATCCAACGCCACCACCGGCAGAGACCGCTCCAGAGCCAAGCCCCCTTCCCTCCAACGCCAACACCGGCAGAGACCGCTCCAGAGCCCAGCCCCTGTCCATCCAGAGCCCAGCCCCCGTCCATCCAACACCACCACCGGCAGAGACCCGACAGAGGCCAGCCCCCGTCCATCCAACTCCACCACAGGCAAAGACCGCTCCAGAGCCAAGCCCCTGCCCATCCAACGCCACCACAGGCAGAGACCGCTCCAGAGCCCAGCCCCCGTCCATCCAATACCACCAGAGGCAGAAAGCTCTCCAGAGCCCAGCCCCCGTCCATCCAACGCCACCACCGTCAGACAACGCTCCAGAGCCCAGCCCTCGTCCATCCAACGCCACTACCAGCAGAGACCGCTCCAGAGCCCAGCCCCCGTCCGTCCAACACAACCAGAGGCAGAGACCTCTCCATGCCCAGCCCCCGTCCATCCACAGCCCAGCCCCCGTCCATCCAACGCCACCACCTGAAGAGACCGCTCCAGAGCTCAGCCCCCGTCCTACCAACACCACCACAGGCAGAGACCTCTTCAGAGCCCAGCCCCCGTCCATCCAACGCCACCATTGGCAGAGACCTCTCCAGAGCCCAGCCCCTGTCCATCCAGAGCCTAGCCCCCGTCCATCCAACGCCACCACTGGCAGAGACCGCTCCAGAGCCCAGCCCCCGTCATTCATCGCCACCACTGGAAGAGACCGCTCCAGAGCCCAGCCCCCGTCCATCCAACGCCACCACCGGCAGAGACGGCTCCAGAACCCAGCCCCCGTCCATCCAACTCCACCATTGGCAGAGACGGCTCCACAGCCAAGCCCCCTTCCATCCAACGCCACCACCGGCAGAGACCGCTCCAGAGCCAAGCCCCCTTCCATCCAACACCACCACCGGGTGAGACCGCTCCAGAGCCCAGCCCCCGTCCATTCGACACCACCACAGGAAGAGACCGCTCCAGAATCCAGCCCCCGTCCATCCAACGCCACGACCGGCAGAGACCGCTCCTGACCCCAACCCCTGTCCACCCAGAGCCCAGCCCCCGTCCATCCAACGCCACCACCGGCAGAGACCGCTCCAGAGCCCAGCCCCTGTCCATCCAGTGCCCAGCCCCCATCCATCCAACGAAACGACCGGCAGAGACCGCTCCAGACCCCAGCCCCTGTCCATCCAGAGCCCAGCCCCCGTTCATCCAACATCAAACCAGTAAGATACCTCTCCAGAGCCCAGACCCTGTCAATCCAGAGCCCAGCCCCCGTCCATCCAACGCCACCACCGGAAGAGACCGCTCCAGAACCCAGCCCCCGTCCATCCAACGCCACCACCGGCAGAGACCGCTCTAGACCCCAGCCCTTGTCCATCCAGAGCCCAGCCCCCGTCCATCCAACTCCTCCAGCGGCAGAGAGCGCTCCAAAGCCCAGCCCCCGTCCATCCAACGCCACCACTGGCAGAGACCGCTCCAGAGCCCAGCCCCCGTCCATCCAACGCCACCACCGTCAGAGACCGCTCCAGAGCCCAGCCCCTGTCCATCCAGTGCCCAGCCCCCGTCCTTCCTACGCAACGACCGGCAGAGACCGCTCCAGACCCCAGCCCCTGTCCATCCAGAGCCCAGCCACCGTCCATCCAACACCACCACAGGCAGATACCTCTCCAGAGCCCAGCCCCTGTCCATCCAGAGCCCAGCCCCCGTCCATCCAACGCCACCACCGGAAGAGACCGCTCCAGAGCCCAACCCCCGTCCATCCAACGGCACCACAGGCAGAGACAGCCTCAGAGCTCAGCCCCCGTCCATTCAACGCCACCAGAGGCAGAGAACTCTCCAGAGCCCAGCTCCTGTCCATCAAAAGCCCAGCCCCCATCCATTAAAACCCCACCACCGGCAGAGACGACTCCAGAGCCCAGCCCCCGTCCATCCAACGCCACCACAGGCAGAGACCGCTTAAGATCCCAGCCCCCGTCCATCCAACGCCACCACAGGCAGAGACCGCTTAAGATCCCAGCCCCCGTCCATCCAACGCCACCACAGGCAGAGACCGCTTAAGATCCCAGTCCCCGTCCATCCAACGCCACCATCGGCAGAGACCACTCCAGAGCCCAGCTCCCGTCAATCCAACGCAACCACAGGCAGAGAAAACTTCAGAGCCCAGACCCCGTGCATCCAACGCCACCATTGGCAGAGACCTCTCCAGAGTCCAGCCCCTGTCCATCCAGAGCCCAGCCCCCGTCCATCCAACACCACCAAAGGCAGATCTCTCTCCAGAGCCCAGCCCCTGTCCATCCAGAGCCCAGCCCCCGTCCATCCAACGCCACCACCGGAAGAGACCGTTCCAGAGCCCAGCCCCCGTCCATCTAACGCAACTACCGGAAAAGACCGCTCCAGTGCCCAGCCCCTGTCCATCCAATGCCACCACAGGCAGAGAACTCTCCAGAGCCCAGCCCCCGTCCATCCAAAGCCCAGCTCCCGTCCATCTAACGCCACCACCGGCAGAGACAGCTCCAGAGCCCAGCCCCCTTCCATCCTATGCCACCACCGGCAGAGACCGCTCCAGAACCCATTCCCTGTCTGTCCAGAGCCCAGCCCCCGTTCATCCAACGCCACCAGCGGCAGAGACCGCTCCAGAACCCAGCCCCCGTCCATCCAACGCCACCACCGGCAGAGACAGCTCCAGAGCCCATCCCCTGTCCATCCAAAGCCCATTCCCCGTCCATCCAAGGCCACAACCGGCAGAGACCGCTCCAGAGCCAAGCCCCTGTCCATCCAGAGCCCAGCCCCCGTCCATCCAACGCCTCCAGCGGCAGAGACCGCTCCAGAGCCCAGCCCCCGTCCATCAAACGCCACCACAGGCAGAGACCGCTCCAGAGCCCAGCCCCCCTCCATCCAACGCCACGACCGGCAGAGACCGCTCCAGACCCCAGCCCCTGTCCATCCAGAGCCCAGCCCCCGTCCATCCAAAGCCACCGGCGGCAGAGACCGCTCCAGAGCCCAGCCCCCGTCCATCCAATGCCACCTACGGCAGAGACCGCTCCTGAACCCAGCCCCCGTCCATCCAACGCCACGACCGGAAGAGACCGCTCCAGAGCCCAGCCCCTGTCCATCCAGAGCCCAGCCCCCGTCCATCCAAAACCACCACAGGCAGAGACCGCTCCAGAGCCCAGCCCCTGTCCATCCAGAGCCCAGCCCCCGTCCATCCAACGCCACCAGCGGCAGAGGCCGCTCTGGAGCCCAGCCCCCGTCCATCCAACGCCACAACCGGCAGAGACCGCTCCAGAGCCCAACCCCTGTCCATCCAGAGCCCAGCCCCCGTTCATCCAACGCCACCAGCAGCAGAGACCGCTCCAGAGCCCAGCCCCCGCCCATCCAACGCCATCACCGGCAGAGAAAGCTCCAGACCCAGCCCCCCTCCATCCAACGCCACGACCGGCAGAGACCACTCCAGACCCCAGCCCCTGTTCATCCAGAGCCCAGCCCCCGTCCATCCAACGCCACGACCGGCAGAGACCGCTCCAGAGCCCAGCCCCTGTCCATCCAGAGCCCAGCCCCCGTCCATCCAATGCCACCAACGGCAGAGTCCGCTCCAGAGCCCAGCCCCCGTCCATCCAACAGCACCACCGGCTGAGACCTCTCCTGAACCCAGCCCCCGTCCATCCAACGCCACCACCGGAAGAGATCGCTCAAGATCCCAGCCCCCGTCCATCCAACGCCACCACAGGCCGAGACAGCTCCAGAGCCCAGCCCCTTTCCATTCAGAGCCCAGCCCCCGTCCATCCAACGCCACCACCGGCAGAGACCGCTCCAGAGCCCAGCCCCCGTCCATCCAACGCCACCACAGGAAGAGACCGCTCCAGAGCCCAGCCCCTGTCCATCCAGAGCCCAGCCCCCGTCCATCCAACGCCACCACCGGCAGAGACCGCTCCAGAGCCCAGCCCCTGTCCATTCAGAGCCCAGCCCCCGTCCATCCAACGCATCACCGGAAGTGACCGCTCCAGAGCCCAGCCCCCGTCCATCCAACGCCACCACAGGCAGAGACCGCTCCAGAGCCCAGCCCCCGTCCATCCAACGCCACCAGCGGCAGAGACCTTTCCAGAGCCTAGCCCCCGCCCATCCAACGCCACCACCGGCAGAGAACGCTCCAGAGCCCAGCCCCTGTCCATCCAGAGCCCAGCCCCCGTTTATCCAACACCACCACAGGCAGGGACCGCTCAAGAGCCCAGCCCCCGCCCAACCAACGCCACCACCGGAAGAGACCGCTCCAGAGCCCAGCCCCCGTCCATCCAACGCCACGACCGGCAGAGACCGCTCCAGAGCCCAGCCCCTGTCCATCCAGAGCCCAGCCCCCGTCCATCCAACGCCACCACCGGCAGAGACCGCTCCAGAGCCCAGCCCCCGTCCATCCAACGCCAACACCGGCAGAGACAGCTCAAGAGCCCATCCCCTGTCAATCCAAAGCCCAGCCCCCGTCCATCCAACGCCACAACCGGCAGAGACCGCTCCAGAGCCAAGCCCCTGTCGATCCAGAGCCCAGCCCCCGTCCATCCAACGCCACCAGCGGCAGAGACCGCTCCAGAGCCCAGCCCCCGTCCATCAAACGCCACCACAGGCAGAGACCGCTCCAGACCCAGCCCCCCTCCATCCAACGTCACGACCGGCAGAGACCGCTCCAGACCCCAGCCCCTGTCCATCCAGAGCCCAGCCCCCGTCCATCCAACGCCACCGGCGGCAGAGACCGCTCCAGAGCCCAGCCCCCGTCCATCCAATGCCACCTACGGCAGAGACCGCTCCAGAACCCAGCCCCCGTCCATCCAACGCCACGACCGGAAGAGAACGCTCCAGAGCCCAGCCCCTGTCCATCCAGAGCCCAGACCCAGTCCATCCAACGCCACCACAGGCAGAGACCGCTCCAGAGCCCAGCCCCTGTCCATCCAGAGCCCAGCCCCCGTCCATCCAACGCCACCAGCGGCAGAGGCCGCTCCAGAGCCCAGCCCCCGTCCATCCAAAGCCACCACCGGCAGAGACCGCTCCAGAGCCCTGCCCCTGTCCATCCAGAGCCCAGTCCCCGTCCATCCAACGCCACCACCGGAAGAGACCGCTCAAGATCCCAGCCCCCGTCCATCCAACGCCACCACAGGCAAAGACAGCTCCAGAGCCCAGCCCCTGTCCATCCAGAACCCAGCCCCCGTCCATCCAACACCACCACCGGCAGAGGCCGCTCCAGAGCCCAGCCCTTGTCCATCCAGAGCCCAGTCCCCGTCCATCCAACGCCACCACCGGAAGAGACCGCTCAAGATCCCAGCCCCCGTCCATCCAACGCCACCACAGGCAGAGACAGCTCCCGAGCCCAGCCCCATTCCATCCTGAGCCCAGCCCCCGTCCATCCAACGCCACCACCGGCAGAGACCGCTCGAGAACCCAGCCCCCGTCCATTCACACCACCACAGGTAGAGACCGTTCCAGAGCCCAGCCCCTGTCCATCCAGAGCCCGGCCCCCGTCCATCCAACGCCACCACCGGAAGAGACCGCTCCAGAGCCCAGCCCCCTTCCATCCAACGCCACCACCGACAGAGACCGCTCCAGAGCCAAGCCCCCTTCCATCCAACGCCAGCACCGGAAGGGACCGCTCCAGAACCCAGCCCCCGTCCATCCAACGCCACCACCGGCAGAGAACGCTCCAGAGCCCAGCCCCTGTCCATCCAGAGCCCAGCCCCCATCCATCCAACCCTACCACCGGCAGAGACCGCTCCAGAGACAAGCCCCCGTCCATCCAACGCAACCACCGGAAGAGACCGCTCCAGAGCCCAGCCCCCGTCCATCCAACGCCACGACCGGCAGAGACTGCTCCAGAGCCCAGCCCCTGTCCATCCAGAACCCAGCCCCCGTCCATCCAACGCCACCGTCGGCAGAGACCGCTCCAGAGCCCAGCCCCCGTCCATCAAACGCCACGACCGGCAGAGACCGCTCCAGAGCCCAGCCCCTGTCCATCCAGAACCCAGCCCCTGTCAGTCCAACACCACCACCGGCAGAGGCCGCTCCAGAGCCCAGCCCTTGTCCATCCAGAGCCCAGCCCCCTTCCATCCAATGCCACCAATGGCAGAGTCCGCTCCAGAGCCCAGCCCCTTTCCATCCAACGCCACCACCGGCAGAGACAGCTCCAGAGCCCAGCCCCCTTCCATCCTATGCCACCACCGGCAGAGACCGCTCCAGAACCCATTCCCTGTCTGTCCAGAGCCCAGCCCCCGTTCATCCAACGCCACCAGCGGCAGAGACCGCTCCAGAACCCAGCCCCCGTCCATCCAACGCCACCACCGGCAGAGACAGCTCCAGAGCCCATCCCCTGTCCATCCAAAGCCCAGCCCCCGTCCATCCAAGGCCACAACCGGCAGAGACCGCTCCAGAGCCAAGCCCCTGTCCATCCAGAGCCCAGCCCCCGTCCATCCAACGCCACCAGCGGCAGAGACCGCTCCAGAGCCCAGCCCCCGTCCATCAAACGCCACCACAGGCAGAGACCGCTCCAGAGCCCAGCCCCCCTCCATCCAACGCCACGACCGGCAGAGACCGCTCCAGACCCCAGCCCCTGTCCATCCAGAGCCGAGCCCCCGTCCATCCAAAGCCACCGGCGGCAGAGACCGCTCCAGAGCCCAGCCCCCTTCCATCCAATGCCACCTACGGCAGAGACCGCTCCAGAACCCAGCCCCCGTCCATCCAACGCCACGACCGGAAGAGACCGCTCCAGAGCCCAGCCCCTGTCCATCCAGAGCCCAGCCCCCGTCCATCCAAAACCACCACAGGCAGAGACCGCTCCAGAGCCCAGCCACTGTGCATCCAGAGCCTAGCCCCCGTCCATCCAACGCCACCAGCGGCAGAGGCCGCTCTGGAGCCCAGCCCCCGTCCATCCAACGCCACAACCGGCAGAGACCGCTCCAGAGCCCAACCCCTGTCCATCCAGAGCCCAGCCCCCGTTCATCCAACGCCACCAGCGGCAGAGACCGCTCAAGAGCCCAGCCCCCGCCCATCCAACGCCACCACCGGCAGAGACAGCTCCAGACCCAGCCCCCCTCCATCCAACGCCACGACCGGCAGAGACCACTCCAGACCCCAGCCCCTGTTCATCCAGAGCCCAGCCCCCGTCCATCCAACGCCACGACCGGCAGAGACCGCTCCAGAGCCCAGCCCCTGTCCATCCAGAGCCCAGCCCCCGTCCATCCAATGCCACCAACGGCAGAGTCCGCTCCAGAGCCCAGCCCCCGTCCATCCAACAGCACCACCGGCTGAGACCTCTCCTGAACCCAGCCCCCGTCCATCCAACGCCACCACCGGAAGAGATCGCTCAAGATCCCAGCCCCCGTCCATCCAACGCCACCACAGGCCGAGACAGCTCCAGAGCCCAGCCCCCTTCCATTCAGAGCCCAGCCCCCGTCCATCCAACGCCACCACCGGCAGAGACCGCTCCAGAGCCCAGCCCCCGTCCATTCAACGCCACCACAGGTAGAGACCGCTCCAGAGCCCAGCCCCTGTCCATCCAGAGCCCAGCCCCCATCCATCCAACGCCACCACCGGCAGAGACCGCTCCAGAGCCCAGCCCCTGTCCATTCAGAGCCCAGCCCCCGTCCATCCAACGCATCACCGGAAGATACCGCTCCAGAGCCCAGCCCCCGTCCATCCAACGCCACCACAGGCAGAGACCGCTCCAGAGCCCAGCCCCCGTCCATCCAACGCCACCAGCGGCAGAGACCGCTCCAGAGCCTAGCCCCCGCCCATCCAACGCCACCACCGGCAGAGAACGCTCCAGAGCCCAGCCCCTGTCCATCCAGAGCCCAGCCCCCGTTTATCCAACACCACCACAGGCAGGGACCGCTCAAGAGCCCAGCCCCCGCCCAACCAACGCCACCACCGGAAGAGACCGCTCCAGAGCCCAGCCCCCGTCCATCCAACGCCACGACCGGCAGAGACCGCTCCAGAGCCCAGCCCCTGTCAATCCAGAGCCCAGCCCCCGTTCATCCAACGCCACCACCGGCAGAGACCGCTCCAGAGCCCAGCCCCCGTCCATCCAACACCAACACCGGCAGAGACCGCTCCAGAGCCCATCCCCTGTCAATCCAAAGCCCAGCCCCCGTCCATCCAACGCCACAACCGGCAGAGACCGCTCCAGAGCCAAGCCCCTGTCCATCCAGAGCCCAGCCCCCGTCCATCCAACGCCACCAGCGGCAGAGACCGCTCCAGAGCCCAGCCCCCGTCCATCAAACGCCACCACAGGCAGAGACCGCTCCAGACCCAGCCCCCCTCCATCCAACGTCACGACCGGCAGAGACCGCTCCAGACCCCAGCCCCTGTCCATCCAGAGCCCAACCCCCGTCCATCAAACGCCACCGGCGGCAGAGACCGCTCCAGAGCCCAGCCCCCGTCCATCCAATGCCACCTACGGCAGAGACCGCTCCAGAACCCAGCCCCCGTCCATCCAACGCCACGACCGGAAGAGACCGCTCCAGAGCCCAGCCCCTGTCCATCCAGAGCCCAGCCCCCGTCCATCCAACGCCACCACAGGCAGAGACTGCTCCAGAGCCCAGCCCCTGTCCATCCAGAGCCAAGCCCCCGTCCATCCAACGCCACCAGCGGCAGAGGCCGCTCCAGAGCCCAGCCCCCGTCCATCCAATGCCACCACCGGCAGAGACCACTCCAGAGCCCTGCCCCTGTCCATCCAGAGCCCAGTCCCCGTCCATCCAACGCCACCACCGGAAGAGACCGCTCAAGATCCCAGCCCCCGTCCATCCAACGCCACCACAGGCAGAGACAGCTCCAGAGCCCAGCCCCTGTCCATCCAGAACCCAGCCCCCGTCCATCCAACACCACCACCGGCAGAGGCCGCTCCAGAGCCCAGCCCTTGTCCATCCAGAGCCCAGTCCCCGTCCATCCAACGCCACCACCGGAAGAGACCGCTCAAGATCCCAGCCCCCGTCCATCCAACGCCACCACAGGCAGAGACAGCTCCAGAGCCCAGCCCCTTTCCATCCTGAGCCCAGCCCCCGTCCATCCAACGCCACCACCGGCAGAGACCGCTCGAGAACCCAGCCCCCATCCATTCACACCACCACAGGTAGAGACCGTTCCAGAGCCCAGCCCCTGTCCATCCAGAGCCCAGCCCCCGTCCATCCAACGCCACCACCGGAAGAGACCGCTCCAGAGCCCAGCCCCCTTCCATCCAACGCCACCACCGACAGAGACCGCTCCAGAGCCAAGCCCCCTTCCATCCAACGCCAGCACCGGAAGTGACCGCTCCAGAACCCAGCCCCCGTCCATCCAACGCCACCACCGGCAGAGAACGCTCCAGAGACAAGCCCCCGTCCATCCAACGCAACCACCGGAAGAGACCGCTCCAGAGCCCAGCCCCCGTCCATCCAACGCCACGACCGGCAGAGACTGCTCCAGAGCCCAGCCCCTGTCCATCCAGAACCCAGCCCCCGTCCATCCAACGCCACCGTCGGCAGAGACCGCTCCAGAGCCCAGCCCCCGTCCATCAAACGCCACGACCGGCAGAGACCGCTCCAGAGCCCAGCCCCTGTCCATCCAGAACCCAGCCCCTGTCAGTCAAACACCACCACCGGCAGAGGCCGCTCCAGAGCCCAGCCCTTGTCCATCCAGAGCCCAGCCCCCGTCCATCCAACGCCACCACCGGCAGAAACCGCTCCAGAGCCCATCCCCCGTCCATCCAATACCACCACAGGCAGAGACCTCTCCAGAGCCAAGCCCCCGTCCATCCACAGCCAAGCCCCCGACCATCCAACGCCACCACCGGCAGACGCCGCTCCAGAGCCCAGCCCCCGTCCATCCAATACCACCACAGGTAGAGACCTCTCCAGAGCAAAGCCCCCGTCCATCCACAGCCAAGCCCCCGACCATCCAACGCCACCACCGGCAGAGACCGCTCCAGAGCCAAGCCCCCGTCCATCTAACGCCACCACAGTTAGAGAACTCTCCAGAGCCCAGCCCCCGTCCATCCAGAGCCCAGCCCCCGTCCATCCAACGCCACAACCGGCAGAGACTGCTCCAGAGCCAAGCCCCCTTCCATCCAACGCCAACACCGGCAGAGACCGCTCCAGAGCCCAGCCCCTGTCCATCCAGAGCCCAGCCCCCGTCCATCCAAAGCCACCGGTGGCAGAGACCGCTCCAGAGCCCAGCCCCCGTCCATCCAATGCCACCACCGGCAGAGACCGCTCCAGAACCCAGCCCCCGTCCATCAAACGCCACGACCGGCAGCGACCGCTCCAGAGCCTAGCCCCTGTCCATCCAGAACCCAGCCCCCGTCCATCCAACACCACCACCGGCAGAGGCCGCTCCAGAGCCCAGCCCCTGTCCATCCAGAGCCCAGCCCCCGTCCATCCAACGCCACCACAGTCAGAGACCGCTCCAGGGCCAAACCCCCGTCCATCCAACGCCACCACCGGCAGCGACCGCTCCAGAGCCCAGCCCCCGTCCATCAAACGCCACCACTGGCAGAGACCGCTCCAGAGCCAGGCCCCCGTCTATCCAACACCACCACTGGCAGAGACCGCTCCAGAGCCAGGCCCCCGTCCATCCAACGCCACCACCGGCAGAGACCGCTCCAGAGCCCAGCCCCCGTCCATCCAACGCATCACCGGAAGTGACCGCTCCAGAGCCCAGCCCCCTTCCATCCAACGCCACCACCGACAGAGACCGCTCCAGAGCCAAGCCCCCGTCCATCCAACGCCACCACTGGCAGAGACCGCTCCAGAGCCCTGCCCCCGTCCATCCAGAGCCAAGCCCCCGTCCATCCAATGCCACCACCAGAAGAGACCGCTCCAGAGCCAGGCCCCCGTCCATCCAACGCCACCACCGACAGAGACCGCTCCAGAACCCTTCCCCTGTCCATCCAACGCCATCACTGGCAGAGACAGCTCCAGAGCCCAGGCCCCGTCCATCCAACGCCATCACTGGCAGAGACCGCTCCAGAGCCAGGCCCCCGTCCATCCAACGCAGTCACCGGAAGAGACCGCTCCAGAGCCAGGCCCCCGTCCATCCAACGCCACCAACGGCAGAGACCGCTCCAGAGCCCAGCCCCCCTCCATCCAATGCCACCACCGGAAGAGACCGCTCCTGAGCCCAGCCCCCGTCCATCCAACACCACCACAGGCAGAGACCTCTCCAGAGCCCAGCCCCCGTCCATCCAACGCCACTATTGGTGAGTCTCTCAGGCAGAACGGTGTAGTTTTAATCTTGAGTACCAGAATAAAAAACGAATTCTTAGAGTAAGAATAATTGGGTAAGTGAGTCTAGGAGGTGACACTCAGGTGGGTACAAACAATAATGCCCAACAGACTCTGAAACCAGGCAGCTTAAATACAGAACTCACGTGCGAACAGGTGAAAACAATAAGGCCCATCAATACACTGGTGATGTGGAGCCCTCTGGTGAAGATGTGTGCGTGACAGTACCCCTACCCCCCCGGCCGCGCGGCTCCAGCCGCAGGACGACCCCGACCAGGAGGACGTCCCCGTGGGCTAGGAGCAGGACAGTCAGGAAGAGCCCGGTGGAAGTCCAAGGATGTCATCCCTCCTGGCCCAGGACCAATCCTTCGAGCCGTACCCGTGCCAGTCCACCAGGTATTGAAGGCGCCCTCCGTCTAGACCCCAGCAAGGCCCTGACCGAGTAGGTGGGAGTGAAAAGAATGAACCTGCACACTGGTCTGGTCTGTGTATATATATTTTTTACCTTTTCAGGTTGCAGTTTTGGTGTTCCACAGCACAGAGTTGTGATCACTATGGGTGGTAGGATTAATGGACACATATATAGGGCACCTATGTTTGTCACAATCATATTAAGAACAGCCTTGCCTCCTCTAGTGTTGTCCTTATCTACCTGTGTGAGCATGTTTCCTCTACACAGATCAGATAGGTCAAGTCTGTTAAAATCCAAGAGTTCATCTGGCACCATAATATCAGGCTCAGGGATTTAAGGTTGAAAAATTCCAAAAGTAGTTGGGAGATGGTCATGGTGGGATGTATTTGGGGGGGGAATAAACCACACATAGAACAATAGCAGGTAGAGGTCTGGGTAGGCTGTGGGGTCTAGTCCACTTCCAAAGGCATTCAAGTTCATCTGGCACTATGTATTCAGTGAGCTGTCTGCATGGTGTATCGGCCTTCACATATAGAGCAACACCACCACCTCTCCGTATCATTCTATGCTTGGAGAACACATTATAGCCGTCAACATCAAGCATGGAGGTGGGGTGAGCATCCGACAACCATGTCTCAGTGACAGCTGCCACATCAACATTGTTAGCTAGGATGGTAGAATGGAACTCATCCACTTTGGTAATCAGGGCCCTAGGGTTACACATAAATATACTTGGTACTCTGTTGGTTTTTATAGACTGAGCATTTCGTAATTCCATACGCACAGGCAACAATGGAGCTGAAGATTTGATTTATTGTTTAACCTGTAATTGCCATTAACCATACATTTAAAACCAGCATATTTTGCAGTATGAATCTCTGTGAAAGTCACCACAGGCATTTGATACAATATCATTTAAAAAATGATCCAAAATTGCTTGTTTTTTCCAGGTTAACAGTTGTGTTTATTTTGTTACAGGTCAACAGTTAATCTTTGTATTTTGTTCTGTTAATTCAAAAACACGGAAAGAAAAATGCATAATTTAGAGAAACATTGTTATAAGAAAATCACTCTTTTTTAAAGTGTATGTTTTTACTGTGGCACCACAAAATGTTTAACTGACAATAAGGTCAGACAACTCCCACCTGTACCACCACAAATTACAATGAAATCAGTCTGCCAATTTCACTTATTTAATTTATTCAATTCGGTTAGTTCATTTTCTCGCCACCTGAAACAGTAAAGTTACAGCATGTTTTGTAACATAATCTGTATAGGATAGTGTTGAAATAATCATATATTTACATAGTATGATTTGGGTCCCGAACCAACTGATTAGACATCGATGTACCAGTATTCCTAGAACATGCGTAATATGATTATGTCACTATAATAACCGATAAGGGAATCCATAAACAATACAAATCATAATATGTAAATGAGTGATAATGATGTACTCTTCTGTGATTTGATAGTTGTTGAAGGGGTTTGTCTTAACAGGTAGGTGTATGAGGTGTATAAAGGCCTCTGATTGTCAGATTGGAGGTGGATCTCTTTAGATCCCCTTTAGTTCTCGCTGTCTGCATTATCTCTTTATCTCTGGTGGGTTGTTGTGTTATAATGTTGGTGATGTTGGACAAGCCTTCTGATGAGCAGCTCTGCTACCCAGACTCTAATGTATCATGTATCAGGGCACAGTTTAGCGTTGGAACTCAAGTTGGTCTGTATGTGGTGTTTGGAGGTTGCATACTAGTTAACATTGTGGGGAACTCTGTGGTCATCCTGAGTATTGGTCATTTTAAACAGCTGCACAGCCCCACTAATGTGGTGGTCCTGTCTTTAGCTGTAGTAGATCTGCTGGTAGGTTTAACGGTCTTGCCCTTCAGCATGACACGGACAGTGGAAGGCTGCTGGTTCTATGGAGACACATTCTGCCAGCTCCATTCCAGCACCGACTTCTTCCTAACCTCAGTCTCCATATTACACATAGTCTGTATCGCTGTGGACCGCTATGAGGCTGTGTGTAATCCACTGCGCTACACCAACAACATCACCATGTCTGTGGGTACATTCATGGTGTTAGCCTGTTGGGTATTTCCTACACTTACCTATGGCCTGTTATATTCCAAGACCAATGTGCTAGGTCTCAAACAGATGGAATCTGTAAATTGCTTGGGCAGCTGTAATGTGATCTATAACTCTCTTTTTGTAACTATTTACTCCTTGCTATTCTTCTTTTTGCCTTGCAGTGTAATAGTTGGCTTGTATACCAAAATATTTCTGGTGGCTGAAGAACAAGTGAGAAAGATTGAAGGCATTAACCAACTTGAGAATGCAAGGGGAGTGCCTTCTAAGCCATCAGAGCACAAAGCCGCTAAGACTCTGGGAATTGTAGTTGGGGTATATATTACATGTTGGATGCCTGTATTCCTTAACTTCTTTATTTATACCTACACCGACTTGCAAATGCCAGCAATCCTCTTATACGTATTTTACTGGCTTGCTTACTTTAACTCTTCCATGAATCCAATCATCTATGCTTTGTTTTACCCATGGTTCAGAAAATCTATCAAACTGGTTTTCAAATTGAAGATATTTAGCCAAAACTCATCAGATATGAATATCTTTTAGTAGTTGATCTGAAACTGAATGGTCTTTGTATAACATAATTCCTTAAAATTTGTTAAACTGTTTAATCAGCTTTGATTTCAGCCCGTTGGATAAGTAAACTGATTTGATTAATAAGGCATGGTTAGAGATTCTGACTTATTGATAGTTTCTACATCTGCCCTTTAAAATTAATGTCCATAATTGAATATTTATCATATAAATTAATACTAACGTTTAGTGTACAGAATCCATATAGCTATATTATCTCGTTCTCTGCTATGAGTCCTGTCTCCCTAACCATATCTTGATTGGCGATGCTGTTTCTTGCTGTAGCTACATGGTTGTAAGAGACTCGAAAGCTTAAAGCCCCATGCACAGCATCCTAGGCCTATTATAGACTTTTTATAGACCTATTATAGACCAATTATAGGCCTATTATAGACCTTGTATAGACCAATTATAGTCCTATTATAGACCAATTACAAGCCTATTTTAGACCTATTATGGACCATTATAGGCCTATTATACTAACAATTATGTACACAACATACAGGACAAACCGCATCTTGTGTTCATTCAGTAAGGGTCGGGACATTAGGGCATTTTCATTTAAAACGTTTCTGTGTGTGTGTGTGTGCGTTGGCAATTATGCTCATTTGGTGATATGCTAAGCCTAAGTCCGGATGGCAGCAAAAAATAGAAAGGTGGACATTGAGAGCTACTTTACAACAAGTGAAAGTGTAAGTCACGTAAAGAAAATGTTGTCAATTGCTAATATGTCAACAATAACGTTGTTACTCAACTAAGCCATACATGTTTTTCTTCACTGTTCATTATGGCATGCATCAATTTGTTATTTTGTCAGGAGACAGAAGTGACCCGACCATGTAGGAGCTCAGAGAGACAGAGGAGGAGAGGCAGATGGAGAGGCAGGGTCACAGGTGAGGTCAAATAATGAATTGGTGATATGTTAGAACTTAGTGACATTTAGTAACAAGTATTAGGCTGCTGATGTAGGCCTACTGTATAACAATGGTTCATCAATGTGTGATTTAAATGAGATCTTTGAATAGACACATATCTTCTCACTGTTCATATGGCATGCATCAATGTGTTCTTTTATCAGGTGAGAGAATCAATCCGGCCACACAGAGCAGAAGAGGCAGGGTCACAGGTGAGTCCTAGGCTTGAAACAACAGGATTGTAAGAGTAAATGTAGATATTTGTTTATTATTATTGGAGGTCTATTAAGCACTCAATCATACATGGTTTTAACAACGTGGGCATGACTACTATACTTTTCTACATTAAATTTATAAAATAAGCTGTTTTATCATCACCATTTATTGAGCCTTGCCTCTTAATTAAATTTGTTTAAACTATTTAATCAGCTTTGATTTCAGCCAGTTGGATAAGTAAACTGAATTGATAATTAAGGCATGGTTAGAGAATCTGACTTATGGGTAATTTCCTCGTCTGCCCTTTAAGAATAATGCCCATAATTGAAAATGTATCATATACATTAATACTAACGTTTAGTGTACAGAATCCATATAGCTATATTATCTCGTTCTCTGCTACGAGTCCCATCTCCCTAACCATATCTTGATTGGCATTGCTGTTTCTTGCTGTAGCTACATGGTTGTAAGAGACTCGAAAGCTTAAGGCTCCATGCGCAGCTCCCTAGGCCTATTATAGACCTAATATAGACCAATTATAGGCCAACAATTATGTACACAACATACAGGACAAACTACATGTTGTGTTCATTCAGTAAGGGTCAGGACATCAGGGTATTTTCGTTTAAAATGTTTGTTGTTGTGTGTGTGTGTGCGTTGGCAATTATGCTAATTTGGTGATATGCTAAGCCTAAGTCGGGATGGCATCCAAAAAAAGAAAGGTGGACATTAAGAGCTACTTTCCAACAAGTCAAAGTGTAAAGTCACTTAAAGAAAATATTTTCTCAGTTGCTAATGTGTAGAGTCAACAGTAATGGTAATACTCAACTAAGCCATACATGTTTTTCCTCACTGTTCATTATGGCATGAATGAATGTGTTATTTTGTCAGGAGACAGGAGCGACCCGACCATGTAGTAGCTCAGAAAGACAGAGGAGGAGAGGCAGGGTCACAGGTGAGGTCGAATAATGAATTGGTGATATGTTAGAACTTAGTGACATTTAGTAACAAGTGTTAGGCTGATGATGTAGGCCTACTGTATAACAATGGTTCATCAATGTGGGATTTAAATGAGAGCTTTGAATAGACACATATTGTCTCACTGTTCATATGGCATGTATCAATGTGTTAGTTTATCAGGTGAGAGAATCAGTCTTGCCAGACAGAGCAGAAGAGGCAGGGTCACAGGTGAGGCCTAGGCTTGAAACAACAGGATTATAAGAGTAAATGTAGATATTTGTTTATTATTATTGGATGTCTATTAAGCACTCAATCATACATGGTTTTAATAACATGGGCATGAATACTATACTATTGTATATTAAATATCTAAAATAAGCTGTTTTATCATTAACATTTATTGAGTCTAGCCTCTTAATTTTGCTATCAAAGTGCACCAGTTTGATGCATTTATCTTTAAAATTTACAAAATGTTCTTCCCGGGGAGCACTTTTATGTCCCCACCAATATCAAAGTCAAAACTATGCTCCAGGAAACTACAGTGCATTAATAGTTAAACATGTGGTCGTCAGTCTCAAGATAAGACTAAAAACTGAATAATAATAATACATTTAATTTAGAGGCACCTTTCTAGACACCCAAGGTCACCGTACATGGCATCCATGTATCCATTTTCCACTTATAAATGAATGTCACCCTGGCAGTAACTGATTATAATATTAATATTTTGTCTTCACTTTAGGTATTGCACCAGCGTTTTCTTCCATTGTCAAAATTATCACATATGTTGGTTTCTTTTTGTGAAAAAAGGCAGAACATAAATACTTCGTTCCATAAACAACCCAGAAACACGGCAGGACCACCCCGACCAAGAGGACGTCCCCGTGGGCGAGGAGCAGGACGAGCCCGGTGGACGTCCATGATGAGGTTTGAAAACCCCGCCGACGCCAGGGAGGTGGAGGCCCTATTGAAACCCTGCGCCGAGGCCTCTTGGATATAGCCCTCCATGGACTGAGTCTCCGACTCTGAAAGAGGAAAGGAGAAGTGGCTCCAGGCAGCAGGTCGATGGCACAATCCCAGGAACGGTGAGCTGGGAGGCGGGTGGCTTTCTGTTCCAGAGCCCAGCCCCCGTCCATCCAACGCCACAACCGGCAGAGACTGCTCCAGAGCCCAGCCCCCTTCCATCCAACGCCAACACCGGCAGAGACCGCTCCAGAGCCCAGCCCCTGACCATCCAGAGCCCAGCCCCCGTCCATCCAACGCCACCACCGGCAGAAACCGCTCCAGAGCCCATCCCCCGTCCATCCAATACCACCACAGGCAGAGACCTCTCCAGAGCCAAGCCCCCGTCCATCCACAGCCAAGCCCCCGACCATCCAACGCCACCACCGGCAGACGCCGCTCCAGAGCCCAGCCCCCGTCCATCCAATACCACCACAGGTAGAGACCTCTCCAGAGCAAAGCCCCCGTCCATCCACAGCCAAGCCCCCGACCATCCAACGCCACCACCGGCAGAGACCGCTCCAGAGCCAAGCCCCCGTCCATCTAACGCCACCACAGGTAGAGAACTCTCCAGAGCCCAGCCCCCGTCCATCCAGAGCCCAGCCCCCGTCCATCCAACGCCACAACCGGCAGAGACTGCTCCAGAGCCAAGCCCCCTTCCATCCAACGCCAACACCGGCAGAGACCGCTCCAGAGCCCAGCCCCTGTCCATCCAGAGCCCAGCCCCCGTCCATCCAAAGCCACCGGTGGCAGAGACCGCTCCAGAGCCCAGCCCCCGTCCATCCAATGCCACCACCGGCAGAGACCGCTCCAGAACCCAGCCCCCGTCCATCAAACGCCACGACCGGCAGCGACCGCTCCAGAGCCTAGCCCCTGTCCATCCAGAACCCAGCCCCCGTCCATCCAACACCACCACCGGCAGAGGCCGCTCCAGAGCCCAGCCCCTGTCCATCCAGAGCCCAGCCCCCGTCCATCCAACGCCACCACAGTCAGAGACCGCTCCAGAGCCAAACCCCCGTCCATCCAACGCCACCACCGGCAGCGACCGCTCCAGAGCCCAGCCCCCGTCCATCAAACGCCACCACTGGCAGAGACCGCTCCAGAGCCAGGCCCCCGTCTATCCAACACCACCACTGGCAGAGACCGCTCCAGAGCCAGGCCCCCGTCCATCCAACGCCACCACCGGCAGAGACCGCTCCAGAGCCCAGCCCCCGTCCATCCAACGCATCACCGGAAGTGACCGCTCCAGAGCCCAGCCCCCTTCCATCCAACGCCACCACCGACAGAGACCGCTCCAGAGCCAAGCCCCCGTCCATCCAACGCCACCACTGGCAGAGACCGCTCCAGAGCCCTGCCCCCGTCCATCCAGAGCCAAGCCCCCGTCCATCCAATGCCACCACCAGAAGAGACCGCTCCAGAGCCAGGCCCCCGTCCATCCAACGCCACCACCGACAGAGACCGCTCCAGAACCCTTCCCCTGTCCATCCAACGCCATCACTGGCAGAGACAGCTCCAGAGCCCAGCCCCCGTCCATCCAACGCCATCACTGGCAGAGACCGCTCCAGAGCCAGGCCCCCGTCCATCCAACGCAGTCACCGGAAGAGACCGCTCCAGAGCCAGGCCCCCGTCCATCCAACGCCACCAACGGCAGAGACCGCTCCAGAGCCCAGCCCCCCTCCATCCAATGCCACCACCGGAAGAGACCGCTCCTGAGCCCAGCCCCCGTCCATCCAACACCACCACAGGCAGAGACCTCTCCAGAGCCCAGCCCCCGTCCATCCAACGCCACTATTGGTGAGTCTCTCAGGCAGAACGGTGTAGTTTTAATCTGGAGTACCAGAATAAAAAACGAATTCTTAGAGTAAGAATAATTGGGTAAGTGAGTCTAGGAGGTGACACTCAGGTGGGTACAAACAATAATGCCCAACAGACTCTGAAACCAGGCAGCTTAAATACAGAACTCACGTGCGAACAGGTGAAAACAATAAGGCCCATCAATACACTGGTGATGTGGAGCCCTCTGGTGAAGATGTGTGCGTGACAGTACCCCTACCCCCCCGGCCGCGCGGCTCCAGCCGCAGGACGACCCCGACCAGGAGGACGTCCCCGTGGGCTAGGAGCAGGACAGTCAGGAAGAGCCCGGTGGAAGTCCAAGGATGTCATCCCTCCTGACCCAGGACCAATCCTTCGAGCCGTACCCGTGCCAGTCCACCAGGTATTGAAGGCGCCCTCCGTCTAGACCCCAGCAAGGCCCTGACCGAGTAGGTGGGAGTGAAAAGAATGAACCTGCACACTGGTCTGGTCTGTGTATATATATTTTTTACCTTTTCAGGTTGCAGTTTTGGTGTTCCACAGCACAGAGTTGTGATCACTATGGGTGGTAGGATTAATGGACACATATATAGGGCACCTATGTTTGTCACAATCATATTAAGAACAGCCTTGCCTCCTCTAGTGTTGTCCTTATCTACCTGTGTGAGCATGTTTCCTCTACACAGATCAGATAGGTCAAGTCTGTTAAAATCCAAGAGTTCATCTGGCACCATAATATCAGGCTCAGGGATTTAAGGTTGAAAAATTCCAAAAGTAGTTGGGAGATGGTCATGGTGGGATGTATTTGGGGGGGGAATAAACCACACATAGAACAATAGCAGGTAGAGGTCTGGGTAGGCTGTGGGGTCTAGTCCACTTCCAAAGGCATTCAAGTTCATCTGGCACTATGTATTCAGTGAGCTGTCTGCATGGTGTATCGGCCTTCACATATAGAGCAACACCACCACCTCTCCGTATCATTCTATGCTTGGAGAACACATTATAGCCGTCAACATCAAGCATGGAGGTGGGGTGAGCATCCGACAACCATGTCTCAGTGACAGCTGCCACATCAACATTGTTAGCTAGGATGGTAGAATGGAACTCATCCACTTTGGTAATCAGGGCCCTAGGGTTACACA
The DNA here is from genome assembly GCA_017639675.1 of Aplochiton taeniatus. NCBI lineage: Eukaryota > Metazoa > Chordata > Actinopteri > Galaxiiformes > Galaxiidae > Aplochiton > Aplochiton taeniatus. The sequence continues at coordinate 1,629,723 of CM030190.1, forward strand.
TAAATATACTTGGTACTCTGTTGGTTTTTATAGACTGAGCATTTCGTAATTCCATACGCACAGGCAACAATGGAGCTGAAGATTTGATTTATTGTTTAACCTGTAATTGCCATTAACCATACATTTAAAACCAGCATATTTTGCAGTATGAATCTCTGTGAAAGTCACCACAGGCATTTGATACAATATCATTTAAAAAATGATCCAAAATTGCTTGTTTTTTCCAGGTTAACAGTTGTGTTTATTTTGTTACAGGTCAACAGTTAATCTTTGTATTTTGTTCTGTTAATTCAAAAACACGGAAAGAAAAATGCATAATTTAGAGAAACATTGTTATAAGAAAATCACTCTTTTTTAAAGTGTATGTTTTTACTGTGGCACCACAAAATGTTTAACTGACAATAAGGTCAGACAACTCCCACCTGTACCACCACAAATTACAATGAAATCAGTCTGCCAATTTCACTTATTTAATTTATTCAATTCGGTTAGTTCATTTTCTCGCCACCTGAAACAGTAAAGTTACAGCATGTTTTGTAACATAATCTGTATAGGATAGTGTTGAAATAATCATATATTTACATAGTATGATTTGGGTCCCGAACCAACTGATTAGACATCGATGTACCAGTATTCCTAGAACATGCGTAATATGATTATGTCACTATAATAACCGATAAGGGAATCCATAAACAATACAAATCATAATATGTAAATGAGTGATAATGATGTACTCTTCTGTGATTTGATAGTTGTTGAAGGGGTTTGTCTTAACAGGTAGGTGTATGAGGTGTATAAAGGCCTCTGATTGTCAGATTGGAGGTGGATCTCTTTAGGTCCCCTTTAGTTCTCGCTGTCTGCATTATCTCTTTATCTCTGGTGGGTTGTTGTGTTATAATGTTGATAATGCTGGACAAGCCTTCTGATGAGCAGCTCTGCTACCCAGACTCTAATGTATCATGTATCAGGGCACAGTTTAGTGTGGGGTCTCAGGTTGGTCTGTATGTGGTGTTAGGGTGTGGAATTCTGGTCAACATTGTGGGGAACTCTGTGGTCATCCTGAGTATTGGTCATTTTAAACAGCTGCACAGCCCCACTAATGTGGTGGTCCTGTCTTTAGCTGTAGTAGATCTGCTGGTGGGTGTAACTGTTGTTCCCTTCAGCATGACACGGACAGTGGAAGGCTGCTGGTTCTATGGAGACACATTCTGCCAGCTCCACACCAGCACTGACATGTTCCTCTGCTCTGTCTCCATCTTCCACCTGGTCTGTATCGCTGTGGACCGCTATGAGGCTGTGTGTAATCCACTGCGCTACACCAACAACATCACCATGTCTGTGGGTACATTCATGGTGTTAGCCTGTTGGGTATTTCCTACACTTACCTATGGCCTGTTATATTCCAAGACCAATGTGCTAGGTCTCAAACAGATGGAATCTGTAAATTGCTTGGGCAGCTGTAATTTGATGTATAACTCTCATTTTGTAGCTATTTACTCCTTGCTATTCTACTTTTTGCCTTGCAGTGTAATAGTTGGCTTGTATACCAAAATATTTCTGGTGGCTGAAGAACAAGTGAGAAAGATTGAAGGCATTAACCAACTTGAGAATGCAAGGGGAGTGCCTTCTAAGCCATCAGAGCACAAAGCCGCTAAGACTCTGGGAATTGTAGTTGGGGTATATATTACATGTTGGATGCCTGTATTCCTTAACTTCTTTATTTATACCTACACCGACTTGCAAATGCCAGCAATCCTCTTATACGTATTTTACTGGCTTGCTTACTTTAACTCTTCCATGAATCCAATCATCTATGCTTTGTTTTACCCATGGTTCAGAAAATCTATCAAACTGGTTTTCAAATTGAAGATATTTAGCCAAAACTCATCAGATATGAATATCTTTTAGTAGTTGATCTGAAACTGAATGGTCTTTGTATAACATAATTCCTTAAAATTTGTTAAACTGTTTAATCAGCTTTGATTTCAGCCCGTTGGATAAGTAAACTGATTTGATTAATAAGGCATGGTTAGAGATTCTGACTTATTGATAGTTTCTACATCTGCCCTTTAAAATTAATGTCCATAATTGAATATTTATCATATACATTAATACTAACGTTTAGTGTACAGAATCCATATAGCTATATTATCTCGTTCTCTGCTATGAGTCCTGTCTCCCTAACCATATCTTGATTGGCGATGCTGTTTCTTGCTGTAGCTACATGGTTGTAAGAGACTCGAAAGCTTAAAGCCCCATGCACAGCATCCTAGGCCTATTATAGACTTTTTATAGACCTATTATAGACCAATTATAGGCCTATTATAGACCTTGTATAGACCAATTATAGTCCTATTATAGACCAATTACAAGCCTATTTTAGACCTATTATGGACCATTATAGGCCTATTATACTAACAATTATGTACACAACATACAGGACAAACCGCATCTTGTGTTCATTCAGTAAGGGTCGGGACATTAGGGCATTTTCATTTAAAACGTTTCTGTGTGTGTGTGTGTGCGTTGGCAATTATGCTCATTTGGTGATATGCTAAGCCTAAGTCCGGATGGCAGCAAAAAATAGAAAGGTGGACATTGAGAGCTACTTTACAACAAGTGAAAGTGTAAGTCACGTAAAGAAAATGTTGTCAATTGCTAATATGTCAACAATAACGTTGTTACTCAACTAAGCCATACATGTTTTTCTTCACTGTTCATTATGGCATGCATCAATTTGTTATTTTGTCAGGAGACAGAAGTGACCCGACCATGTAGGAGCTCAGAGAGACAGAGGAGGAGAGGCAGATGGAGAGGCAGGGTCACAGGTGAGGTCAAATAATGAATTGGTGATATGTTAGAACTTAGTGACATTTAGTAACAAGTATTAGGCTGCTGATGTAGGCCTACTGTATAACAATGGTTCATCAATGTGTGATTTAAATGAGATCTTTGAATAGACACATATCTTCTCACTGTTCATATGGCATGCATCAATGTGTTCTTTTATCAGGTGAGAGAATCAATCCGGCCACACAGAGCAGAAGAGGCAGGGTCACAGGTGAGTCCTAGGCTTGAAACAACAGGATTGTAAGAGTAAATGTAGATATTTGTTTATTATTATTGGAGGTCTATTAAGCACTCAATCATACATGGTTTTAACAACGTGGGCATGACTACTATACTTTTCTACATTAAATTTATAAAATAAGCTGTTTTATCATCACCATTTATTGAGCCTTGCCTCTTAATTAAATTTGTTTAAACTATTTAATCAGCTTTGATTTCAGCCAGTTGGATAAGTAAACTGAATTGATAATTAAGGCATGGTTAGAGAATCTGACTTATGGGTAATTTCCTCGTCTGCCCTTTAAGAATAATGCCCATAATTGAAAATGTATCATATACATTAATACTAACGTTTAGTGTACAGAATCCATATAGCTATATTATCTCGTTCTCTGCTACGAGTCCCATCTCCCTAACCATATCTTGATTGGCATTGCTGTTTCTTGCTGTAGCTACATGGTTGTAAGAGACTCGAAAGCTTAAGGCTCCATGCGCAGCTCCCTAGGCCTATTATAGACCTAATATAGACCAATTATAGGCCAACAATTATGTACACAACATACAGGACAAACTACATGTTGTGTTCATTCAGTAAGGGTCAGGACATCAGGGTATTTTCGTTTAAAATGTTTGTTGTTGTGTGTGTGTGTGCGTTGGCAATTATGCTAATTTGGTGATATGCTAAGCCTAAGTCGGGATGGCAGCCAGAAATAGAAAGGTGGACATTGAGAGCTACTTTACAACAAGTGAAAGTGTAGGTCACTTAAAGAAAATATTTTCTCAATTGCTAATGTGTAGAGTCAACAATAATGGTAATACTCAACTAAGCCATACATGTTTTTCTTCACTGTTCATTATGGCATGCATCAATTTGTTATTTTGTCAGAAGACAGAAGTGACCCGACCATGTAGGAGCTCAGAGAGACAGAGGAGGAGAGGCAGATGGAGAGGCAGGGTCACAGGTGAGGTCAAATAATGAATTGGTGATATGTTAGAACTTAGTGACATTTAGTAACAAGTGTTAGGCTGATGATGTAGGCCTACTGTATAACAATGGTTCATCAATGTGGGATTTAAATGAGAGCTTTGAATAGACACATATTGTCTCACTGTTCATATGGCATGTATCAATGTGTTAGTTTATCAGGTGAGAGAATCAGTCTTGCCAGACAGAGCAGAAGAGGCAGGGTCACAGGTGAGGCCTAGGCTTGAAACAACAGGATTATAAGAGTAAATGTAGATATTTGTTTATTATTATTGGATGTCTATTAAGCACTCAATCATACATGGTTTTAATAACGTAGGCATGAATACTATACTATTCTACATTAACTATATCAAATAAGCTGTTTTATCATCACCATTTATTGAGTCTAGCCTCTTAATTTTGCTCTCAAAGTGCACCAGTTTGATGCATTTAACTTTAAAATGTACACACTGTTCTTCCTGGGGTGCGTGAGGGTCCGTGGTCCACCACTTTTATGTCCCCACCTATATCAAAATCAAAACTATGCTCCAGGAAACTACAGTGCATTAATAGTTAAACATGTGGTCGTCAGTCTCAAGATAAGACTAAAAACTGAATAATAATAATACATTTAATTTAGAGGCACCTTTCTAGACACCCAAGGTCACCGTACATGGCATCCATGTATCCATTTTCCACTTATAAATGAATGTCACCCTGGCAGTAACTGATTATAATATTAATATTTTGTCTTCACTTTAGGTATTGCACCAGCGTTTTCTTCCATTGTCAAAATTATCACATATGTTGGTTTCTTTTTGTGAAAAAAGGCAGAACATAAATACTTCGTTCCATAAACAACCCAGAAACACGGCAGGACCACCCCGACCAAGAGGACGTCCCCGTGGGCGAGGAGCAGGACGAGCCCGGTGGACGTCCATGATGAGGTTTGAAAACCCCGCCGACGCCAGGGAGGTGGAGGCCCTATTGAAACCCTGCGCCGAGGCCTCTTGGATATAGCCCTCCATGGACTGAGTCTCCGACTCTGAAAGAGGAAAGGAGAAGTGGCTCCAGGCAGCAGGTCGATGGCACAATCCTAGGAACGGTGAGCTGGGAGGCGGGTGGCTTTCTGTTCCAGAGCCCAGCCCCCGTCCATCCAACGCCACCACCGGTAGAGACCGCTCCAGAGCCCAGCCCCCGTCCATCCAACGCCACCACCGGTAGAGACCTCTCCAGAGCCCAGCCCCTGTCCATCCAGATTCCAGCCCCCATCCATCCAACGCCACCACAAGCAGAGACCTCTCCAGAGCCCAGCCCCTGTCCATCAAGATTCCAGTCCCCGTCCATCCAACGCCATCACCGGAAGAGACAGCTCCAGAGCCCAGCCCCCGTCCATCCAACGGCACTACAGCCAGAGACTGCTCCAGAGCTCAGCCCCCATCCATCAAACGCCACCAAAGGCAGAGAACTCTCCAGAGCCCAGCCCCTGACCATCCAGAGCCCAGCCCCCGTCCATCCAACGCCACCACCGGCAGAAACCGCTCCAGAGCCCATCCCCCGTCCATCCAATACCACCACAGGCAGAGACCTCTCCAGAGCCAAGCCCCCGTCCATCCACAGCCAAGCCCCCGACCATCCAACGCCACCACCGGCAGACGCCGCTCCAGAGCCCAGCCCCCGTCCATCCAATACCACCACAGGTAGAGACCTCTCCAGAGCAAAGCCCCCGTCCATCCACAGCCAAGCCCCCGACCATCCAACGCCACCACCGGCAGAGACCGCTCCAGAGCCAAGCCCCCGTCCATCTAACGCCACCACAGGTAGAGAACTCTCCAGAGCCCAGCCCCCGTCCATCCAGAGCCCAGCCCCCGTCCATCCAACGCCACAACCGGCAGAGACTGCTCCAGAGCCCAGCCCCCTTCCATCCAACGCCAACACCGGCAGAGACCGCTCCAGAGCCCAGCCCCTGTCCATCCAGAGCCCAGCCCCCGTCCATCCAAAGCCACCGGTGGCAGAGACCGCTCCAGAGCCCAGCCCCCGTCCATCCAATGCCACCACCGGCAGAGACCGCTCCAGAACCCAGCCCCCGTCCATCAAACGCCACGACCGGCAGCGACCGCTCCAGAGCCTAGCCCCTGTCCATCCAGAACCCAGCCCCCGTCCATCCAACACCACCACCGGCAGAGGCCGCTCCAGAGCCCAGCCCCTGTCCATCCAGAGCCCAGCCCCCGTCCATCCAACGCCACCACAGTCAGAGACCGCTCCAGAGCCAAGCCCCCGTCCATCCAACGCCACCACCGGCAGCGACCGCTCCAGAGCCCAGCCCCCGTCCATCAAACGCCACCACTGGCAGAGACCGCTCCAGAGCCAGGCCCCCGTCTATCCAACACCACCACTGGCAGAGACCGCTCCAGAGCCAGGCCCCCGTCCATCCAACGCCACCACCGGCAGAGACCGCTCCAGAGCCCAGCCCCCGTCCATCCAACGCATCACCGGAAGTGACCGCTCCAGAGCCCAGCCCCCGTCCATCCAACGCCACCACCGACAGAGACCGCTCCAGAGCCAAGCCCCCGTCCATCCAACGCCACCACTGGCAGAGACCGCTCCAGAGCCCTGCCCCCGTCCATCCAGAGCCAAGCCCCCGTCCATCCAATGCCACCACCCGAAGAGACCGCTCCAGAGCCAGGCCCCCGTCCATCCAACGCCACCACCGACAGAGACCGCTCCAGAACCCTTCCCCTGTCCATCCAACGCCATCACTGGCAGAGACAGCTCCAGAGCCCAGCCCCCGTCCATCCAACGCCACCACCGGCAGAGACCGCTCCAGAGCCAGGCCCCCGTCCATCCAACGCAGTCACCGGAAGAGACCGCTCCAGAGCCAGGCCCCCGTCCATCCAACGCCACCACCGGCAGAGACCGCTCCAGAGCCCAGCCCCCCTCCATCCAATGCCACCACCGGAAGAGACCGCTCCTGAGCCCAGCCCCCGTCCATCCAACACCACCACAGGCAGAGACCTCTCCAGAGCCCAGCCCCCGTCCATCCAACGCCACTATTGGTGAGTCTCTCAGGCAGAACGGTGTAGTTTTAATCTGGAGTACCAGAATAAAAAACGAATTCTTAGAGTAAGAATAATTGGGTAAGTGAGTCTAGGAGGTGACACTCAGGTGGGTACAAACAATAATGCCCAACAGACTCTGAAACCAGGCAGCTTAAATACAGAACTCACGTGCGAACAGGTGAAAACAATAAGGCCCATCAATACACTGGTGATGTGGAGCCCTCTGGTGAAGATGTGTGCGTGACAGTACCCCTACCCCCCCGGCCGCGCGGCTCCAGCCGCAGGACGACCCCGACCAGGAGGACGTCCCCGTGGGCTAGGAGCAGGACAGTCAGGAAGAGCCCGGTGGAAGTCCAAGGATGTCATCCCTCCTGACCCAGGACCAATCCTTCGAGCCGTACCCGTGCCAGTCCACCAGGTATTGAAGGCGCCCTCCGTCTAGACCCCAGCAAGGCCCTGACCGAGTAGGTGGGAGTGAAAAGAATGAACCTGCACACTGGTCTGGTCTGTGTATATATATTTTTTACCTTTTCAGGTTGCAGTTTTGGTGTTCCACAGCACAGAGTTGTGATCACTATGGGTGGTAGGATTAATGGACACATATATAGGGCACCTATGTTTGTCACAATCATATTAAGAACAGCCTTGCCTCCTCTAGTGTTGTCCTTATCTACCTGTGTGAGCATGTTTCCTCTACACAGATCAGATAGGTCAAGTCTGTTAAAATCCAAGAGTTCATCTGGCACCATAATATCAGGCTCAGGGATTTAAGGTTGAAAAATTCCAAAAGTAGTTGGGAGATGGTCATGGTGGGATGTATTTGGGGGGGGAATAAACCACACATAGAACAATAGCAGGTAGAGGTCTGGGTAGGCTGTGGGGTCTAGTCCACTTCCAAAGGCATTCAAGTTCATCTGGCACTATGTATTCAGTGAGCTGTCTGCATGGTGTATCGGCCTTCACATATAGAGCAACACCACCACCTCTCCGTATCATTCTATGCTTGGAGAACACATTATAGCCGTCAACATCAAGCATGGAGGTGGGGTGAGCATCCGACAACCATGTCTCAGTGACAGCTGCCACATCAACATTGTTAGCTAGGATGGTAGAATGGAACTCATCCACTTTGGTAATCAGGGCCCTAGGGTTACACATAAATATACTTGGTACTCTGTTGGTTTTTATAGACTGAGCATTTCGTAATTCCATACGCACAGGCAACAATGGAGCTGAAGATTTGATTTATTGTTTAACCTGTAATTGCCATTAACCATACATTTAAAACCAGCATATTTTGCAGTATGAATCTCTGTGAAAGTCACCACAGGCATTTGATACAATATCATTTAAAAAATGATCCAAAATTGCTTGTTTTTTCCAGGTTAACAGTTGTGTTTATTTTGTTACAGGTCAACAGTTAATCTTTGTATTTTGTTCTGTTAATTCAAAAACACGGAAAGAAAAATGCATAATTTAGAGAAACATTGTTATAAGAAAATCACTCTTTTTTAAAGTGTATGTTTTTACTGTGGCACCACAAAATGTTTAACTGACAATAAGGTCAGACAACTCCCACCTGTACCACCACAAATTACAATGAAATCAGTCTGCCAATTTCACTTATTTAATTTATTCAATTCGGTTAGTTCATTTTCTCGCCACCTGAAACAGTAAAGTTACAGCATGTTTTGTAACATAATCTGTATAGGATAGTGTTGAAATAATCATATATTTACATAGTATGATTTGGGTCCCGAACCAACTGATTAGACATCGATGTACCAGTATTCCTAGAACATGCGTAATATGATTATGTCACTATAATAACCGATAAGGGAATCCATAAACAATACAAATCATAATATGTAAATGAGTGATAATGATGTACTCTTCTGTGATTTGATAGTTGTTGAAGGGGTTTGTCTTAACAGGTAGGTGTATGAGGTGTATAAAGGCCTCTGATTGTCAGATTGGAGGTGGATCTCTTTAGATCCCCTTTAGTTCTCGCTGTCTGCATTATCTCTTTATCTCTGGTGGGTTGTTGTGTTATAATGTTGGTGATGTTGGACAAGCCTTCTGATGAGCAGCTCTGCTACCCAGGCTCTAATGTATCATGTATCAGGGCACAGGTTAGTGTGGGGGCTAAGGTTGGCCTGTATATGATGTTTGGGGGTAACATACTAGTTAACATTGTGGGGTACTCTGTGGTCATCCTGAGTATTGGTCATTTTAAACAGCTGCACAGCCCCACTAACATTCTGGTCCTGTCTTTAGCTGTAGTAGATCTGCTGCTGGGTGTAACTGTTGTTCCCTTCAGCATGACACGGACAGTGGAAGGCTGCTGGTTCTATGGAGACACATTCTGCCAGCTCCACACCAGCACTGACATTTTCCTCTGCTCCGTCTCCATCTTCCACCTGGTCTGTATCGCTGTGGACCGCTATGAGGCTGTGTGTAATCCACTGCGCTACTCCAACAACATCACCATGTCTGTGGGTACATTCATGGTGTTAGCCTGTTGGGTATTTCCTACACTTACCTATGGCCTGTTATATTCCAAGACCAATGTGCTAGGTCTCAAACAGATGGAATCTGTAAATTGCTTGGGCAGCTGTAATTTGATGTATAACTCTCATTTTGTAGCTATTTACTCCTTGCTATTCTACTTTTTGCCTTGCAGTGTAATAGTTGGCTTGTATACCAAAATATTTCTGGTGGCTGAAGAACAAGTGAGAAAGATTGAAGGCATTAACCAACTTGAGAATGCAAGGGGAGTGCCTTCTAAGCCATCAGAGCACAAAGCCGCTAAGACTCTGGGAATTGTAGTTGGGGTATATATTACATGTTGGATGCCTGTATTCCTTAACTTCTTTATTTATACCTACACCGACTTGCAAATGCCAGCAATCCTCTTATACGTATTTTACTGGCTTGCTTACTTTAACTCTTCCATGAATCCAATCATCTATGCTTTGTTTTACCCATGGTTCAGAAAATCTATCAAACTGGTTTTCAAATTGAAGATATTTAGCCAAAACTCATCAGATATGAATATCTTTTAGTAGTTGATCTGAAACTGAATGGTCTTTGTATAACATAATTCCTTAAAATTTGTTAAACTGTTTAATCAGCTTTGATTTCAGCCCGTTGGATAAGTAAACTGATTTGATTAATAAGGCATGGTTAGAGATTCTGACTTATTGATAGTTTCTACATCTGCCCTTTAAAATTAATGTCCATAATTGAATATTTATCATATACATTAATACTAACGTTTAGTGTACAGAATCCATATAGCTATATTATCTCGTTCTCTGCTATGAGTCCTGTCTCCCTAACCATATCTTGATTGGCGATGCTGTTTCTTGCTGTAGCTACATGGTTGTAAGAGACTCGAAAGCTTAAAGCCCCATGCACAGCATCCTAGGCCTATTATAGACTTTTTATAGACCTATTATAGACCAATTATAGGCCTATTATAGACCTTGTATAGACCAATTATAGTCCTATTATAGACCAATTATAAGCCTATTTTAGACCTATTATGGACCATTATAGGCCTATTATACTAACAATTATGTACACAACATACAGGACAAACCGCATCTTGTGTTCATTCAGTAAGGGTCGGGACATTAGGGCATTTTCATTTAAAACGTTTCTGTGTGTGTGTGTGTGCGTTGGCAATTATGCTCATTTGGTGATATGCTAAGCCTAAGTCCGGATGGCAGCAAAAAATAGAAAGGTGGACATTGAGAGCTACTTTACAACAAGTGAAAGTGTAAGTCACGTAAAGAAAATGTTGTCAATTGCTAATATGTCAACAATAACGTTGTTACTCAACTAAGCCATACATGTTTTTCTTCACTGTTCATTATGGCATGCATCAATTTGTTATTTTGTCAGGAGACAGAAGTGACCCGACCATGTAGGAGCTCAGAGAGACAGAGGAGGAGAGGCAGATGGAGAGGCAGTGTCACAGGTGAGGTCAAATAATGAATTGGTGATATGTTAGAACTTAGTGACATTTAGTAACAAGTATTAGGCTGCTGATGTAGGCCTACTGTATAACAATGGTTCATCAATGTGTGATTTAAATGAGATCTTTGAATAGACACATATCTTCTCACTGTTCATATGGCATGCATCAATGTGTTCTTTTATCAGGTGAGAGAATCAATCCGGCCACACAGAGCAGAAGAGGCAGGGTCACAGGTGAGTCCTAGGCTTGAAACAACAGGATTGTAAGAGTAAATGTAGATATTTGTTTATTATTATTGGAGGTCTATTAAGCACTCAATCATACATGGTTTTAACAACGTGGGCATGACTACTATACTTTTCTACATTAAATTTATAAAATAAGCTGTTTTATCATCACCATTTATTGAGCCTTGCCTCTTAATTAAATTTGTTTAAACTATTTAATCAGCTTTGATTTCAGCCAGTTGGATAAGTAAACTGAATTGATAATTAAGGCATGGTTAGAGAATCTGACTTATGGGTAATTTACTCATCTGCCCTTTAAGAATAATGCCCATAATTGAAAATGTATCATATACATTAATACTAACGTTTAGTGTACAGAATCCATATAGCTATATTATCTCGTTCTCTGCTACGAGTCCCATCTCCCTAACCATATCTTGATTGGCATTGCTGTTTCTTGCTGTAGCTACATGGTTGTAAGAGACTCGAAAGCTTAAGGCTCCATGCGCAGCTCCCTAGGCCTATTATAGACCTAATATAGACCAATTATAGGCCAACAATTATGTACACAACATACAGGACAAACTACATGTTGTGTTCATTCAGTAAGGGTCAGGACATCAGGGTATTTTCGTTTAAAATGTTTGTTGTTGTGTGTGTGTGTGCGTTGGCAATTATGCTAATTTGGTGATATGCTAAGCCTAAGTCGGGATGGCAGCCAGAAATAGAAAGGTGGACATTGAGAGCTACTTTACAACAAGTGAAAGTGTAGGTCACTTAAAGAAAATATTTTCTCAGTTGCTAATGTGTAGAGTCAACAATAATGGTAATACTCAACTAAGCCATACATGTTTTTCTTCACTGTTCATTATGGCATGCATCAATTTGTTATTTTGTCAGAAGACAGAAGTGACCCGACCATGTAGGAGCTCAGAGAGACAGAGGAGGAGAGGCAGATGGAGAGGCAGGGTCACAGGTGAGGTCAAATAATGAATTGGTGATATGTTAGAACTTAGTGACATTTAGTAACAAGTGTTAGGCTGATGATGTAGGCCTACTGTATAACAATGGTTCATCAATGTGGGATTTAAATGAGAGCTTTGAATAGACACATATTGTCTCACTGTTCATATGGCATGTATCAATGTGTTAGTTTATCAGGTGAGAGAATCAGTCTTGCCAGACAGAGCAGAAGAGGCAGGGTCACAGGTGAGGCCTAGGCTTGAAACAACAGGATTATAAGAGTAAATGTAGATATTTGTTTATTATTATTGGATGTCTATTAAGCACTCAATCATACATGGTTTTAATAACGTAGGCATGAATACTATACTATTCTACATTAACTATATCAAATAAGCTGTTTTATCATCACCATTTATTGAGTCTAGCCTCTTAATTTTGCTCTCAAAGTGCACCAGTTTGATGCATTTAACTTTAAAATGTACACACTGTTCTTCCTGGGGTGCGTGAGGGTCCGTGGTCCACCACTTTTATGTCCCCACCTATATCAAAATCAAAACTATGCTCCAGGAAACTACAGTGCATTAATAGTTAAACATGTGGTCGTCAGTCTCAAGATAAGACTAAAAACTGAATAATAATAATACATTTAATTTAGAGGCACCTTTCTAGACACCCAAGGTCACCGTACATGGCATCCATGTATCCATTTTCCACTTATAAATGAATGTCACCACTGATTATAATATTAATATTTTGTCTTCACTTTAGGTATTGCACCAGCGTTTTCTTCCATTGTCAAAATTATCACATATGTTGGTTTCTTTTTGTGAAAAAAGGCAGAACATAAATACTTCGTTCCATAAACAACCCAGAAACACGGCAGGACCACCCCGACCAAGAGGACGTCCCCGTGGGCGAGGAGCAGGACGAGCCCGGTGGACGTCCATGATGAGGTTTGAAAACCCCGCCGACGCCAGGGAGGTGGAGGCCCTATTGAAACCCTGCGCCGAGGCCTCTTGGATATAGCCCTCCATGGACTGAGTCTCCGACTCTGAAAGAGGAAAGGAGAAGTGGCTCCAGGCAGCAGGTCGATGGCACAATCCCAGGAACGGTGAGCTGGGAGGCGGGTGGCTTTCTGTTCCAGAGCCCAGCCCCCGTCCATCCAACGCCACCACCGGTAGAGACCGCTCCAGAGCCCAGCCCCCGTCCATCCAACGCCACCACAGGCAGAGACCTCTCCAGAGCCCAGCCCCTGTCCATCCAGATTCCAGCCCCCATCCATCCAACGCCACCACAAGCAGAGACCTCTCCAGAGCCCAGCCCCTGTCCATCAAGATTCCAGTCCCCGTCCATCCAACGCCATCACCGGAAGAGACAGCTCCAGAGCCCAGCCCCCGTCCATCCAACGGCACTACAGCCAGAGACTGCTCCAGAGCTCAGCCCCCATCCATCAAACGCCACCAAAGGCAGAGAACTCTCCAGAGCCCAGCCCCTGACCATCCAGAGCCCAGCCCCCGTCCATCCAACGCCACCACCGGCAGAAACCGCTCCAGAGCCCATCCCCCGTCCATCAAATACCACCACAGGCAGAGACCTCTCCAGAGCCAAGCCCCCGTCCATCCACAGCCAAGCCCCCGACCATCCAACGCCACCACCGGCAGACGCCGCTCCAGAGCCCAGCCGCCGTCCATCCAATACCACCACAGGTAGAGACCTCTCCAGAGCAAAGCCCCCGTCCATCCACAGCCAAGCCCCCGACCATCCAACGCCACCACCGGCAGAGACCGCTCCAGAGCCAAGCCCCCGTCCATCTAACGCCACCACAGGTAGAGAACTCTCCAGAGCCCAGCCCCCGTCCATCCAGAGCCCAGCCCCCGTCCATCCAACGCCACAACCGGCAGAGACTGCTCCAGAGCCAAGCCCCCTTCCATCCAACGCCAACACCGGCAGAGCCCGCTCCAGAGCCCAGCCCCTGTCCATCCAGAGCCCAGCCCCCGTCCATCCAAAGCCACCGGTGGCAGAGACCGCTCCAGAGCCAAACCCCCGTCCATCCAACGCCACCACCGGCAGCGACCGCTCCAGAGCCCAGCCCCCGTCCATCAAACGCCACCACTGGCAGACACCGCTCCAGAGCCAGGCCCCCGTCTATCCAACACCACCACTGGCAGAGACCGCTCCAGAGCCAGGCCCCCGTCCATCCAACGCCACCACCGGCAGAGACCGCTCCAGAGCCCAGCCCCCGTCCATCCAACGCATCACCGGAAGTGACCGCTCCAGAGCCCAGCCCCCTTCCATCCAACGCCACCACCGACAGAGACGGCTCCACAGCCAAGCCCCCTTCCATCCAACGTCACTACCGGCAGAGACCGCTCCAGAGCCAAGCCCCCTTCCATCCAACACAACCACCGGGTGAGACCGCTCCAGAGCCCAGCCCCGGTCCATTCGACACCACCACAGGAAGAGACCGCTCCAGAATCCAGCCCCCGTCCATCCAACGCCACGACCGGCAGAGACCGCTCCTGACCCTAACCCCTGTCCACCCATAGCCCAGCCCCTGTCCATCCAGAGCCCAGCCCCCGTTCATCCAACATCAAACCAGTCAGATACCTCTCCAGAGCCCAGACCCTGTCCATCCAGAGCCCAGCCCCCGCCCATCCAACGCAACCACCGGAAGAGACCGCTCCAGAGCCCAGCCCCCGTCCATCCAACCGCACTACAGGCAGAGACCGCTCTAGAGTCCAGCCCCTATCCATCCAGAGCCCAGCCCGCGTCCATCCAACGCCACCACCCGCAGAGACCGCTCCAGAACCCAGCCCCTGTCCATCCAGAGCCCAGCCCCCGTCCTTCCAACTCCACCAGCGGCAGAGAGCGCTCCAAAGCCCAGCCCCCGTCCATCCAACGCCACCACTGGCAGAGACCGCTCCAGAGCCCAGCCCCCGTCCATCCAACGCCACCACCGTCAGAGACCGCTCCAGAGCCCAGCCCCTGTCCATCCAGTGCCCAGCCCCCGTCCATCCAACGCAACGACCGGCAGAGACCGCTCCAGACCCCAGCCCCTGTCCATCCAGAGCCCAGCCCCCGTCCATCCAACGCCACCACCGGCAGAGACCGCTCCAGAGCCCAGCCCCCGTCCATCCAGAGCCCAGCCCCCGTCCATCCAACGCCACCACCGGCAGAGACCGCTCCAGAGCCCAGCCCCTGTCCATCCAGTGCCCAGCCCCCGTCCTTCCTACGCAACGACCGGCAGAGACCGCTCCAGACCCCAGCCCCTGTCCATCCAGAGCCCAGCCCCCGTCCATCCAACGCAACGACCGGCAGAGACCGCTCCAGAGCCCAGCCCCCGTCCATCCAGAGCCCAGCCCCCGTCCATCCAACGCCACCACCGGCAGAGACCGCTCCAGAGCCCAACCCCTGTCCATCCAGTGCCCAGCCCCCGTCCATCCAACGCAACGACCGGCAGAGACCGCTCCAGACCCCAGCCCCTGTCCATCCAGAGCCCAGCCCCCGTCCATCCAACACCACCACAGGCAGATACCTCTCCAGAGCCCAGCCCCTGTCAATCCACAGCCCAGCCCCCGTCCATCCAACGCCGCCACCGGCAGAGACCGCTCCAGAGCCGAACCCCCGTCCATCCAACGGCACTACAGGCAGAGACTTCTCCAGAGCTCAGCCCCCGTCTATCCAACGCCACCACTGGCAGAGACCGCTCTAGAGCCCAGCCCCTATCCATCCAGAGCCCAGCCCCCGTCCATTCAACGCCACCAGAGGCAGAGAACTCTCCAGAGCCCAGCTCCTGTCCATCAAAAGCCCAGCCCCCGTCCATCCAACGCCACCACCGGCAGAGACCGCTCCAGAACCAAGCCCCCGTCCATCCAACGCCACCATCGGCAGAGACCACTCCAGAGCCCAGCTCCCGTCCATCCAACGCAACCACAGGCAGAGAAAACTTCAGAGCCCAGACCCCGTGCATCCAACGCCACCATTGGCAGAGACCTCTCCAGAGTCCAGCCCCTGTCCATCCAGAGCCCAGCCCCCGTCCATCCAACACCACCAAAGGCAGATCTCTCTCCAGAGCCCAGCCCCTGTCCATCCAGAGCCCAGCCCCCGTCCATCCAACGCCACCACCGGAAGAGACCGCTCCAGAGCCCAGCCCCCGTCCATCCAACGCCACCACCGGCAGAGACCGCTCCAGAGCCCAGCCCCTGTCCATCCAACGCCACCACAGGCAGAGAACTCTCCAGAGCCCAGCCCCCTTCCATCCTATGCCACCACCGGCAGAGACCGCTCCAGAACCCATTCCCTGTCTGTCCAGAGCCCAGCCCCCGTTCATCCAACGCCACCAGCGGCAGAGAGCGCTCCAAAGCCAAGCCCCCGTCCATCCAACGCCACCACAGGCAGAGACCGCTCCAGAGCCCAGCCCCCGTCCATCCAACGCCACCACCGGCAGAGACCGCTCCAGAGCCCAGCCCCTGTCCATCCAGTGCCCAGCCCCCGTCCATCCAACGCAACGACCGGCAGAGACCGCTCCAGAGCCCAGCCCCTGTCCATCCAGAGCCCAGCCCCCGTCCATCCAACGCCACCACCGGCAGAGACCGCTCCAGAGCCCAGCCCCCGTCCATCCAGAGCCCAGCCCCCGTCCATCCAACGCCACCACCGGCAGAGACCGCTCCAGAGCCCAGCCCCCGTCCATCCAGAGCCCAGCCCCCGTCCATCCAACGCCACCACCGGCAGAGACCGCTCCAGAGCCCAACCCCTGTCCATCCAGTGCCCAGCCCCCGTCCATCCAACGCAACGACCCGCAGAGACCGCTCCAGACCCCAGCCCCTGTCCATCCAGAGCCCAGCCCCCGTCCATCCAACACCACCACAGGCAGATACCTCTCCAGAGCCCAGCCCCTGTCAATCCACAGCCCAGCCCCCGTCCATCCAACGCCGCCACCGGAAGAGACCGCTCCAGAGCCGAACCCCCGTCCATCCAACGGCACTACAGGCAGAGACTTCTCCAGAGCTCAGCCCCCGTCTATCCAACGCCACCACTGGCAGAGACCGCTCTAGAGCCCAGCCCCTATCCATCCAGAGCCCAACCCCCGTCCATTCAACGCCACCAGAGGTAGAGAACTCTCCAGAGCCCAGCTCCTGTCCATCAAAAGCCCAGCCCCCGTCCATCCAACGCCACCACCGGCAGAGACCGCTCCAGAACCAAGCCCCGGTCCATCCAACGCCACCATCGGCAGAGACCACTCCAGAGCCCAGCTCCCGTCCATCCAACGCAACCACAGGAAGAGAAAACTTCAGAGCCCAGACCCCGTGCATCCAACGCCACCATTGGCAGAGACCTCTCCAGAGTCCAGCCCCTGTCCATCCAGAGCCCAGCCCCCGTCCATCCAACACCACCAAAGGCAGATCTCTCTCCAGAGCCCAGCCCCTTTCCATCCAGAGCCAAGCCCCCGTCCATCCAACGCCACCACCGGAAGAGACCGCTCCAGAGCCCAGCCCCCGTCCATCTAACGCAACTACCGGCAGAGACCGCTCCAGTGCCCAGCCCCTGTCCATCCAACGCCACCACAGGCAGAGAACTCTCCAGAGCCCAGCCCCCTTCCATCCTATGCCACCACCGGCAGAGACCGCTCCAGAACCCATTCCCTGTCTGTCCAGAGCCCAGTCCCCGTTCATCCAACGCCACCAGCGGCAGAGACCGCTCCAAACCCCAGCCCCCGTCCATCCAACGCCACCACCGGCAGAGACCGCTCCAGAGCCAAGCCCCCGTCCATCCAACGCCAACACCGGCAGAGACGGCTCCAGAACCCAGCCCCCGTCCATCCAACGCCACCACCGGCAGAGACAGCTCCAGAGCCCATCCCCTGTCCATCCAAAGCCCAGCCCCCGTCCATAGAAGGCCACAACCGGCAGAGACCGCTCCAGAGCCAAGCCCCTGTCCATCCAGAGCCCAGCCCCCGTCCATCCAACGCCACCAGCGGCAGAGACCGCTCCAGAGCCCAGCCCCTGTCCATCCAGAGCCCAGCCCCCGTCCATCCAAAGCCACCGGCGGCAGAGACCGCTCCAGAGCCCAGCCCCCGTCCAACCAATGCCACCTACGGCAGAGACCGCTCCAGAACCCAGCCCCCGTCCATCCAACGCCACCACCGGAAGAGACCGCTCCAGAGCCCAGCCCCTGTCCATCCAGAGCCCAGCCCCCGTCCATCCAACGCCACCACAGGCAGAGACCGCTCCAGAGCCCAGCCCCTGTCTATCCAGAGCCCAGCCCCCGTCCATCCAACGCCACCAGCGGCAGAGGCCACTCTGGAGCCCAGCCCCCGTCCATCCAACGCCACCACCGGCAGAGACCGCTCCAAAGCCAGGCCCCAGTCCATCCAACGCCACAACCGGCAGAGACCGCTCCAGAGCCGGACCCCTGTCCATCCAGAGCCCAGCCCCCGTTCATCCAACACCACCACAGGCAGGGACCGCTCCAGAGCCCAGCCCCCGCCCATCGAACGCCACCACCGGAAGAGACCGCTCCAGAACCCAGGCCCCGTCCATCCAACGCCACCACCGGCAGAGACAGATCCAGAGCCAATCCCCTGTCCATCCAAAGCCCAGCCCCCGTCCATCCAACGCCACCAGCGGCAGAGACCGCTCCAGAGCCCAGCCCCCTCCGATCCAACGCCACCACCGGCAGAGACCGCTCCAGACCCAGCCCCCCTCCATCCAACGTCACGACCGGCAGAGACCGCTCCAAACCCCAGCCCCTGTCCATCCAGAGCCCAGCCCCCGTCCATCCAACGCCACCGGCGGCAGAGACCGCTCCAGAGCCCAGCCCCCGTCCATCCAATGCCACCTACGGCAGAGACCGCTCCAGAACCCAGCCCCCGTCCATCCAACGCCACGACCGGAAGAGACCGCTCCAGAGCCCAGCCCCTGTCCATCCAGAGCCCAGCCCCCGTCCATCCAACGCCACCACAGGCAGAGACCGCTCCAGAGCCCAGCCCCTGTCCATCCAGAGCCCAGCCCCCGTCCATCCAACGCCACCAGCGGCAGAGGCCGCTCCAGAGCCCAGCCCCCGTCCATCCAATGCCACCACCGGCAGAGACCGCTCCAGAGCCCAACCCCTGTCCATCCAGTGCCCAGCCCCCGTCCATCCAACGCAACGACCGGCAGAGACCGCTCCAGACCCCAGCCCCTGTCCATCCAGAGCCCAGCCCCCGTCCATCCAACACCACCACAGGAAGATACCTCTCCAGAGCCCAGCCCCTGTCAATCCACAGCCCAGCCCCCGTCCATCCAACGCCGCCACCGGAAGAGACCGCTCCAGAGCCGAACCCCCGTCCATCCAACGGCACTACAGGCAGAGACTTCTCCAGAGCTCAGCCCCCGTCTATCCAACGCCACCACTGGCAGAGACCGCTCTAGAGCCCAGCCCCTATCCATCCAGAGCCCAGCCCCCGTCCATTCAACGCCACCAGAGGCAGAGAACTCTCCAGAGCCAAGCTCCTGTCCATCAAAAGCCCAGCCCCCGTCCATCCAACGCCACCACCGGCAGAGACCGCTCCAGAACCAAGCCCCGGTCCATCCAACGCCACCATCGGCAGAGACCACTCCAGAGCCCAGCTCCCGTCCATCCAACGCAACCACAGGCAGAGAAAACTTCAGAGCCCAGACCCCGTGCATCCAACGCCACCATTGGCAGAGACCTCTCCAGAGTCCAGCCCCTGTCCATCCAGAGCCCAGCCCCCGTCCATCCAACACCACCAAAGGCAGATCTCTCTCCAGAGCCCAGCCCCTGTCCATCCAGAGCCCAGCCCCCGTCCATCCAACGCCACCACCGGAAGAGACCGCTCCAGAGCACAGCCCCCGTCCATCTAACGCAACTACCGGCAGAGACCGCTCCAGTGCCCAGCCCCTGTCCATCCAACGCCACCACAGGCAGAGAACTCTCCAGAGCCCAGCCCCCTTCCATCCTATGCCACCACCGGCAGAGACCGCTCCAGAACCCATTCCCTGTCTGTCCAGAGCCCAGCCCCCGTTCATCCAACGCCACCAGCGGCAGAGAGCGCTCCAAAGCCAAGCCCCCGTCCATCCAACGCCACCACTGGCAGAGACCGCTCCAGAGCCCAGCCCCCGTCCATCCAACGCCACCACCGTCAGAGACCGCTCCAGAGCCCAGCCCCTGTCCATCCAGTGCCCAGCCCCCGTCCTTCCTACGCGACGACCGGCAGAGACCGCTCCAGACCCCAGCCCCTGTCCATCCAGAGCCCAGCCCCCGTCCATCCAACGCCACCACCGGCAGAGACCGCTCCAGAGCCCAGCCCCCGTCCATCCAGAGCCCAGCCCCCGTCCATCCAACGCAACGACCGGCAGAGACCGCTCCAGAGCCCAGCCCCCGTCCATCCAGAGCCCAGCCCCCGTCCATCCAACGCCACCACCGGCAGAGACCGCTCCAGAGCCCAGCCCCTGTCCATCCAGTGCCCAGCCCCCGTCCATCCAACGCAACGACCCGCAGAGACCGCTCCAGACCCCAGCCCCTGTCCATCCAGAGCCCAGCCCCCGTCCATCCAACACCACCACAGGCAGATACCTCTCCAGAGCCCAGCCCTTGTCCATCCAGAGCCCAGCCCCCGTCCATCCAATGCCACCAACGGCAGAGTCCGCTCCAGAGCCCAGCCCCCGTCCATCCAACGGCACAACCGGCTGAGACCGCTCCTGAACCCAGCCCCCATCCATCCAACGCCACCACCGGAAGAGACCGCTCGAGAACCCAGCCCCCGTCCAATCACACCACCACAGGTAGAGACCGTTCCAGAGCCCAGCCCCTGTCCATCCAGAGCCCAGCCCCTGTCCATCCAACGCCGCCACCGGAAGAGACCGCTCCAGAGCCGAACCCCCGTCCATCCAACGGCACTACAGGCAGAGACTTCTCCAGAGCTCAGCCCCCGTCTATCCAACGCCACCACTGGCAGAGACCGCTCTAGAGCCCAGCCCCTATCCATCCAGAGCCCAGCCCCCGTCCATTCAACGCCACCAGAGGCAGAGAACTCTCCAGAGCCCAGCTCCTGCCCATCAAAAGCCCAGCCCCCGTCCATCCAACGCCACCACCGGCAGAGACCGCTCCAGAACCAAGCCCCGGTCCATCCAACGCCACCATCGGCAGAGACCACTCCAGAGCCCAGCTCCCGTCCATCCAACGCAACCACAGGAAGAGAAAACTTCAGAGCCCAGACCCCGTGCATCCAACGCCACCATTGGCAGAGACCTCTCCAGAGTCCAGCCCCTGTCCATCCAGAGCCCAGCCCCCGTCCATCCAACACCACCAAAGGCAGATCTCTCTCCAGAGCCCAGCCCCTGTCCATCCAGAGCCCAGCCCCCGTCCATCCAACGCCACCACCGGAAGAGACCGCTCCAGAGCCCAGCCCCCGTCCATCTAACGCAACTACCGGCAGAGACCGCTCCAGTGCCCAGCCCCTGTCCATCCAACGCCACCACAGGCAGAGAACTCTCCAGAGCCCAGCCCCCTTCCATCCTATGCCACCACCGGCAGAGACCGCTCCAGAACCCATTCCCTGTCTGTCCAGAGCCCAGCCCCCGTTCATCCAACACCACCAGCGGCAGAGACCGCTCCAAAGCCCAGCCCCCGTCCATCCAACGCCACCACCGGCAGAGACCGCTCCAGAGCCAAGCCCCCGTCCATCCAACGCCAACACCGGCAGAGACGGCTCCAGAACCCAGCCCCCGTCCATCCAACGCCACCACCGGCAGAGACAGCTCCAGAGCCCATCCCCTGTCCATCCAAAGCCCAGCCCCCGTCCATAGAAGGCCACAACCGGCAGAGACCGCTCCAGAGCCAAGCCCCTGTCCATCCAGAGCCCAGCCCCCGTCCATCAAACGCCACCAGCGGCAGAGACCGCTCCAGAGCCCAGCCCCCGTCCATCCAACGCCACCACAGGCAGAGACCGCTCCAGAACCGCAGCCCCTGTCCATCCAGAGCCCAGCCCCCCTCCATCCAACGCCACGAACGGCAGAGACCGCTCCAGACCCCATTCCCTGTCCATCCAGAGCCCAGCCCCCGTCCATCCAAAGCCACCGGCGGCAGAGACCGCTCCAGAGCCCAGCCCCCGTCCAACCAATGCCACCTACGGCAGAGACCGCTCCAGAACCCAGCCCCCGTCCATCCAACGCCACGACCGGAAGAGACCGCTCCAGAGCCCAGCCCCTGTCCATCCAGAGCCCAGCCCCCGTCCATCCAACGCCACCACAGGCAGAGACCGCTCCAGAGCCCAGCCCCTGTCTATCCAGAGCCCAGCCCCCGTCCATCCAACGCCACCAGCGGCAGAGGCCACTCTGGAGCCCAGCCCCCGTCCATCCAACGCCACCACCGGCAGAGACCGCTCCAAAGCCAGGCCCCAGTCCATCCAACGCCACAACCGGCAGAGACCGCTCCAGAGCCCAACCCCTGTCCATCCAGAGCCCAGCCCCCGTTCATCCAACACCACCACAGGCAGGGACCGCTCCAGAGCCCAGCCCCCGCCCATCGAACGCCACCACCGGAAGAGACCGCTCCAGAACCCAGGCCCCGTCCATCCAACGCCACCACAGGCAGAGACCTCTCCAGAGCCCAGCCCCTGTCCATCCAGATTCCAGCCCCCATCCATCCAACGCCACCACAAGCAGAGACCTCTCCAGAGCCCAGCCCCTGTCCATCAAGATTCCAGTCCCCGTCCATCCAACGCCATCACCTGAAGAGACAGCTCCAGAGCCCAGCCCCCGTCCATCCAACGGCACTACAGCCAGAGACTGCTCCAGAGCTCAGCCCCCATCCATCAAACGCCACCAAAGGCAGAGAACTCTCCAGAGCCCAGCCCCTGACCATCCAGAGCCCAGCCCCCGTCCATCCAACGCCACCACCGGCAGAAACCGCTCCAGAGCCCATCCCCCGTCCATCAAATACCACCACAGGCAGAGACCTCTCCAGAGCCAAGCCCCCGTCCATCCACAGCCAAGCCCCCGACCATCCAACGCCACCACCGGCAGACGCCGCTCCAGAGCCCAGCCGCCGTCCATCCAATACCACCACAGGTAGAGACCTCTCCAGAGCAAAGCCCCCGTCCATCCACAGCCAAGCCCCCGACCATCCAACGCCACCACCGGCAGAGACCGCTCCAGAGCCAAGCCCCCGTCCATCTAACGCCACCACAGGTAGAGAACTCTCCAGAGCCCAGCCCCCGTCCATCCAGAGCCCAGCCCCCGTCCATCCAACGCCACAACCGGCAGAGACTGCTCCAGAGCCAAGCCCCCTTCCATCCAACGCCAACACCGGCAGAGCCCGCTCCAGAGCCCAGCCCCTGTCCATCCAGAGCCCAGCCCCCGTCCATCCAAAGCCACCGGTGGCAGAGACCGCTCCAGAGCCAAACCCCCGTCCATCCAACGCCACCACCGGCAGCGACCGCTCCAGAGCCCAGCCCCCGTCCATCAAACGCCACCACTGGCAGACACCGCTCCAGAGCCAGGCCCCCGTCTATCCAACACCACCACTGGCAGAGACCGCTCCAGAGCCAGGCCCCCGTCCATCCAACGCCACCACCGGCAGAGACCGCTCCAGAGCCCAGCCCCCGTCCATCCAACGCATCACCGGAAGTGACCGCTCCAGAGCCCAGCCCCCTTCCATCCAACGCCACCACCGACAGAGACGGCTCCACAGCCAAGCCCCCTTCCATCCAACGTCACTACCGGCAGAGACCGCTCCAGAGCCAAGCCCCCTTCCATCCAACACCACCACCGGGTGAGACCGCTCCAGAGCCCAGCCCCGGTCCATTCGACACCACCACAGGAAGAGACCGCTCCAGAATCCAGCCCCCGTCCATCCAACGCCACGACCGGCAGAGACCGCTCCTGACCCCAACCCCTGTCCACCCATAGCCCAGCCCCTGTCCATCCAGAGCCCAGCCCCCGTTCATCCAACATCAAACCAGTCAGATACCTCTCCAGAGCCCAGACCCTGTCCATCCAGAGCCCAGCCCCCGCCCATCCAACGCAACCACCGGAAGAGACCGCTCCAGAGCCCAGCCCCCGTCCATCCAACCGCACTACAGGCAGAGACCGCTCTAGAGTCCAGCCCCTATCCATCCAGAGCCCAGCCCGCGTCCATCCAACGCCACCACCCGCAGAGACCGCTCCAGAACCCAGCCCCTGTCCATCCAGAGCCCAGCCCCCGTCCTTCCAACTCCACCAGCGGCAGAGAGCGCTCCAAAGCCCAGCCCCCGTCCATCCAACGCCACCACTGGCAGAGACCGCTCCAGAGCCCAGCCCCCGTCCATCCAACGCCACCACCGTCAGAGACCGCTCCAGAGCCCAGCCCCTGTCCATCCAGTGCCCAGCCCCCGTCCTTCCTACGCAACGACCGGCAGAGACCGCTCCAGACCCCAGCCCCTGTCCATCCAGAGCCCAGCCCCCGTCCATCCAATGCCACCACCGGCAGAGACCGCTCCAGAGCCCAGCCCCCGTCCATCCAGAGCCCAGCCCCCGTCCATCCAACGCCACCACCGGCAGAGACAGCTCCAGAGCCCAGCCCCTGTCCATCCAGTGCCCAGCCCCCGTCCTTCCTACGCAACGACCGGCAGAGACCGCTCCAGACCCCAGCCCCTGTCCATCCAGAGACCAGCCCCCGTCCATCCAACGCAACGACCGGCAGAGACCGCTCCAGAGCCCAGCCCCCGTCCATCCAGAGCCCAGCCCCGTCCATCCAACGCCACCACCGGCAGAGACAGCTCCAGAGCCCAACCCCTGTCCATCCAGTGCCCAGCCCCCGTCCATCCAACGCAACGACCGGCAGAGACCGCTCCAGACCCCAGCCCCTGTCCATCCAGAGCCCAGCCCCCGTCCATCCAACACCACCACAGGAAGATACCTCTCCAGAGCCCAGCCCCTGTCAATCCACAGCCCAGCCCCCGTCCATCCAACGCCGCCACCGGAAGAGACCGCTCCAGAGCCGAACCCCCGTCCATCCAACGGCACTACAGGCAGAGACTTCTCCAGAGCTCAGCCCCCGTCTATCCAACGCCACCACTGGCAGAGACCGCTCTAGAGCCCAGCCCCTATCCATCCAGAGCCCAGCCCCCGTCCATTCAACGCCACCAGAGGCAGAGAACTCTCCAGAGCCAAGCTCCTGTCCATCAAAAGCCCAGCCCCCGTCCATCCAACGCCACCACCGGCAGAGACCGCTCCAGAACCAAGCCCCGGTCCATCCAACGCCACCATCGGCAGAGACCACTCCAGAGCCCAGCTCCCGTCCATCCAACGCAACCACAGGCAGAGAAAACTTCAGAGCCCAGACCCCGTGCATCCAACGCCACCATTGGCAGAGACCTCTCCAGAGTCCAGCCCCTGTCCATCCAGAGCCCAGCCCCCGTCCATCCAACACCACCAAAGGCAGATCTCTCTCCAGAGCCCAGCCCCTGTCCATCCAGAGCCCAGCCCCCGTCCATCCAACGCCACCACCGGAAGAGACCGCTCCAGAGCCCAGCCCCCGTCCATCTAACGCAACTACCGGCAGAGACCGCTCCAGTGCCCAGCCCCTGTCCATCCAACGCCACCACAGGCAGAGAACTCTCCAGAGCCCAGCCCCCTTCCATCCTATGCCACCACCGGCAGAGACCGCTCCAGAACCCATTCCCTGTCTGTCCAGAGCCCAGCCCCCGTTCATCCAACGCCACCAGCGGCAGAGAGCGCTCCAAAGCCAAGCCCCCGTCCATCCAACGCCACCACTGGCAGAGACCGCTCCAGAGCCCAGCCCCCGTCCATCCAACGCCACCACCGTCAGAGACCGCTCCAGAGCCCAGCCCCTGTCCATCCAGTGCCCAGCCCCCGTCCTTCCTACGCAACGACCGGCAGAGACCGCTCCAGACCCCAGCCCCTGTCCATCCAGAGCCCAGCCCCCGTCCATCCAACGCCACCACCGGCAGAGACCGCTCCAGAGCCCAGCCCCCGTCCATCCAGAGCCCAGCCCCCGTCCATCCAACGCAACGACCGGCAGAGACCGCTCCAGAGCCCAGCCCCCGTCCATCCAGAGCCCAGCCCCCGTCCATCCAACGCCACCACCGGCAGAGACCGCTCCAGAGCCCAACCCCTGTCCATCCAGTGCCCAGCCCCCGTCCATCCAACGCAACGACCCGCAGAGACCGCTCCAGACCCCAGCCCCTGTCCATCCAGAGCCCAGCCCCCGTCCATCCAACACCACCACAGGCAGATACCTCTCCAGAGCCCAGCCCCTGTCAATCCACAGCCCAGCCCCCGTCCATCCAACGCCGCCACCGGAAGAGACCGCTCCAGAGCCGAACCCCCGTCCATCCAACGGCACTACAGGCAGAGACTTCTCCAGAGCTCAGCCCCCGTCTATCCAACGCCACCACTGGCAGAGACCGCTCTAGAGCCCAGCCCCTATCCATCCAGAGCCCAGCCCCCGTCCATTCAACGCCACCAGAGGTAGAGAACTCTCCAGAGCCCAGCTCCTGTCCATCAAAAGCCCAGCCCCCGTCCATCCAACGCCACCACCGGCAGAGACCGCTCCAGAACCAAGCCCCGGTCCATCCAACGCCACCATCGGCAGAGACCACTCCAGAGCCCAGCTCCCGTCCATCCAACGCAACCACAGGAAGAGAAAACTTCAGAGCCCAGACCCCGTGCATCCAACGCCACCATTGGCAGAGACCTCTCCAGAGTCCAGCCCCTGTCCATCCAGAGCCCAGCCCCCGTCCATCCAACACCACCAAAGGCAGATCTCTCTCCAGAGCCCAGCCCCTTTCCATCCAGAGCCAAGCCCCCGTCCATCCAACGCCACCACCGGAAGAGACCGCTCCAGAGCCCAGCCCCCGTCCATCTAACGCAACTACCGGCAGAGACCGCTCCAGTGCCCAGCCCCTGTCCATCCAACGCCACCACAGGCAGAGAACTCTCCAGAGCCCAGCCCCCTTCCATCCTATGCCACCACCGGCAGAGACCGCTCCAGAACCCATTCCCTGTCTGTCCAGAGCCCAGTCCCCGTTCATCCAACGCCACCAGCGGCAGAGACCGCTCCAAACCCCAGCCCCCGTCCATCCAACGCCACCACCGGCAGAGACCGCTCCAGAGCCAAGCCCCCGTCCATCCAACGCCAACACCGGCAGAGACGGCTCCAGAACCCAGCCCCCGTCCATCCAACGCCACCACCGGCAGAGACAGCTCCAGAGCCCATCCCCTGTCCATCCAAAGCCCAGCCCCCGTCCATAGAAGGCCACAACCGGCAGAGACCGCTCCAGAGCCAAGCCCCTGTCCATCCAGAGCCCAGCCCCCGTCCATCAAACGCCACCAGCGGCAGAGACCGCTCCAGAGCCCAGCCCCTGTCCATCCAGAGCCCAGCCCCCGTCCATCCAAAGCCACCGGCGGCAGAGACCGCTCCAGAGCCCAGCCCCCGTCCAACCAATGCCACCTACGGCAGAGACCGCTCCAGAACCCAGCCCCCGTCCATCCAACGCCACGACCGGAAGAGACCGCTCCAGAGCCCAGCCCCTGTCCATCCAGAGCCCAGCCCCCGTCCATCCAACGCCACCACAGGCAGAGACCGCTCCAGAGCCCAGCCCCTGTCTATCCAGAGCCCAGCCCCCGTCCATCCAACGCCACCAGCGGCAGAGGCCACTCTGGAGCCCAGCCCCCGTCCATCCAACGCCACCACCGGCAGAGACCGCTCCAAAGCCAGGCCCCAGTCCATCCAACGCCACAACCGGCAGAGACCGCTCCAGAGCCGGACCCCTGTCCATCCAGAGCCCAGCCCCCGTTCATCCAACACCACCACAGGCAGGGACCGCTCCAGAGCCCAGCCCCCGCCCATCGAACGCCACCACCGGAAGAGACCGCTCCAGAACCCAGGCCCCGTCCATCCAACGCCACCACCGGCAGAGACAGATCCAGAGCCAATCCCCTGTCCATCCAAAGCCCAGCCCCCGTCCATCCAACGCCACCAGCGGCAGAGACCGCTCCAGAGCCCAGCCCCCTCCGATCCAACGCCACCACCGGCAGAGACCGCTCCAGACCCAGCCCCCCTCCATCCAACGTCACGACCGGCAGAGACCGCTCCAAACCCCAGCCCCTGTCCATCCAGAGCCCAGCCCCCGTCCATCCAACGCCACCGGCGGCAGAGACCGCTCCAGAGCCCAGCCCCCGTCCATCCAATGCCACCTACGGCAGAGACCGCTCCAGAACCCAGCCCCCGTCCATCCAACGCCACGACCGGAAGAGACCGCTCCAGAGCCCAGCCCCTGTCCATCCAGAGCCCAGCCCCCGTCCATCCAACGCCACCACAGGCAGAGACCGCTCCAGAGCCCAGCCCCTGTCCATCCAGAGCCCAGCCCCCGTCCATCCAACGCCACCAGCGGCAGAGGCCGCTCCAGAGCCCAGCCCCCGTCCATCCAATGCCACCACCGGCAGAGACCGCTCCAGAGCCCAACCCCTGTCCATCCAGTGCCCAGCCCCCGTCCATCCAACGCAACGACCGGCAGAGACCGCTCCAGACCCCAGCCCCTGTCCATCCAGAGCCCAGCCCCCGTCCATCCAACACCACCACAGGAAGATACCTCTCCAGAGCCCAGCCCCTGTCAATCCACAGCCCAGCCCCCGTCCATCCAACGCCGCCACCGGAAGAGACCGCTCCAGAGCCGAACCCCCGTCCATCCAACGGCACTACAGGCAGAGACTTCTCCAGAGCTCAGCCCCCGTCTATCCAACGCCACCACTGGCAGAGACCGCTCTAGAGCCCAGCCCCTATCCATCCAGAGCCCAGCCCCCGTCCATTCAACGCCACCAGAGGCAGAGAACTCTCCAGAGCCAAGCTCCTGTCCATCAAAAGCCCAGCCCCCGTCCATCCAACGCCACCACCGGCAGAGACCGCTCCAGAACCAAGCCCCGGTCCATCCAACGCCACCATCGGCAGAGACCACTCCAGAGCCCAGCCCCCGTCCATCCAACTCCACCAGCGGCAGAGACCGCTCCAGAGCCCAGCCCCCGTCCATCCAACGCCACGACCGGCAGAGACCGCCCTAACCGCTGCAGAGGCATGTTGTTGCGCCACGCCCACGTCTCATCCACGAAGCTCTCTGCTCCTCCGGAATCAACGAAGGCGCTCACAGAGACCTGCATGCCCTTTCCCCAGACACAGAAGCAGACAACACCAAGCCAGATTGAATTATCATAGTGGATACGTGACTACTGCTCACCTGTCTCCCCTCCCGAACTGATGAGACCTGCCGTTGTCTGAACAGCTGGGGGCAACGGTCCCAGAAGCTGCCTTGGTCCCCGCAGTAAAGGCAGCGTCGCTCCTTCATCCGCGATCCCTCTCGGTCGTCGACAACCGGGAACGACCAACCTCCATGGGCTCTGCCTGGGCAGATAGCCGGCTGGCAGCCAAAGATGTTGTTGCACTGAAGAAGAAAGCTGCGGGTGACCGTCATATCTCTCCGGGGTGGGAAGGCTCACCTCCCGTCCGGGCAAAGTTGCTGCTCTGGGTGACGAGGCGTTTGGAGGTCCCGGCCTCGAGGGCGGAGCACCAGCCAGCGCCGCCTCTATGGCCGCCTGGACTGCGGGGAAACTGTGAGACGCTCCACAGCTTGGGGGAGGGCTTGGACTCGCCCACCCAAGGACTGTAGTTCCTCATGCTGCCGCCCGACAGCAACAGCCTGAGCGCAGCCACGTCCGCTGGGTCTATGGCTGGGTCTCTCATTCTGTCGGGATGCAGTGGCAGACACGGGCTGAGACCCACACGCGGACACTTAGGTGTTAAACAAGTGAAGTGAATATGATGCACGGGGGTTCTTTAATCGCAGTCTTGAGGAAACCAATAACACAGGAACAGGAAGTGTAATGACAGAACAAAGAAACAGAACAGGGAAAGGAACTTATATAGGGACCAGGTAACAAGATAATTGAACACAGGTGAAAACAATGGGACAGGTCTCAGCCCGGAGCTGTCCGTGGAACTGGCCTACGTCCCAGCCGGGCCCTGACAAGATTTGTATTACATGTTATTGTTTGCCTTGTAATTGCCATGAACCATTATTTTAAAGAAAAGTGATATTTAAAAACAAGCTTGTTTTTGCAGTAATCAGATTTTTATATGAATCTCTGTGAAAGTCACTACAGACATTTGGTACAATATAGTTTAAAAAAATTCTAACAATGCTTGTCTTTTTCATTTCAACAATTCTCTTCTTTTTGTTTTGTTTGTTTTGTTCCACGTTAACAGTTAATCTTTGTATTTTGTTCTGTTAATTCAAAAACACAGAAAGAAATATGTATAATTTACAGAAACATTGTTATAAGGAAATCACTATTTATTTTTTATGGAGTATGTTGTTTTTACTGTGGCAACACACAATGTTTAACTGACAATAAGGTCAGACAACTCCAAGCTGTACCAGCACTAATTACAATGAAATCAGTCTGTCTATTCTACTTATTTCATTTCTATAATTCGGTTAGTTCATTTTCTCGCCACCTCAAACATCTTCAATCAAAGAAATAATCACATTCATTTTTTTAAGGTAAAGCATGTTTTGTAACACAACCTGTGTAGGATAGTGTTGAAATAATCATATATTTACATATTATGATTTGGGTCCCGAACCAACTGATTAGACATCGATGTACCAGTATTCCTAGAACATGCGTAATATGATTATGTCACTATAATAACCGATAAGGCAATCCATAAACAATACAAATCATAATATGTAAATGTGTGATAATGATGTACTCTTCTGTGATTTGATAGTTGTTGAAGGGGTTTGTCTCAACAGGTAGGTGTATGAGGTGTATAAAGGCCTCTGATTGTCAGATTTGGGGTGGATCTCTTTAGATCCCCTTTAGTTCTCGCTGTCTCCATTATTTCTTTATCTCTGGTGGGTTGTTGTGTTGTATTGTTGGGGATGTTGGACAAGCCTTCTGATGAGCAGCTCTGCTACCCAGGCTCTAATGTTTCATGTATCAGGGTACAGGTTAGTGTAGGGGCTAAGGTTGGCCTGTATATGATGTTTGGGGGTAACATACTAGTTAACATTGTGGGGAACTCTGTGGTCATCCTGAGTATTGGTCATTTTAAACAGCTGCACAGCCCCACTAACATGCTGGTCCTGTCTTTAGCTGTAGCAGATCTGCTGCTGGGTGTAACTGTTGTTCCCTTCAGCATGACACGGACAGTGGAAGGCTGCTGGTTCTATGGAGACACATTCTGCAAGCTCCACACCGGCACTGATATGTTTCTCTGCTCTGTCTCCATCTTCCACCTGGTCTGTATCGCTGTGGACCGCTATGTGGCTGTGTGTAATCCACTGCGCTACTCCAACAACATCACCATGTCTGTGGGTACATTCATGGTGTTAGCCTGTTGGGTATTGCCTACACTTAACTATGGCCTGTTATATTCCAAAAACAATGTGGTAGGTCTGAAACAGGTGGAATCTGCAAATTGCTTGGGCAGCTGTAATTTCATGTTTAACCCTCAGTTTGTAGCTATTTACTCCTTGCTATTCTTTTTTTTGCCTTGCAGTGTAATAGTTGGCTTGTATACCAAAATATTTCTGGTGGCTGAAGAACAAGTGAGAAAGATTGAAGGCATTAACCAACTTGAGAATGCAAGGGGAGTACCTTCTAGGCCATCAGAGCACAAAGCCGCTAAGACTCTGGGAATTGTAGTTGGGGTATATATTACATGTTGGATTCCTGTCTTCCTTAACTTCTTTATTTATGCCTACACCGACTTGCAAACACCAGCAATCCTCTTTGACGTATTTTACTGGCTGGCTTACTTTAACTCTACCATGAATCCAATCATCTATGCTTTGTTTTACCCGTGGTTCAGAAAATCTTTCAAACTGGTTTTCAAATTGAAGATATTCAGCCAAAATTCAGCAGATATGAATCTCTTTTACTAGTTGATCTGAATCTGAATGGTCTTTGTATAATATAATTCCTTAGAATTTGTTTAAACTGTTTAATCAGCTTTGATTTAGGCCAGTTGGATAAGTAAATTGATTTGATAATTAAGGCATGGTTAGAGATTCTGACTTATGGTTCATTTCTGCATCTGCCCTTTAAAAATAATACCCATGATTGAATATTCAAATCAGACGAGGGTTCGATGGAAATTCTAATGTTTAGTGTACAGTAGAGTATTTAGTTTATTAACAACTATTTAGAAACAACAATATGCTGCAGAGTGTTGCATGCACTAGCCTTCTTACTCAAACTACCAGGAGTGTAGAATTTAGCAGGGACGGTAGGGACATATCTCTACCAGTATCCAGTGGCTGCTGAATTGCAATAATTTTGATAAAAATCTTTGAACATAACCACCTTTGTCAACGGTTAACAGGTCTCGTTCTCTGCTACTAGTCCCGCTTCCCTTACCATATCTTGATTGGCGTTGCCGTTTCTTGCTGTTGCTACATGGCTGGTAAGAAGCGTGGAAGCTCAAAGCTCTGTGAACTAGAAGTGCAGCGTCCCAGGCCTATTAAAGAACAATTATAGGTCTATTTTAATAACAATTATATGCAAAAATATGAGGGACAAATCGCGTCTTGTATTGATTCAGTAAGGGTCGGGACAATAGGGCATTTCAATTTAAAACGTGTGTGTGTGTGTGTGTGTGTCTGTGTGTGTGTGTGTTGCAATCAAGCCAATTTGCTGATATTCCAAGCCTAAGTCAGAATTGTAGACAAAAAAAGGAAAGGTGGACATTCAGAGCTACTTTACAAAAAGTGAAAGTTAAGTCACTTGAAAATATTTTCTCAATTGCTAATGTGTAGAGTCAACAATAATGGTAATACTCAACTAAGCCATACATGTTTTTCTTCACCTTTTCATTATGGCATGCATCAATTTGTTATTTTGTCAGGAGACAGAAGTGACCCGACCATGTAGGAGCTCAGAGAGACAGAGGAGGAGAGGCAGATGGAGAGGCAGGGTCACAGGTGAGGTCAAATAATGAATTGGTGATATATTAGAACTTAGTGACATTTAGTAACAAGTGTTAGGCTGATGATGTAGGCCTACTGTTTAACAATGGTTCATCAATGTGTGTTTTAAATGAGAGCTTTGAATAGACACATATTTCCTCACTGTTCATATGGCATGCATCAATGTGTTATTTTATCAGGTGAGAGAATCAATCCTGCCAGACAGAGCAGAAGAGGCAGGGTCACAGGTGGACCTGGTCCACTTATAAATGAATGTCACCCTGGCAGTAACTGATTATAATATTAATATTTTGTCTTCACTTTAGGTATTGCACCAGTGTTTTCTTCCATTGTCAATATTATCACATATGTTGGTTTCTTTTTGTGAAATATAGTTAAACAATTTAGAGTGTGAACGTAGGTTGTTGATTTATGTCAATGATTAAGCTATAGTGTTCTGATGTCAGCAGTCATGTTGCAAAGAGTCAATGGCATTTATTAACTACCCCCCTTTATATAATTAATGTAATTCTGTGAAAAATAATAAATACAGAACTTTGTTCCCTTTCATTTCTTCTGAATCATCAATCACTGTGTTTGTGATTATGAGGGGTGGAAGTAACAATGATGTAACGATTATTGAGAGATAACATAGAGCTCCGCCTGAGCTGTCCCCGGTCTTGGAGCGTGTGGTCAGGGCCGTGTGACCCCGGCTGGGTAGTACGGTGCTGGAGGGTCACAGTGTGGGCTCCGGAACCACAAGATGATGAAAAGGCAAGGGAATTGAACAAACAGAGGGATATAAATGGAAGTGAGTGAATGAGTGTTGTGATGGGAAAAATGTAATTTAGCCTTTACTATGAAATGTTACTCTGTGTTTTTCCTATGACTTCAAACAAAGTTCCCCTTTGTTAGTTAGATTGAACCCTCGGGGTTAATCTTTTCACCTAACAGTCATCACAAGTGACTTAGTGACTTATAGGTTTGTGTATTCTCCCTGTTTAGGTAAGATAAGATGTCAGACTTGAGGACCGGTCAGCCAGATGGCATTATTTATTGCCCTGTGCAATAAATTATTGGACCTAGGGAGGTCCGAGAGATAAGAGATACTGACTGCAATTGCACTAAATCAACATTCCTAAGGAAGCGTGTATATAAGGGACGTTAGGGGGTATTGTGATTTTGTGCGCACCAGTTATAAATCCTCATTTTGTATGACTTTAGACTGCAGTTAGGGTTGTCTGTGACTCCCACGCCCGCTCTCCAACGTTCAGCCTCTCCGTGTTACTAATTATCTTGACAGTGTACAGGTGTGGACCATTAAGACTGTGTATATAAACCTTGCAGTTCAATGACTGGGTTGAGCATGATTACCGCGACTGCCTTGTGTGTACCTTGTACTCTGTCATTACGGAGATTACCGGATTACCATGGACATTATCAATAAACTGTAACTTTCACCTGCACATGTCTCTGCCTCAATGGATCCCGCGTTACAGAATCATGCTCCTGAACAGGAGGCAGCAGGTGAGGCCAGTGTTCGCAACGCAGTAGAGGCTCAGGGCGAGCTCCTGCACCAGCACGGCGAACAGTTACGGCAACTCGGCAGAGCCATGGACGAAGTGCCCCGAAGGCTATCCCAGAGGAATGAGGCATCACCACCCAGTGTTCCCGCAGCTCCGGTTGCTCAGGCAAGACTGCCCAGTGATCCCCGTGTTGCGCTTCCAGAGAAGTACGATGCAACACCCACCAAGTGTGGGGGTTTTCTGCTCCAGATTGCGTTGTACTTTGCCCATTGCTCTGGGGAACAGGGCTCGGACCGCGCCCGGATCGCCACCGTTGTCTCTCTCCTCAC
This sequence comes from Aplochiton taeniatus, assembly GCA_017639675.1. Taxonomy (NCBI): domain Eukaryota; kingdom Metazoa; phylum Chordata; class Actinopteri; order Galaxiiformes; family Galaxiidae; genus Aplochiton; species Aplochiton taeniatus. Next base: position 1,664,819 of record CM030190.1, read on the forward strand.
CGGGCGGGCCCTGGAGTGGGCCGCCGCTACCTGGGAGAGCGTCAATCGGGAGGGGTTGAGTTACGCGGACTTCCTTGTCCGTTTCCGCGCTTTTTATGATCACCCAGCGGAGGGCCGACACGGCGGGGACCGGCTATTGGAGCTGACACAGGGGGTACAGACAGAGGCTGAGTACGCGCTGGTTTTCCGCACCACGGCGGCCGCGTGCGGATGGAACGATGCGGCGTTGGTGACGCTGTTTCGTAGGGGGCTCTGCGAGGAGGTACAGACAGAGCTGGCCTGCCGGGACGATAGCCTGGACTTGGACGCTCTGATCGCCACGGCGATCCGGCTGGACAGCTTGATCCGCCAGCGTCGCCGCCGACCTCGCTTCCCGGTCCAAAGGGGGTCACTTCCAGATCCTGAGCCCATGGAATTGGGTAGCACACGCCGCTCTCTACAGGGGAAAGACGACGTCGGCTCCAACAGGGGCTCTGTTTGTACTGTGGGGAGGCGGGACATCAAGTGGGAGAGTGCCCAGAACGCCCCGAGGCGGGACAGGACGGTGGGGTCCGCCTCCACCCCCACCTATGGTGAGTTTACCGTTTCCTTCCATCTCTGTTGATCCGGTGCATTTGTCCGTTTCCCTCCGTGGGGGCTTCCCAGCTGTCTCGTTTCCAGCGTTGGTGGACTGTGGAGCAGCGGGCAACTTTATTGATGGCGAGTTTGCTCGGTCTCTGCGTCTTCCCCTCCGGCGTCTGGAGATTCCCATTCCGGTCCAGGCCCTGGACGGACGTCCACTCGGTCAGGGTCAAGTAACCGAGTGCACCGAACCCCTGGAGATCACGGTCGGGGCCCAACATCGCGAGAGCCTTCCGTTTTTGGTGATCCAGTCCCCCGGGCACAAGGTGGTGCTCGGCCTTCCCTGGCTACGGCTGCATGACCCGACGGTCTCGTGGAGCACGGGGCGGATTACGGCCTGGAGCCCACGGTGCCAGAGGGAGTGCCTGTCCGTGGGGGTTCGTACGACCTCGGTGGAGAGTCCTTTGAGCGCCGTCCTACCCGACGTTCCTATGGAGTACCAGGGTTTGAGGGAGGTTTTCTCCGAGGCAGGTACCGCTCGCCTACCGGCTCACCGTTCCTGGCACTGCGCGATCGACCTGCTTCCGGGGGCTACTCCTCCCCGCAGTCGGATTTACAAACAGAGGGATATAAAGGGAAGTGAGTGAATGAGTGTTGTGATGGGAAAAATGTAATTTAGCCTTTACTATGAAATGTTACTCTGTGTTTTTCCTATGACTTCAAACAAAGTTCCCCTTTGTTAGTTAGATTGAACCCTTGGGGTGAAGTTTTAATCTGGAGTACCAGAATACAGAACATAAATACTTCGTTCCATAAACAACCCAGAAACACGGCAGGACCACCCCGACCAAGAGGACGTCCCCGTGGGCGAGGAGCAGGACGAGCCCGGTGGACGTCCATGATGAGGTTTGAAAACCCCGCCGACGCCAGGGAGGTGGAGGCCCTATTGAAACCCTGCGCCGAGGCCTCTTGGAGATAGCGCTCCATGGACTGAGTCTCCGACTCTGAAAGAGGAAAGGAGAAGTGGATCCAGGCAGCAGGTCGATGGCACAATCCCAGGAACGGGGAGCTGGGAGGCGGGTGGCTTTCTGTTCCAGAGCCCAGCCCCCGTCCATCCAACGCAACCACCGGTAGAGACCGCTCCAGAGCCCAGCCCCCGTCCATCCAACGCCACCACAGGCAGAGACCTCTCCAGAGCCCAGCCCCTGTCCATCCAGATTCCAGCCCCCATCCATCCAACGCCACCACAAGCAGAGACCTCTCCAGAGCCCAGCCCCTGTCCATCAAGATTCCAGTCCCCGTCCATCCAACGCCACCACCGGCAGAGACCAATCCAGAGCCCAGCCCCCGTCCATCCAACGCCATCACCGGAAGAGACAGCTCCAGAGCCCAGCCCCCGTCCATCCAACGGCACTACAGCCAGAGACTGCTCCAGAGCTCAGCACCCGTCCATCCAACGCCACCACCGGCAGAAACCGCTCCAGAGCCCATCCCCCGTCCCTCCAATACCACCACAGGCAGAGACCTCTCCAGAGCCAAGCCCCCGTCCATCCACAGCCAAGCCCCCGACCATCCAACGCCACCACCGGCAGAGACCGCTCCAGAGCCAAGCCCCCTTCCATCCAACGCCAACACCGGCAGAGACCGCTCCAGAGCCCAGCCCCTGTCCATCCAGAGCCCAGCCCCCGTCCATCCAACACCACCACCGGCAGAGACCCGACAGAGGCCAGCCCCCGTCCATCCAACTCCACCACAGGCAAAGACCGCTCCAGAGCCAAGCCCCTGCCCATCCAACGCCACCACAGGCAGAGACCGCTCCAGAGCCCAGCCCCCGTCCATCCAATACCACCAGAGGCAGAAAGCTCTCCAGAGCCCAGCCCCCGTCCATCCAACGCCACCACCGTCAGACAACGCTCCAGAGCCCAGCCCTCGTCCATCCAACGCCACTACCAGCAGAGACCGCTCCAGAGCCCAGCCCCCGTCCGTCCAACACAACCAGAGGCAGAGACCTCTCCATGCCCAGCCCCCGTCCATCCACAGCCCAGCCCCCGTCCATCCAACGCCACCACCTGAAGAGACCGCTCCAGAGCTCAGCCCCCGTCCTACCAACACCACCACAGGCAGAGACCTCTTCAGAGCCCAGCCCCCGTCCATCCAACGCCACCATTGGCAGAGACCTCTCCAGAGCCCAGCCCCTGTCCATCCAGAGCCTAGCCCCCGTCCATCCAACGCCACCACTGGCAGAGACCGCTCCAGAGCCCAGCCCCCGTCATTCATCGCCACCACTGGAAGAGACCGCTCCAGAGCCCAGCCCCCGTCCATCCAACGCCACCACCGGCAGAGACGGCTCCAGAACCCAGCCCCCGTCCATCCAACTCCACCATTGGCAGAGACGGCTCCACAGCCAAGCCCCCTTCCATCCAACGCCACCACCGGCAGAGACCGCTCCAGAGCCAAGCCCCCTTCCATCCAACACCACCACCGGGTGAGACCGCTCCAGAGCCCAGCCCCCGTCCATTCGACACCACCACAGGAAGAGACCGCTCCAGAATCCAGCCCCCGTCCATCCAACGCCACGACCGGCAGAGACCGCTCCTGACCCCAACCCCTGTCCACCCAGAGCCCAGCCCCCGTCCATCCAACGCCACCACCGGCAGAGACCGCTCCAGAGCCCAGCCCCTGTCCATCCAGTGCCCAGCCCCCATCCATCCAACGAAACGACCGGCAGAGACCGCTCCAGACCCCAGCCCCTGTCCATCCAGAGCCCAGCCCCCGTTCATCCAACATCAAACCAGTAAGATACCTCTCCAGAGCCCAGACCCTGTCAATCCAGAGCCCAGCCCCCGTCCATCCAACGCCACCACCGGAAGAGACCGCTCCAGAACCCAGCCCCCGTCCATCCAACGCCACCACCGGCAGAGACCGCTCTAGACCCCAGCCCTTGTCCATCCAGAGCCCAGCCCCCGTCCATCCAACTCCTCCAGCGGCAGAGAGCGCTCCAAAGCCCAGCCCCCGTCCATCCAACGCCACCACTGGCAGAGACCGCTCCAGAGCCCAGCCCCCGTCCATCCAACGCCACCACCGTCAGAGACCGCTCCAGAGCCCAGCCCCTGTCCATCCAGTGCCCAGCCCCCGTCCTTCCTACGCAACGACCGGCAGAGACCGCTCCAGACCCCAGCCCCTGTCCATCCAGAGCCCAGCCACCGTCCATCCAACACCACCACAGGCAGATACCTCTCCAGAGCCCAGCCCCTGTCCATCCAGAGCCCAGCCCCCGTCCATCCAACGCCACCACCGGAAGAGACCGCTCCAGAGCCCAACCCCCGTCCATCCAACGGCACCACAGGCAGAGACAGCCTCAGAGCTCAGCCCCCGTCCATTCAACGCCACCAGAGGCAGAGAACTCTCCAGAGCCCAGCTCCTGTCCATCAAAAGCCCAGCCCCCATCCATTAAAACCCCACCACCGGCAGAGACGACTCCAGAGCCCAGCCCCCGTCCATCCAACGCCACCACAGGCAGAGACCGCTTAAGATCCCAGCCCCCGTCCATCCAACGCCACCACAGGCAGAGACCGCTTAAGATCCCAGCCCCCGTCCATCCAACGCCACCACAGGCAGAGACCGCTTAAGATCCCAGTCCCCGTCCATCCAACGCCACCATCGGCAGAGACCACTCCAGAGCCCAGCTCCCGTCAATCCAACGCAACCACAGGCAGAGAAAACTTCAGAGCCCAGACCCCGTGCATCCAACGCCACCATTGGCAGAGACCTCTCCAGAGTCCAGCCCCTGTCCATCCAGAGCCCAGCCCCCGTCCATCCAACACCACCAAAGGCAGATCTCTCTCCAGAGCCCAGCCCCTGTCCATCCAGAGCCCAGCCCCCGTCCATCCAACGCCACCACCGGAAGAGACCGTTCCAGAGCCCAGCCCCCGTCCATCTAACGCAACTACCGGAAAAGACCGCTCCAGTGCCCAGCCCCTGTCCATCCAATGCCACCACAGGCAGAGAACTCTCCAGAGCCCAGCCCCCGTCCATCCAAAGCCCAGCTCCCGTCCATCTAACGCCACCACCGGCAGAGACAGCTCCAGAGCCCAGCCCCCTTCCATCCTATGCCACCACCGGCAGAGACCGCTCCAGAACCCATTCCCTGTCTGTCCAGAGCCCAGCCCCCGTTCATCCAACGCCACCAGCGGCAGAGACCGCTCCAGAACCCAGCCCCCGTCCATCCAACGCCACCACCGGCAGAGACAGCTCCAGAGCCCATCCCCTGTCCATCCAAAGCCCATTCCCCGTCCATCCAAGGCCACAACCGGCAGAGACCGCTCCAGAGCCAAGCCCCTGTCCATCCAGAGCCCAGCCCCGTCCATCCAACGCCTCCAGCGGCAGAGACCGCTCCAGAGCCCAGCCCCCGTCCATCAAACGCCACCACAGGCAGAGACCGCTCCAGAGCCCAGCCCCCCTCCATCCAACGCCACGACCGGCAGAGACCGCTCCAGACCCCAGCCCCTGTCCATCCAGAGCCCAGCCCCCGTCCATCCAAAGCCACCGGCGGCAGAGACCGCTCCAGAGCCCAGCCCCCGTCCATCCAATGCCACCTACGGCAGAGACCGCTCCTGAACCCAGCCCCCGTCCATCCAACGCCACGACCGGAAGAGACCGCTCCAGAGCCCAGCCCCTGTCCATCCAGAGCCCAGCCCCCGTCCATCCAAAACCACCACAGGCAGAGACCGCTCCAGAGCCCAGCCCCTGTCCATCCAGAGCCCAGCCCCCGTCCATCCAACGCCACCAGCGGCAGAGGCCGCTCTGGAGCCCAGCCCCCGTCCATCCAACGCCACAACCGGCAGAGACCGCTCCAGAGCCCAACCCCTGTCCATCCAGAGCCCAGCCCCCGTTCATCCAACGCCACCAGCAGCAGAGACCGCTCCAGAGCCCAGCCCCCGCCCATCCAACGCCACCACCGGCAGAGAAAGCTCCAGACCCAGCCCCCCTCCATCCAACGCCACGACCGGCAGAGACCACTCCAGACCCCAGCCCCTGTTCATCCAGAGCCCAGCCCCCGTCCATCCAACGCCACGACCGGCAGAGACCGCTCCAGAGCCCAGCCCCTGTCCATCCAGAGCCCAGCCCCCGTCCATCCAATGCCACCAACGGCAGAGTCCGCTCCAGAGCCCAGCCCCCGTCCATCCAACAGCACCACCGGCTGAGACCTCTCCTGAACCCAGCCCCCGTCCATCCAACGCCACCACCGGAAGAGATCGCTCAAGATCCCAGCCCCCGTCCATCCAACGCCACCACAGGCCGAGACAGCTCCAGAGCCCAGCCCCTTTCCATTCAGAGCCCAGCCCCCGTCCATCCAACGCCACCACCGGCAGAGACCGCTCCAGAGCCCAGCCCCCGTCCATTCAACGCCACCACAGGAAGAGACCGCTCCAGAGCCCAGCCCCTGTCCATCCAGAGCCCAGCCCCCGTCCATCCAACGCCACCACCGGCAGAGACCGCTCCAGAGCCCAGCCCCTGTCCATTCAGAGCCCAGCCCCCGTCCATCCAACGCATCACCGGAAGTGACCGCTCCAGAGCCCAGCCCCCGTCCATCCAACGCCACCACAGGCAGAGACCGCTCCAGAGCCCAGCCCCCGTCCATCCAACGCCACCAGCGGCAGAGACCTTTCCAGAGCCTAGCCCCCGCCCATCCAACGCCACCACCGGCAGAGAACGCTCCAGAGCCCAGCCCCTGTCCATCCAGAGCCCAGCCCCCGTTTATCCAACACCCCCACAGGCAGGGACCGCTCAAGAGCCCAGCCCCCGCCCAACCAACGCCACCACCGGAAGAGACCGCTCCAGAGCCCAGCCCCCGTCCATCCAACGCCACGACCGGCAGAGACCGCTCCAGAGCCCAGCCCCTGTCCATCCAGAGCCCAGCCCCCGTTCATCCAACGCCACCACCGGCAGAGACCGCTCCAGAGCCCAGCCCCCGTCCATCCAACGCCAACACCGGCAGAGACAGCTCAAGAGCCCATCCCCTGTCAATCCAAAGCCCAGCCCCCGTCCATCCAACGCCACAACCGGCAGAGACCGCTCCAGAGCCAAGCCCCTGTCGATCCAGAGCCCAGCCCCCGTCCATCCAACGCCACCAGCGGCAGAGACCGCTCCAGAGCCCAGCCCCCGTCCATCAAACGCCACCACAGGCAGAGACCGCTCCAGACCCAGCCCCCCTCCATCCAACGTCACGACCGGCAGAGACCGCTCCAGACCCCAGCCCCTGTCCATCCAGAGCCCAGCCCCCGTCCATCCAACGCCACCGGCGGCAGAGACCGCTCCAGAGCCCAGCCCCCGTCCATCCAATGCCACCTACGGCAGAGACCGCTCCAGAACCCAGCCCCCGTCCATCCAACGCCACGACCGGAAGAGAACGCTCCAGAGCCCAGCCCCTGTCCATCCAGAGCCCAGACCCCGTCCATCCAACGCCACCACAGGCAGAGACCGCTCCAGAGCCCAGCCCCTGTCCATCCAGAGCCCAGCCCCCGTCCATCCAACGCCACCAGCGGCAGAGGCCGCTCCAGAGCCCAGCCCCCGTCCATCCAAAGCCACCACCGGCAGAGACCGCTCCAGAGCCCTGCCCCTGTCCATCCAGAGCCCAGTCCCCGTCCATCCAACGCCACCACCGGAAGAGACCGCTCAAGATCCCAGCCCCCGTCCATCCAACGCCACCACAGGCAAAGACAGCTCCAGAGCCCAGCCCCTGTCCATCCAGAACCCAGCCCCCGTCCATCCAACACCACCACCGGCAGAGGCCGCTCCAGAGCCCAGCCCTTGTCCATCCAGAGCCCAGTCCCCGTCCATCCAACGCCACCACCGGAAGAGACCGCTCAAGATCCCAGCCCCCGTCCATCCAACGCCACCACAGGCAGAGACAGCTCCCGAGCCCAGCCCCATTCCATCCTGAGCCAAGCCCCCGTCCATCCAACGCCACCACCGGCAGAGACCGCTCGAGAACCCAGTCCCCGTCCATTCACACCACCACAGGTAGAGACCGTTCCAGAGCCCAGCCCCTGTCCATCCAGAGCCCGGCCCCCATCCATCCAACGCCACCACCGGAAGAGACCGCTCCAGAGCCCAGCCCCCTTCCATCCAACGCCACCACCGACAGAGACCGCTCCAGAGCCAAGCCCCCTTCCATCCAACGCCAGCACCGGAAGGGACCGCTCCAGAACCCAGCCCCCGTCCATCCAACGCCACCACCGGCAGAGAACGCTCCAGAGCCCAGCCCCTGTCCATCCAGAGCCCAGCCCCCATCCATCCAACCCTACCACCGGCAGAGACCGCTCCAGAGACAAGCCCCCGTCCATCCAACGCAACCACCGGAAGAGACCGCTCCAGAGCCCAGCCCCCGTCCATCCAACGCCACGACCGGCAGAGACTGCTCCAGAGCCCAGCCCCTGTCCATCCAGAACCCAGCCCCCGTCCATCCAACGCCACCGTCGGCAGAGACCGCTCCAGAGCCCAGCCCCCGTCCATCAAACGCCACGACCGGCAGAGACCGCTCCAGAGCCCAGCCCCTGTCCATCCAGAACCCAGCCCCTGTCAGTCCAACACCACCACCGGCAGAGGCCGCTCCAGAGCCCAGCCCTTGTCCATCCAGAGCCCAGCCCCCTTCCATCCAATGCCACCAATGGCAGAGTCCGCTCCAGAGCCCAGCCCCTTTCCATCCAACGCCACCACCGGCAGAGACAGCTCCAGAGCCCAGCCCCCTTCCATCCTATGCCACCACCGGCAGAGACCGCTCCAGAACCCATTCCCTGTCTGTCCAGAGCCCAGCCCCCGTTCATCCAACGCCACCAGCGGCAGAGACCGCTCCAGAACCCAGCCCCCGTCCATCCAACGCCACCACCGGCAGAGACAGCTCCAGAGCCCATCCCCTGTCCATCCAAAGCCCAGCCCCCGTCCATCCAAGGCCACAACCGGCAGAGACCGCTCCAGAGCCAAGCCCCTGTCCATCCAGAGCCCAGCCCCCGTCCATCCAACGCCACCAGCGGCAGAGACCGCTCCAGAGCCCAGCCCCCGTCCATCAAACGCCACCACAGGCAGAGACCGCTCCAGAGCCCAGCCCCCCTCCATCCAACGCCACGACCGGCAGAGACCGCTCCAGACCCCAGCCCCTGTCCATCCAGAGCCGAGCCCCCGTCCATCCAAAGCCACCGGCGGCAGAGACCGCTCCAGAGCCCAGCCCCCTTCCATCCAATGCCACCTACGGCAGAGACCGCTCCAGAACCCAGCCCCCGTCCATCCAACGCCACGACCGGAAGAGACCGCTCCAGAGCCCAGCCCCTGTCCATCCAGAGCCCAGCCCCCGTCCATCCAAAACCACCACAGGCAGAGACCGCTCCAGAGCCCAGCCCCTGTGCATCCAGAGCCTAGCCCCCGTCCATCCAACGCCACCAGCGGCAGAGGCCGCTCTGGAGCCCAGCCCCCGTCCATCCAACGCCACAACCGGCAGAGACCGCTCCAGAGCCCAACCCCTGTCCATCCAGAGCCCAGCCCCCGTTCATCCAACGCCACCAGCGGCAGAGACCGCTCAAGAGCCCAGCCCCCGCCCATCCAACGCCACCACCGGCAGAGACAGCTCCAGACCCAGCCCCCCTCCATCCAACGCCACGACCGGCAGAGACCACTCCAGACCCCAGCCCCTGTTCATCCAGAGCCCAGCCCCCGTCCATCCAACGCCACGACCGGCAGAGACCGCTCCAGAGCCCAGCCCCTGTCCATCCAGAGCCCAGCCCCCGTCCATCCAATGCCACCAACGGCAGAGTCCGCTCCAGAGCCCAGCCCCCGTCCATCCAACAGCACCACCGGCTGAGACCTCTCCTGAACCCAGCCCCCGTCCATCCAACGCCACCACCGGAAGAGATCGCTCAAGATCCCAGCCCCCGTCCATCCAACGCCACCACAGGCCGAGACAGCTCCAGAGCCCAGCCCCCTTCCATTCAGAGCCCAGCCCCCGTCCATCCAACGCCACCACCGGCAGAGACCGCTCCAGAGCCCAGCCCCCGTCCATTCAACGCCACCACAGGTAGAGACCGCTCCAGAGCCCAGCCCCTGTCCATCCAGAGCCCAGCCCCCATCCATCCAACGCCACCACCGGCAGAGACCGCTCCAGAGCCCAGCCCCTGTCCATTCAGAGCCCAGCCCCCGTCCATCCAACGCATCACCGGAAGATACCGCTCCAGAGCCCAGCCCCCGTCCATCCAACGCCACCACAGGCAGAGACCGCTCCAGAGCCCAGCCCCCGTCCATCCAACGCCACCAGCGGCAGAGACCTCTCCAGAGCCTAGCCCCCGCCCATCCAACGCCACCACCGGCAGAGAACGCTCCAGAGCCCAGCCCCTGTCCATCCAGAGCCCAGCCCCCGTTTATCCAACACCACCACAGGCAGGGACCGCTCAAGAGCCCAGCCCCCGCCCAACCAACGCCACCACCGGAAGAGACCGCTCCAGAGCCCAGCCCCCGTCCATCCAACGCCACGACCGGCAGAGACCGCTCCAGAGCCCAGCCCCTGTCAATCCAGAGCCCAGCCCCCGTTCATCCAACGCCACCACCGGCAGAGACCGCTCCAGAGCCCAGCCCCCGTCCATCCAACACCAACACCGGCAGAGACCGCTCCAGAGCCCATCCCCTGTCAATCCAAAGCCCAGCCCCCGTCCATCCAACGCCACAACCGGCAGAGACCGCTCCAGAGCCAAGCCCCTGTCCATCCAGAGCCCAGCCCCCGTCCATCCAACGCCACCACCGGCAGAGACCGCTCCAGAGCCCAGCCCCCGTCCATCAAACGCCACCACAGGCAGAGACCGCTCCAGACCCAGCCCCCCTCCATCCAACGTCACGACCGGCAGAGACCGCTCCAGACCCCAGCCCCTGTCCATCCAGAGCCCAACCCCCGTCCATCAAACGCCACCGGCGGCAGAGACCGCTCCAGAGCCCAGCCCCCGTCCATCCAATGCCACCTACGGCAGAGACCGCTCCAGAACCCAGCCCCCGTCCATCCAACGCCACGACCGGAAGAGACCGCTCCAGAGCCCAGCCCCTGTCCATCCAGAGCCCAGCCCCCGTCCATCCAACGCCACCAGCGGCAGAGGCCGCTCCAGAGCCCAGCCCCCGTCCATCCAATGCCACCACCGGCAGAGACCACTCCAGAGCCCTGCCCCTGTCCATCCAGAGCCCAGTCCCCGTCCATCCAACGCCACCACCGGAAGAGACCGCTCAAGATCCCAGCCCCCGTCCATCCAACGCCACCACAGGCAGAGACAGCTCCAGAGCCCAGCCCCTGTCCATCCAGAACCCAGCCCCCGTCCATCCAACACCACCACCGGCAGAGGCCGCTCCAGAGCCCAGCCCTTGTCCATCCAGAGCCCAGTCCCCGTCCATCCAACGCCACCACCGGAAGAGACCGCTCAAGATCCCAGCCCCCGTCCATCCAACGCCACCACAGGCAGAGACAGCTCCAGAGCCCAGCCCCTTTCCATCCTGAGCCCAGCCCCCGTCCATCCAACGCCACCACCGGCAGAGACCGCTCGAGAACCCAGCCCCCGTCCATTCACACCACCACAGGTAGAGACCGTTCCAGAGCCCAGCCCCTGTCCATCCAGAGCCCAGCCCCCGTCCATCCAACGCCACCACCGGAAGAGACCGCTCCAGAGCCCAGCCCCCTTCCATCCAACGCCACCACCGACAGAGACCGCTCCAGAGCCAAGCCCCCTTCCATCCAACGCCAGCACCGGAAGTGACCGCTCCAGAACCCAGCCCCCGTCCATCCAACGCCACCACCGGCAGAGAACGCTCCAGAGACAAGCCCCCGTCCATCCAACGCAACCACCGGAAGAGACCGCTCCAGAGCCCAGCCCCCGTCCATCCAACGCCACGACCGGCAGAGACTGCTCCAGAGCCCAGCCCCTGTCCATCCAGAACCCAGCCCCCGTCCATCCAACGCCACCGTCGGCAGAGACCGCTCCAGAGCCCAGCCCCCGTCCATCAAACGCCACGACCGGCAGAGACCGCTCCAGAGCCCAGCCCCTGTCCATCCAGAACCCAGCCCCTGTCAGTCAAACACCACCACCGGCAGAGGCCGCTCCAGAGCCCAGCCCTTGTCCATCCAGAGCCCAGCCCCCGTCCATCCAACGCCACCACCGGCAGAAACCGCTCCAGAGCCCATCCCCCGTCCATCCAATACCACCACAGGCAGAGACCTCTCCAGAGCCAAGCCCCCGTCCATCCACAGCCAAGCCCCCGACCATCCAACGCCACCACCGGCAGACGCCGCTCCAGAGCCCAGCCCCCGTCCATCCAATACCACCACAGGTAGAGACCTCTCCAGAGCAAAGCCCCCGTCCATCCACAGCCAAGCCCCCGACCATCCAACGCCACCACCGGCAGAGACCGCTCCAGAGCCAAGCCCCCGTCCATCTAACGCCACCACAGTTAGAGAACTCTCCAGAGCCCAGCCCCCGTCCATCCAGAGCCCAGCCCCCGTCCATCCAACGCCACAACCGGCAGAGACTGCTCCAGAGCCAAGCCCCCTTCCATCCAACGCCAACACCGGCAGAGACCGCTCCAGAGCCCAGCCCCTGTCCATCCAGAGCCCAGCCCCCGTCCATCCAAAGCCACCGGTGGCAGAGACCGCTCCAGAGCCCAGCCCCCGTCCATCCAATGCCACCACCGGCAGAGACCGCTCCAGAACCCAGCCCCCGACCATCAAACGCCACGACCGGCAGCGACCGCTCCAGAGCCTAGCCCCTGTCCATCCAGAACCCAGCCCCCGTCCATCCAACACCACCACCGGCAGAGGCCGCTCCAGAGCCCAGCCCCTGTCCATCCAGAGCCCAGCCCCCGTCCATCCAACGCCACCACAGTCAGAGACCGCTCCAGGGCCAAACCCCCGTCCATCCAACGCCACCACCGGCAGCGACCGCTCCAGAGCCCAGCCCCCGTCCATCAAACGCCACCACTGGCAGAGACCGCTCCAGAGCCAGGCCCCCGTCTATCCAACACCACCACTGGCAGAGACCGCTCCAGAGCCAGGCCCCCGTCCATCCAACGCCACCACCGGCAGAGACCGCTCCAGAGCCCAGCCCCCGTCCATCCAACGCATCACCGGAAGTGACCGCTCCAGAGCCCAGCCCCCTTCCATCCAACGCCACCACCGACAGAGACCGCTCCAGAGCCAAGCCCCCGTCCATCCAACGCCACCACTGGCAGAGACCGCTCCAGAGCCCTGCCCCCGTCCATCCAGAGCCAAGCCCCCGTCCATCCAATGCCACCACCAGAAGAGACCGCTCCAGAGCCAGGCCCCCGTCCATCCAACGCCACCACCGACAGAGACCGCTCCAGAACCCTTCCCCTGTCCATCCAACGCCATCACTGGCAGAGACAGCTCCAGAGCCCAGGCCCCGTCCATCCAACGCCATCACTGGCAGAGACCGCTCCAGAGCCAGGCCCCCGTCCATCCAACGCAGTCACCGGAAGAGACCGCTCCAGAGCCAGGCCCCCGTCCATCCAACGCCACCAACGGCAGAGACCGCTCCAGAGCCCAGCCCCCCTCCATCCAATGCCACCACCGGAAGAGACCGCTCCAGAGCCCAGCCCCCGTCCATCCAACACCACCACAGGCAGAGACCTCTCCAGAGCCCAGCCCCCGTCCATCCAACGCCACTATTGGTGAGTCTCTCAGGCAGAACGGTGTAGTTTTAATCTGGAGTACCAGAATAAAAAACGAATTCTTAGAGTAAGAATAATTGGGTAAGTGAGTCTAGGAGGTGACACTCAGGTGGGTACAAACAATAATGCCCAACAGACTCTGAAACCAGGCAGCTTAAATACAGAACTCACGTGCGAACAGGTGAAAACAATAAGGCCCATCAATACACTGGTGATGTGGAGCCCTCTGGTGAAGATGTGTGCGTGACAGTACCCCTACCCCCCCGGCCGCGCGGCTCCAGCCGCAGGACGACCCCGACCAGGAGGACGTCCCCGTGGGCTAGGAGCAGGACAGTCAGGAAGAGCCCGGTGGAAGTCCAAGGATGTCATCCCTCCTGACCCAGGACCAATCCTTCGAGCCGTACCCGTGCCAGTCCACCAGGTATTGAAGGCGCCCTCCGTCTAGACCCCAGCAAGGCCCTGACCGAGTAGGTGGGAGTGAAAAGAATGAACCTGCACACTGGTCTGGTCTGTGTATATATATTTTTTACCTTTTCAGGTTGCAGTTTTGGTGTTCCACAGCACAGAGTTGTGATCACTATGGGTGGTAGGATTAATGGACACATATATAGGGCACCTATGTTTGTCACAATCATATTAAGAACAGCCTTGCCTCCTCTAGTGTTGTCCTTATCTACCTGTGTGAGCATGTTTCCTCTACACAGATCAGATAGGTCAAGTCTGTTAAAATCCAAGAGTTCATCTGGCACCATAATATCAGGCTCAGGGATTTAAGGTTGAAAAATTCCAAAAGTAGTTGGGAGATGGTCATGGTGGGATGTATTTGGGGGGGGAATAAACCACACATAGAACAATAGCAGGTAGAGGTCTGGGTAGGCTGTGGGGTCTAGTCCACTTCCAAAGGCATTCAAGTTCATCTGGCACTATGTATTCAGTGAGCTGTCTGCATGGTGTATCGGCCTTCACATATAGAGCAACACCACCACCTCTCCGTATCATTCTATGCTTGGAGAACACATTATAGCCGTCAACATCAAGCATGGAGGTGGGGTGAGCATCCGACAACCATGTCTCAGTGACAGCTGCCACATCAACATTGTTAGCTAGGATGGTAGAATGGAACTCATCCACTTTGGTAATCAGGGCCCTAGGGTTACACATAAATATACTTGGTACTCTGTTGGTTTTTATAGACTGAGCATTTCGTAATTCCATACGCACAGGCAACAATGGAGCTGAAGATTTGATTTATTGTTTAACCTGTAATTGCCATTAACCATACATTTAAAACCAGCATATTTTGCAGTATGAATCTCTGTGAAAGTCACCACAGGCATTTGATACAATATCATTTAAAAAATGATCCAAAATTGCTTGTTTTTTCCAGGTTAACAGTTGTGTTTATTTTGTTACAGGTCAACAGTTAATCTTTGTATTTTGTTCTGTTAATTCAAAAACACGGAAAGAAAAATGCATAATTTAGAGAAACATTGTTATAAGAAAATCACTCTTTTTTAAAGTGTATGTTTTTACTGTGGCACCACAAAATGTTTAACTGACAATAAGGTCAGACAACTCCCACCTGTACCACCACAAATTACAATGAAATCAGTCTGCCAATTTCACTTATTTAATTTATTCAATTCGGTTAGTTCATTTTCTCGCCACCTGAAACAGTAAAGTTACAGCATGTTTTGTAACATAATCTGTATAGGATAGTGTTGAAATAATCATATATTTACATAGTATGATTTGGGTCCCGAACCAACTGATTAGACATCGATGTACCAGTATTCCTAGAACATGCGTAATATGATTATGTCACTATAATAACCGATAAGGGAATCCATAAACAATACAAATCATAATATGTAAATGAGTGATAATGATGTACTCTTCTGTGATTTGATAGTTGTTGAAGGGGTTTGTCTTAACAGGTAGGTGTATGAGGTGTATAAAGGCCTCTGATTGTCAGATTGGAGGTGGATCTCTTTAGATCCCCTTTAGTTCTCGCTGTCTGCATTATCTCTTTATCTCTGGTGGGTTGTTGTGTTATAATGTTGGTGATGTTGGACAAGCCTTCTGATGAGCAGCTCTGCTACCCAGGCTCTAATGTATCATGTATCAGGGCACAGGTTAGTGTGGGGGCTAAGGTTGGCCTGTATATGATGTTTGGGGGTAACATACTAGTTAACATTGTGGGGAACTCTGTGGTCATCCTGAGTATTGGTCATTTTAAACAGCTGCACAGCCCCACTAACATTCTGGTCCTGTCTTTAGCTGTAGTAGATCTGCTGCTGGGTGTAACTGTTGTTCCCTTCAGCATGACACGGACAGTGGAAGGCTGCTGGTTCTATGGAGACACATTCTGCCAGCTTCACACCAGCACTGACGTTTTTCTCACATCTGCCTCCATATTGCACATAGTCTGTATCGCTGTGGACCGCTATGAGGCTGTGTGTAATCCACTGCGCTACACCACCAACATCACCATGTCTGTGGGTACATTCATGGTGTTAGCCTGTTGGGTATTTCCTACACTTACCTATGGCCTGTTATATTCCAAGACCAATGTGCTAGGTCTCAAACAGATGGAATCTGTAAATTGCTTGGGCAGCTGTAATTTGATGTATAACTCTCATTTTGTAGCTATTTACTCCTTGCTATTCTACTTTTTGCCTTGCAGTGTAATAGTTGGCTTGTATACTTAAATATTTCTGGTGGTTAAAAAACAAGTGAGAAAGATTGAAGGCATTAACCAACTTGAGAATGCAAGGGGAGTGCCTTCTAAGCCATCAGAGCACAAAGCCGCTAAGACTCTGGGAATTGTAGTAGGGGCATATATTACATGTTGGATGCCTGTATTCCTTAACTTCTTTATTTATACCTACACCGACTTGCAAATGCCAGCAATCCTCTTATACGTATTTTACTGGCTTGCTTACTTTAACTCTTCCATGAATCCAATCATCTATGCTTTGTTTTACCCATGGTTCAGAAAATCTATCAAACTGGTTTTCAAATTGAAGATATTTAGCCAAAACTCATCAGATATGAATATCTTTTAGTAGTTGATCTGAAACTGAATGGTCTTTGTATAACATAATTCCTTAAAATTTGTTAAACTGTTTAATCAGCTTTGATTTCTGCCCGTTGGATAAGTAAACTGATTTGATTAATAAGGCATGGTTAGAGATTCTGACTTATTGATAGTTTCTACATCTGCCCTTTAAAATTAATGTCCATAATTGAATATTTATCATATACATTAATACTAACGTTTAGTGTACAGAATCCATATAGCTATATTATCTCGTTCTCTGCTATGAGTCCTGTCTCCCTAACCATATCTTGATTGGCGATGCTGTTTCTTGCTGTAGCTACATGGTTGTAAGAGACTCGAAAGCTTAAAGCCCCATGCACAGCATCCTAGGCCTATTATAGACTTTTTATAGACCTATTATAGACCAATTATAGGCCTATTATAGACCTTGTATAGACCAATTATAGTCCTATTATAGACCAATTACAAGCCTATTTTAGACCTATTATGGACCATTATAGGCCTATTATACTAACAATTATGTACACAACATACAGGACAAACCGCATCTTGTGTTCATTCAGTAAGGGTCGGGACATTAGGGCATTTTCATTTAAAACGTTTCTGTGTGTGTGTGTGTGCGTTGGCAATTATGCTCATTTGGTGATATGCTAAGCCTAAGTCCGGATGGCAGCAAAAAATAGAAAGGTGGACATTGAGAGCTACTTTACAACAAGTGAAAGTGTAAGTCACGTAAAGAAAATGTTGTCAATTGCTAATATGTCAACAATAACGTTGTTACTCAACTAAGCCATACATGTTTTTCTTCACTGTTCATTATGGCATGCATCAATTTGTTATTTTGTCAGGAGACAGAAGTGACCCGATCATGTAGGAGCTCAGAGAGACAGAGGAGGAGAGGCAGATGGAGAGGCAGGGTCACAGGTGAGGTCAAATAATGAATTGGTGATATGTTAGAACTTAGTGACATTTAGTAACAAGTATTAGGCTGCTGATGTAGGCCTACTGTATAACAATGGTTCATCAATGTGTGATTTAAATGAGATCTTTGAATAGACACATATCTTCTCACTGTTCATATGGCATGCATCAATGTGTTCTTTTATCAGGTGAGAGAATCAATCCGGCCACACAGAGCAGAAGAGGCAGGGTCACAGGTGAGTCCTAGGCTTGAAACAACAGGATTGTAAGAGTAAATGTAGATATTTGTTTATTATTATTGGAGGTCTATTAAGCACTCAATCATACATGGTTTTAACAACGTGGGCATGACTACTATACTTTTCTACATTAAATTTATAAAATAAGCTGTTTTATCATCACCATTTATTGAGCCTTGCCTCTTAATTAAATTTGTTTAAACTATTTAATCAGCTTTGATTTCAGCCAGTTGGATAAGTAAACTGAATTGATAATTAAGGCATGGTTAGAGAATCTGACTTATGGGTAATTTCCTCGTCTGCCCTTTAAGAATAATGCCCATAATTGAAAATGTATCATATACATTAATACTAACGTTTAGTGTACAGAATCCATATAGCTATATTATCTCGTTCTCTGCTACGAGTCCCATCTCCCTAACCATATCTTGATTGGCATTGCTGTTTCTTGCTGTAGCTACATGGTTGTAAGAGACTCGAAAGCTTAAGGCTCCATGCGCAGCTCCCTAGGCCTATTATAGACCTAATATAGACCAATTATAGGCCAACAATTATGTACACAACATACAGGACAAACTACATGTTGTGTTCATTCAGTAAGGGTCAGGACATCAGGGTATTTTCGTTTAAAATGTTTGTTGTTGTGTGTGTGTGTGCGTTGGCAATTATGCTAATTTGGTGATATGCTAGGCCCAAGTCAGGATGGCAGCTAAAAAAAAGAAAGGTGGACATTAAGAGCTACTTTACAAGTTAAAGTGTAAGTCACTTAAAGAAAATATTTTCTCAGTTGCTAATGTGTAGAGTCAACAATAATGGTAATACTCAACTAAGCCATACATGTTTTTCCTCACTGTAATTCATTATGGCATGAATGAATGTGTTATTTTGTCAGCGACCCGACCAAGTAGTAGCTCAGAGTCAGACAGAGGAGGTGAGGCAGATGGAGATGCAGGGTCACAGGCAAGGTCGGAAAATGTATTGGTGATATATTAGAACTTAGTGACATTTAGTGACAAATGGTAGACTGATGATGTAGGCCTACTGTATTACAATGGTTCATCAATGTGGGATTTAAATGAGAGCTTTGAATAGACACATATTGTCTCACTGTTCATATGGCATGTATCAATGTGTTAGTTTATCAGGTGAGAGAATCAGTCTTGCCAGACAGAGCAGAAGAGGCAGGGTCACAGGTGAGGCCTAGGCTTGAAACAACAGGATTATAAGAGTAAATGTAGATATTTGTTTATTATTATTGGATGTCTATTAAGCACTCAATCATACATGGTTTTAATAACGTAGGCATGAATACTATACTATTCTACATTAACTATATCAAATAAGCTGTTTTATCATCACCATTTATTGAGTCTAGCCTCTTAATTTTGCTCTCAAAGTGCACCAGTTTGATGCATTTAACTTTAAAATGTACACACTGTTCTTCCTGGGGTGCGTGAGGGTCCGTGGTCCACCACTTTTATGTCCCCACCTATATCAAAATCAAAACTATGCTCCAGGAAACTACAGTGCATTAATAGTTAAACATGTGGTCGTCAGTCTCAAGATAAGACTAAAAACTGAATAATAATAATACATTTAATTTAGAGGCACCTTTCTAGACACCCAAGGTCACCGTACATGGCATCCATGTATCCATTTTCCACTTATAAATGAATGTCACCCTGGCAGTAACTGATTATAATATTAATATTTTGTCTTCACTTTAGGTATTGCACCAGCGTTTTCTTCCATTGTCAAAATTATCACATATGTTGGTTTCTTTTTGTGAAAAAAGGCAGAACATAAATACTTCGTTCCATAAACAACCCAGAAACACGGCAGGACCACCCCGACCAAGAGGACGTCCCCGTGGGCGAGGAGCAGGACGAGCCCGGTGGACGTCCATGATGAGGTTTGAAAACCCCGCCGACGCCAGGGAGGTGGAGGCCCTATTGAAACCCTGCGCCGAGGCCTCTTGGATATAGCCCTCCATGGACTGAGTCTCCGACTCTGAAAGAGGAAAGGAGAAGTGGCTCCAGGCAGCAGGTCGATGGCACAATCCCAGGAACGGTGAGCTGGGAGGCGGGTGGCTTTCTGTTCCAGAGCCCAGCCCCCGTCCATCCAACGCCACCACCGGTAGAGACCGCTCCAGAGCCCAGCCCCCGTCCATCCAACGCCACCACCGGTAGAGACCTCTCCAGAGCCCAGCCCCTGTCCATCCAGATTCCAGCCCCCATCCATCCAACGCCACCACAAGCAGAGACCTCTCCAGAGCCCAGCCCCTGTCCATCAAGATTCCAGTCCCCGTCCATCCAACGCCATCACCGGAAGAGACAGCTCCAGAGCCCAGCCCCCGTCCATCCAACGGCACTACAGCCAGAGACTGCTCCAGAGCTCAGCCCCCATCCATCAAACGCCACCAAAGGCAGAGAACTCTCCAGAGCCCAGCCCCTGACCATCCAGAGCCCAGCCCCCGTCCATCCAACGCCACCACCGGCAGAAACCGCTCCAGAGCCCATCCCCCGTCCATCCAATACCACCACAGGCAGAGACCTCTCCAGAGCCAAGCCCCCGTCCATCCACAGCCAAGCCCCCGACCATCCAACGCCACCACCGGCAGACGCCGCTCCAGAGCCCAGCCCCCGTCCATCCAATACCACCACAGGTAGAGACCTCTCCAGAGCAAAGCCCCCGTCCATCCACAGCCAAGCCCCCGACCATCCAACGCCACCACCGGCAGAGACCGCTCCAGAGCCAAGCCCCCGTCCATCTAACGCCACCACAGGTAGAGAACTCTCCAGAGCCCAGCCCCCGTCCATCCAGAGCCCAGCCCCCGTCCATCCAACGCCACAACCGGCAGAGACTGCTCCAGAGCCAAGCCCCCTTCCATCCAACGCCAACACCGGCAGAGACCGCTCCAGAGCCCAGCCCCTGTCCATCCAGAGCCCAGCCCCCGTCCATCCAAAGCCACCGGTGGCAGAGACCGCTCCAGAGCCCAGCCCCCGTCCATCCAACGCCACCACCGGCAGCGACCGCTCCAGAGCCCAGCCCCCGTCCATCAAACGCCACCACTGGCAGAGACCGCTCCAGAGCCAGGCCCCCGTCTATCCAACACCACCACTGGCAGAGACCGCTCCAGAGCCAGGCCCCCGTCCATCCAACGCCACCACCGGCAGAGACCGCTCCAGAGCCCAGCCCCCGTCCATCCAACGCATCACCGGAAGTGACCGCTCCAGAGCCCAGCCCCCTTCCATCCAACGCCACCACCGACAGAGACCGCTCCAGAGCCAAGCCCCCGTCCATCCAACGCCACCACTGGCAGAGACCGCTCCAGAGCCCTGCCCCCGTCCATCCAGAGCCAAGCCCCCGTCCATCCAATGCCACCACCAGAAGAGACCGCTCCAGAGCCAGGCCCCCGTCCATCCAACGCCACCACCGACAGAGACCGCTCCAGAACCCTTCCCCTGTCCATCCAACGCCATCACTGGCAGAGACAGCTCCAGAGCCCAGCCCCCGTCCATCCAACGCCATCACTGGCAGAGACCGCTCCAGAGCCAGGCCCCCGTCCATCCAACGCAGTCACCGGAAGAGACCGCTCCAGAGCCAGGCCCCCGTCCATCCAACGCCACCACTGGCAGAGACCGCTCCAGAGCCCAGCCCCCCTCCATCCAATGCCACCACCGGAAGAGACCGCTCCTGAGCCCAGCCCCCGTCCATCCAACACCACCACAGGCAGAGACCTCTCCAGAGCCCAGCCACCGTCCATCCAACGCCACTATTGGTGAGTCTCTCAGGCAGAACGGTGTAGTTTTAATCTGGAGTACCAGAATAAAAAACGAATTCTTAGAGTAAGAATAATTGGGTAAGTGAGTCTAGGAGGTGACACTCAGGTGGGTACAAACAATAATGCCCAACAGACTCTGAAACCAGGCAGCTTAAATACAGAACTCACGTGCGAACAGGTGAAAACAATAAGGCCCATCAATACACTGGTGATGTGGAGCCCTCTGGTGAAGATGTGTGCGTGACAGTACCCCTACCCCCCCGGCCGCGCGGCTCCAGCCGCAGGACGACCCCGACCAGGAGGACGTCCCCGTGGGCTAGGAGCAGGACAGTCAGGAAGAGCCCGGTGGAAGTCCAAGGATGTCATCCCTCCTGACCCAGGACCAATCCTTCGAGCCGTACCCGTGCCAGTCCACCAGGTATTGAAGGCGCCCTCCGTCTAGACCCCAGCAAGGCCCTGACCGAGTAGGTGGGAGTGAAAAGAATGAACCTGCACACTGGTCTGGTCTGTGTATATATATTTTTTACCTTTTCAGGTTGCAGTTTTGGTGTTCCACAGCACAGAGTTGTGATCACTATGGGTGGTAGGATTAATGGACACATATATAGGGCACCTATGTTTGTCACAATCATATTAAGAACAGCCTTGCCTCCTCTAGTGTTGTCCTTATCTACCTGTGTGAGCATGTTTCCTCTACACAGATCAGATAGGTCAAGTCTGTTAAAATCCAAGAGTTCATCTGGCACCATAATATCAGGCTCAGGGATTTAAGGTTGAAAAATTCCAAAAGTAGTTGGGAGATGGTCATGGTGGGATGTTTTTGGGGGGGGAATAAACCACACATAGAACAATAGCAGGTAGAGGTCTGGGTAGGCTGTGGGGTCTAGTCCACTTCCAAAGGCATTCAAGTTCATCTGGCACTATGTATTCAGTGAGCTGTCTGCATGGTGTATCGGCCTTCACATATAGAGCAACACCACCACCTCTCCGTATCATTCTATGCTTGGAGAACACATTATAGCCGTCAACATCAAGCATGGAGGTGGGGTGAGCATCCGACAACCATGTCTCAGTGACAGCTGCCACATCAACATTGTTAGCTAGGATGGTAGAATGGAACTCATCCACTTTGGTAATCAGGGCCCTAGGGTTACACATAAATATACTTGGTACTCTGTTGGTTTTTATAGACTGAGCATTTCGTAATTCCATACGCACAGGCAACAATGGAGCTGAAGATTTGATTTATTGTTTAACCTGTAATTGCCATTAACCATACATTTAAAACCAGCATATTTTGCAGTATGAATCTCTGTGAAAGTCACCACAGGCATTTGATACAATATCATTTAAAAAATGATCCAAAATTGCTTGTTTTTTCCAGGTTAACAGTTGTGTTTATTTTGTTACAGGTCAACAGTTAATCTTTGTATTTTGTTCTGTTAATTCAAAAACACGGAAAGAAAAATGCATAATTTAGAGAAACATTGTTATAAGAAAATCACTCTTTTTTAAAGTGTATGTTTTTACTGTGGCACCACAAAATGTTTAACTGACAATAAGGTCAGACAACTCCCACCTGTACCACCACAAATTACAATGAAATCAGTCTGCCAATTTCACTTATTTAATTTATTCAATTCGGTTAGTTCATTTTCTCGCCACCTGAAACAGTAAAGTTACAGCATGTTTTGTAACATAATCTGTATAGGATAGTGTTGAAATAATCATATATTTACATAGTATGATTTGGGTCCCGAACCAACTGATTAGACATCGATGTACCAGTATTCCTAGAACATGCGTAATATGATTATGTCACTATAATAACCGATAAGGGAATCCATAAACAATACAAATCATAATATGTAAATGAGTGATAATGATGTACTCTTCTGTGATTTGATAGTTGTTGAAGGGGTTTGTCTTAACAGGTAGGTGTATGAGGTGTATAAAGGCCTCTGATTGTCAGATTGGAGGTGGATCTCTTTAGATCCCCTTTAGTTCTCGCTGTCTGCATTATCTCTTTATCTCTGGTGGGTTGTTGTGTTATAATGTTGGTGATGTTGGACAAGCCTTCTGATGAGCAGCTCTGCTACCCAGGCTCTAATGTATCATGTATCAGGGCACAGGTTAGTGTGGGGGCTAAGGTTGGCCTGTATATGATGTTTGGGGGTAACATACTAGTTAACATTGTGGGGAACTCTGTGGTCATCCTGAGTATTGGTCATTTTAAACAGCTGCACAGCCCCACTAACGTACTGGTCCTATCTTTAGCTGTAGTAGATCTGCTGCTGGGTGTAACTGTTGTTCCCTTCAGCATGACACGGACAGTGGAAGGCTGCTGGTTCTATGGAGACACATTCTGCCAGCTCCACTCCAGCACTGACATTTTTCTCACAGCTGCTTCCATCTTCCACCTGGTCTGTATCGCTGTGGACCGCTATGAGGCTGTGTGTAATCCACTGCGCTACTCCAACAACATCACCATGTCTGTGGGTACATTCATGGTGTTAGCCTGTTGGGTATTTCCTACACTTACCTATGGCCTGTTATATTCCAAGACCAATGTGCTAGGTCTCAAACAGATGGAATCTGTAAATTGCTTGGGCAGCTGTAATTTGATGTATAACTCTCATTTTGTAGCTATTTACTCCTTGCTATTCTACTTTTTGCCTTGCAGTGTAATAGTTGGCTTGTATACTAAAATATTTCTGGTGGCTGAAGAACAAGTGAGAAAGATTGAAGGCATTAACCAACTTGAGAATGCAAGGGGAGTGCCTTCTAAGCCATCAGAGCACAAAGCCGCTAAGACTCTGGGAATTGTAGTTGGGGTATATATTACATGTTGGATGCCTGTATTCCTTAACTTCTTTATTTATACCTACACCGACTTGCAAATGCCAGCAATCCTCTTATACGTATTTTACTGGCTTGCTTACTTTAACTCTTCCATGAATCCAATCATCTATGCTTTGTTTTACCCATGGTTCAGAAAATCTATCAAACTGGTTTTCAAATTGAAGATATTTAGCCAAAACTCATCAGATATGAATATCTTTTAGTAGTTGATCTGAAACTGAATGGTCTTTGTATAACATAATTCCTTAAAATTTGTTAAACTGTTTAATCAGCTTTGATTTCAGCCCGTTGGATAAGTAAACTGATTTGATTAATAAGGCATGGTTAGAGATTCTGACTTATTGATAGTTTCTACATCTGCCCTTTAAAATTAATGTCCATAATTGAATATTTATCATATACATTAATACTAACGTTTAGTGTACAGAATCCATATAGCTATATTATCTCGTTCTCTGCTATGAGTCCTGTCTCCCTAACCATATCTTGATTGGCGATGCTGTTTCTTGCTGTAGCTACATGGTTGTAAGAGACTCGAAAGCTTAAAGCCCCATGCACAGCATCCTAGGCCTATTATAGACTTTTTATAGACCTATTATAGACCAATTATAGGCCTATTATAGACCTTGTATAGACCAATTATAGTCCTATTATAGACCAATTACAAGCCTATTTTAGACCTATTATGGACCATTATAGGCCTATTATACTAACAATTATGTACACAACATACAGGACAAACCGCATCTTGTGTTCATTCAGTAAGGGTCGGGACATTAGGGCATTTTCATTTAAAACGTTTCTGTGTGTGTGTGTGTGCGTTGGCAATTATGCTCATTTGGTGATATGCTAAGCCTAAGTCCGGATGGCAGCAAAAAATAGAAAGGTGTACATTGAGAGCTACTTTACAACAAGTGAAAGTGTAAGTCACGTAAAGAAAATGTTGTCAATTGCTAATATGTCAACAATAACGTTGTTACTCAACTAAGCCATACATGTTTTTCTTCACTGTTCATTATGGCATGCATCAATTTGTTATTTTGTCAGGAGACAGAAGTGACCCGACCATGTAGGAGCTCAGAGAGACAGAGGAGGAGAGGCAGATGGAGAGGCAGGGTCACAGGTGAGGTCAAATAATGAATTGGTGATATGTTAGAACTTAGTGACATTTAGTAACAAGTATTAGGCTGCTGATGTAGGCCTACTGTATAACAATGGTTCATCAATGTGTGATTTAAATGAGATCTTTGAATAGACACATATCTTCTCACTGTTCATATGGCATGCATCAATGTGTTCTTTTATCAGGTGAGAGAATCAATCCGGCCACACAGAGCAGAAGAGGCAGGGTCACAGGTGAGTCCTAGGCTTGAAACAACAGGATTGTAAGAGTAAATGTAGATATTTGTTTATTATTATTGGAGGTCTATTAAGCACTCAATCATACATGGTTTTAACAACGTGGGCATGACTACTATACTTTTCTACATTAAATTTATAAAATAAGCTGTTTTATCATCACCATTTATTGAGCCTTGCCTCTTAATTAAATTTGTTTAAACTATTTAATCAGCTTTGATTTCAGCCAGTTGGATAAGTAAACTGAATTGATAATTAAGGCATGGTTAGAGAATCTGACTTATGGGTAATTTCCTCGTCTGCCCTTTAAGAATAATGCCCATAATTGAAAATGTATCATATACATTAATACTAACGTTTAGTGTACAGAATCCATATAGCTATATTATCTCGTTCTCTGCTACGAGTCCCATCTCCCTAACCATATCTTGATTGGCATTGCTGTTTCTTGCTGTAGCTACATGGTTGTAAGAGACTCGAAAGCTTAAGGCTCCATGCGCAGCTCCCTAGGCCTATTATAGACCTAATATAGACCAATTATAGGCCAACAATTATGTACACAACATACAGGACAAACTACATGTTGTGTTCATTCAGTAAGGGTCAGGACATCAGGGTATTTTCGTTTAAAATGTTTGTTGTTGTGTGTGTGTGTGCGTTGGCAATTATGCTAATTTGGTGATATGCTAAGCCTAAGTCGGGATGGCAGCCAGAAATAGAAAGGTGGACATTAAGAGCTACTTTCCAACAAGTCAAAGTGTAAAGTCACTTAAAGAAAATATTTTCTCAGTTGCTAATGTGTAGAGTCAACAGTAATGGTAATACTCAACTAAGCCATACATGTTTTTCTTCACTGTTCATTATGGCATGCATCAATTTGTTATTTTGTCAGAAGACAGAAGTGACCCGACCATGTAGGAGCTCAGAGAGACAGAGGAGGAGAGGCAGATGGAGAGGCAGGGTCACAGGTGAGGTCAAATAATGAATTGGTGATATGTTAGAACTTAGTGACATTTAGTAACAAGTGTTAGGCTGATGATGTAGGCCTACTGTATAACAATGGTTCATCAATGTGGGATTTAAATGAGAGCTTTGAATAGACACATATTGTCTCACTGTTCATATGGCATGTATCAATGTGTTAGTTTATCAGGTGAGAGAATCAGTCTTGCCAGACAGAGCAGAAGAGGCAGGGTCACAGGTGAGGCCTAGGCTTGAAACAACAGGATTATAAGAGTAAATGTAGATATTTGTTTATTATTATTGGATGTCTATTAAGCACTCAATCATACATGGTTTTAATAACGTAGGCATGAATACTATACTATTCTACATTAACTATATCAAATAAGCTGTTTTATCATCACCATTTATTGAGTCTAGCCTCTTAATTTTGCTCTCAAAGTGCACCAGTTTGATGCATTTAACTTTAAAATGTACACACTGTTCTTCCTGGGGTGCGTGAGGGTCCGTGGTCCACCACTTTTATGTCCCCACCTATATCAAAATCAAAACTATGCTCCAGGAAACTACAGTGCATTAATAGTTAAACATGTGGTCGTCAGTCTCAAGATAAGACTAAAAACTGAATAATAATAATACATTTAATTTAGAGGCACCTTTCTAGACACCCAAGGTCACCGTACATGGCATCCATGTATCCATTTTCCACTTATAAATGAATGTCACCCTGGCAGTAACTGATTATAATATTAATATTTTGTCTTCACTTTAGGTATTGCACCAGCGTTTTCTTCCATTGTCAAAATTATCACATATGTTGGTTTCTTTTTGTGAAAAAAGGCAGAACATAAATACTTCGTTCCATAAACAACCCAGAAACACGGCAGGACCACCCCGACCAAGAGGACGTCCCCGTGGGCGAGGAGCAGGACGAGCCCGGTGGACGTCCATGATGAGGTTTGAAAACCCCGCCGACGCCAGGGAGGTGGAGGCCCTATTGAAACCCTGCGCCGAGGCTATATGGATATAGCCCTCCATGGACTGAGTCTCCGACTCTGAAAGAGGAAAGGAGAAGTGGCTCCAGGCAGCAGGTCGATGGCACAATCCCAGGAACGGTGAGCTGGGAGGCGGGTGGCTTTCTGTTCCAGAGCCCAGCCCCCGTCCATCCAACGCCACCACCGGTAGAGACCGCTCCAGAGCCCAGCCCCCGTCCATCCAACGCCACCACCGGTAGAGACCTCTCCAGAGCCCAGCCCCTGTCCATCCAGATTCCAGCCCCCATCCATCCAACGCCACCACAAGCAGAGACCTCTCCAGAGCCCAGCCCCTGTCCATCAAGATTCCAGTCCCCGTCCATCCAACGCCATCACCGGAAGAGACAGCTCCAGAGCCCAGCCCCCGTCCATCCAACGGCACTACAGCCAGAGACTGCTCCAGAGCTCAGCCCCCATCCATCAAACGCCACCAAAGGCAGAGAACTCTCCAGAGCCCAGCCCCTGACCATCCAGAGCCCAGCCCCCGTCCATCCAACGCCACCACCGGCAGAAACCGCTCCAGAGCCCATCCCCCGTCCATCCAATACCACCACAGGCAGAGACCTCTCCAGAGCCAAGCCCCCGTCCATCCACAGCCAAGCCCCCGACCATCCAACGCCACCACCGGCAGACGCCGCTCCAGAGCCCAGCCCCCGTCCATCCAATACCACCACAGGTAGAGACCTCTCCAGAGCAAAGCCCCCGTCCATCCACAGCCAAGCCCCCGACCATCCAACGCCACCACCGGCAGAGACCGCTCCAGAGCCAAGCCCCCGTCCATCTAACGCCACCACAGGTAGAGAACTCTCCAGAGCCCAGCCCCCGTCCATCCAGAGCCCAGCCCCCGTCCATCCAACGCCACAACCGGCAGAGACTGCTCCAGAGCCAAGCCCCCTTCCATCCAACGCCAACACCGGCAGAGACCGCTCCAGAGCCCAGCCCCTGTCCATCCAGAGCCCAGCCCCCGTCCATCCAAAGCCACCGGTGGCAGAGACCGCTCCAGAGCCCAGCCCCCGTCCATCCAACGCCACCACCGGCAGCGACCGCTCCAGAGCCCAGCCCCCGTCCATCAAACGCCACCACTGGCAGAGACCGCTCCAGAGCCAGGCCCCCGTCTATCCAACACCACCACTGGCAGAGACCGCTCCAGAGCCAGGCCCCCGTCCATCCAACGCCACCACCGGCAGAGACCGCCCCAGAGCACAGCCCCCGTCCATCCAACGCATCACCGGAAGTGACCGCTCCAGAGCCCAGCCCCCTTCCATCCAACGCCACCACCGACAGAGACCGCTCCAGAGCCAAGCCCCCGTCCATCCAACGCCACCACTGGCAGAGACCGCTCCAGAGCCCTGCCCCCGTCCATCCAGAGCCAAGCCCCCGTCCATCCAATGCCACCACCCGAAGAGACCGCTCCAGAGCCAGGCCCCCGTCCATCCAACGCCACCACCGACAGAGACCGCTCCAGAACCCTTCCCCTGTCCATCCAACGCCATCACTGGCAGAGACAGCTCCAGAGCCCAGCCCCCGTCCATCCAACGCCATCACTGGCAGAGACCGCTCCAGAGCCAGGCCCCCGTCCATCCAACGCAGTCACCGGAAGAGACCGCTCCAGAGCCAGGCCCCCGTCCATCCAACGCCACCAACGGCAGAGACCGCTCCAGAGCCCAGCCCCCCTCCATCCAATGCCACCACCGGAAGAGACCGCTCCTGAGCCCAGCCCCCGTCCATCCAACACCACCACAGGCAGAGACCTCTCCAGAGCCCAGCCACCGTCCATCCAACGCCACTATTGGTGAGTCTCTCAGGCAGAACGGTGTAGTTTTAATCTGGAGTACCAGAATAAAAAACGAATTCTTAGAGTAAGAATAATTGGGTAAGTGAGTCTAGGAGGTGACACTCAGGTGGGTACAAACAATAATGCCCAACAGACTCTGAAACCAGGCAGCTTAAATACAGAACTCACGTGCGAACAGGTGAAAACAATAAGGCCCATCAATACACTGGTGATGTGGAGCCCTCTGGTGAAGATGTGTGCGTGACAGTACCCCTACCCCCCCGGCCGCGCGGCTCCAGCCGCAGGACGACCCCGACCAGGAGGACGTCCCCGTGGGCTAGGAGCAGGACAGTCAGGAAGAGCCCGGTGGAAGTCCAAGGATGTCATCCCTCCTGACCCAGGACCAATCCTTCGAGCCGTACCCGTGCCAGTCCACCAGGTATTGAAGGCGCCCTCCGTCTAGACCCCAGCAAGGCCCTGACCGAGTAGGTGGGAGTGAAAAGAATGAACCTGCACACTGGTCTGGTCTGTGTATATATATTTTTTACCTTTTCAGGTTGCAGTTTTGGTGTTCCACAGCACAGAGTTGTGATCACTATGGGTGGTAGGATTAATGGACACATATATAGGGCACCTATGTTTGTCACAATCATATTAAGAACAGCCTTGCCTCCTCTAGTGTTGTCCTTATCTACCTGTGTGAGCATGTTTCCTCTACACAGATCAGATAGGTCAAGTCTGTTAAAATCCAAGAGTTCATCTGGCACCATAATATCAGGCTCAGGGATTTAAGGTTGAAAAATTCCAAAAGTAGTTGGGAGATGGTCATGGTGGGATGTTTTTGGGGGGGGAATAAACCACACATAGAACAATAGCAGGTAGAGGTCTGGGTAGGCTGTGGGGTCTAGTCCACTTCCAAAGGCATTCAAGTTCATCTGGCACTATGTATTCAGTGAGCTGTCTGCATGGTGTATCGGCCTTCACATATAGAGCAACACCACCACCTCTCCGTATCATTCTATGCTTGGAGAACACATTATAGCCGTCAACATCAAGCATGGAGGTGGGGTGAGCATCCGACAACCATGTCTCAGTGACAGCTGCCACATCAACATTGTTAGCTAGGATGGTAGAATGGAACTCATCCACTTTGGTAATCAGGGCCCTAGGGTTACACATAAATATACTTGGTACTCTGTTGGTTTTTATAGACTGAGCATTTCGTAATTCCATACGCACAGGCAACAATGGAGCTGAAGATTTGATTTATTGTTTAACCTGTAATTGCCATTAACCATACATTTAAAACCAGCATATTTTGCAGTATGAATCTCTGTGAAAGTCACCACAGGCATTTGATACAATATCATTTAAAAAATGATCCAAAATTGCTTGTTTTTTCCAGGTTAACAGTTGTGTTTATTTTGTTACAGGTCAACAGTTAATCTTTGTATTTTGTTCTGTTAATTCAAAAACACGGAAAGAAAAATGCATAATTTAGAGAAACATTGTTATAAGAAAATCACTCTTTTTTAAAGTGTATGTTTTTACTGTGGCACCACAAAATGTTTAACTGACAATAAGGTCAGACAACTCCCACCTGTACCACCACAAATTACAATGAAATCAGTCTGCCAATTTCACTTATTTAATTTATTCAATTCGGTTAGTTCATTTTCTCGCCACCTGAAACAGTAAAGTTACAGCATGTTTTGTAACATAATCTGTATAGGATAGTGTTGAAATAATCATATATTTACATAGTATGATTTGGGTCCCGAACCAACTGATTAGACATCGATGTACCAGTATTCCTAGAACATGCGTAATATGATTATGTCACTATAATAACCGATAAGGGAATCCATAAACAATACAAATCATAATATGTAAATGAGTGATAATGATGTACTCTTCTGTGATTTGATAGTTGTTGAAGGGGTTTGTCTTAACAGGTAGGTGTATGAGGTGTATAAAGGCCTCTGATTGTCAGATTGGAGGTGGATCTCTTTAGGTCCCCTTTAGTTCTCGCTGTCTGCATTATCTCTTTATCTCTGGTGGGTTGTTGTGTTATAATGTTGGTGATGTTGGACAAGCCTTCTGATGAGCAGCTCTGCTACCCAGACTCTAATGTATCATGTATCAGGGCACAGTTTAGTGTGGGGGCTCAGGTTGGCCTGTATATGATGTTTGGGGGTAACATACTAGTTAACGTTGTGGGGAACTCTGTGGTCATCCTGAGTATTGGTCATTTTAAACAGCTGCACAGCCCCACTAACATGCTGGTCCTGTCTTTAGCTGTAGTAGATCTGCTGGTGGGTGTAACGGTCTTGCCCTTCAGCATGACACGGACAGTGGAAGGCTGCTGGTTCTATGGAGACACATTCTGCCAGCTCCACACCAGCACTGACCTTTTCCTCTGCTCCGTCTCCATCTTCCACCTGGTCTGTATCGCTGTGGACCGCTATGAGGCTGTGTGTAATCCACTGCGCTACTCCAACAACATCACCATGTCTGTGGGTACATTCATGGTGTTAGCCTGTTGGGTATTTCCTACACTTACCTATGGCCTGTTATATTCCAAGACCAATGTGCTAGGTCTCAAACAGATGGAATCTGTAAATTGCTTGGGCAGCTGTAATTTGATGTATAACTCTCATTTTGTAGCTATTTACTCCTTGCTATTCTACTTTTTGCCTTGCAGTGTAATAGTTGGCTTGTATACCAAAATATTTCTGGTGGCTGAAGAACAAGTGAGAAAGATTGAAGGCATTAACCAACTTGAGAATGCAAGGGGAGTGCCTTCTAAGCCATCAGAGCACAAAGCCGCTAAGACTCTGGGAATTGTAGTTGGGGTATATATTACATGTTGGATGCCTGTATTCCTTAACTTCTTTATTTATACCTACACCGACTTGCAAATGCCAGCAATCCTCTTATACGTATTTTACTGGCTTGCTTACTTTAACTCTTCCATGAATCCAATCATCTATGCTTTGTTTTACCCATGGTTCAGAAAATCTATCAAACTGGTTTTCAAATTGAAGATATTTAGCCAAAACTCATCAGATATGAATATCTTTTAGTAGTTGATCTGAAACTGAATGGTCTTTGTATAACATAATTCCTTAAAATTTGTTAAACTGTTTAATCAGCTTTGATTTCAGCCCGTTGGATAAGTAAACTGATTTGATTAATAAGGCATGGTTAGAGATTCTGACTTATTGATAGTTTCTACATCTGCCCTTTAAAATTAATGTCCATAATTGAATATTTATCATATACATTAATACTAACGTTTAGTGTACAGAATCCATATAGCTATATTATCTCGTTCTCTGCTATGAGTCCTGTCTCCCTAACCATATCTTGATTGGCGATGCTGTTTCTTGCTGTAGCTACATGGTTGTAAGAGACTCGAAAGCTTAAAGCCCCATGCACAGCATCCTAGGCCTATTATAGACTTTTTATAGACCTATTATAGACCAATTATAGGCCTATTATAGACCTTGTATAGACCAATTATAGTCCTATTATAGACCAATTACAAGCCTATTTTAGACCTATTATGGACCATTATAGGCCTATTATACTAACAATTATGTACACAACATACAGGACAAACCGCATCTTGTGTTCATTCAGTAAGGGTCGGGACATTAGGGCATTTTCATTTAAAACGTTTCTGTGTGTGTGTGTGTGCGTTGGCAATTATGCTCATTTGGTGATATGCTAAGCCTAAGTCCGGATGGCAGCAAAAAATAGAAAGGTGTACATTGAGAGCTACTTTACAACAAGTGAAAGTGTAAGTCACGTAAAGAAAATGTTGTCAATTGCTAATATGTCAACAATAACGTTGTTACTCAACTAAGCCATACATGTTTTTCTTCACTGTTCATTATGGCATGCATCAATTTGTTATTTTGTCAGGAGACAGAAGTGACCCGACCATGTAGGAGCTCAGAGAGACAGAGGAGGAGAGGCAGATGGAGAGGCAGGGTCACAGGTGAGGTCAAATAATGAATTGGTGATATGTTAGAACTTAGTGACATTTAGTAACAAGTATTAGGCTGCTGATGTAGGCCTACTGTATAACAATGGTTCATCAATGTGTGATTTAAATGAGATCTTTGAATAGACACATATCTTCTCACTGTTCATATGGCATGCATCAATGTGTTCTTTTATCAGGTGAGAGAATCAATCCGGCCACACAGAGCAGAAGAGGCAGGGTCACAGGTGAGTCCTAGGCTTGAAACAACAGGATTGTAAGAGTAAATGTAGATATTTGTTTATTATTATTGGAGGTCTATTAAGCACTCAATCATACATGGTTTTAACAACGTGGGCATGACTACTATACTTTTCTACATTAAATTTATAAAATAAGCTGTTTTATCATCACCATTTATTGAGCCTTGCCTCTTAATTAAATTTGTTTAAACTATTTAATCAGCTTTGATTTCAGCCAGTTGGATAAGTAAACTGAATTGATAATTAAGGCATGGTTAGAGAATCTGACTTATGGGTAATTTCCTCGTCTGCCCTTTAAGAATAATGCCCATAATTGAAAATGTATCATATACATTAATACTAACGTTTAGTGTACAGAATCCATATAGCTATATTATCTCGTTCTCTGCTACGAGTCCCATCTCCCTAACCATATCTTGATTGGCATTGCTGTTTCTTGCTGTAGCTACATGGTTGTAAGAGACTCGAAAGCTTAAGGCTCCATGCGCAGCTCCCTAGGCCTATTATAGACCTAATATAGACCAATTATAGGCCAACAATTATGTACACAACATACAGGACAAACTACATGTTGTGTTCATTCAGTAAGGGTCAGGACATCAGGGTATTTTCGTTTAAAATGTTTGTTGTTGTGTGTGTGTGTTTTGCAATTAGGCTCATTTGGTGATAAACTAAGCCTAAGTCGGGATGGCAGCCAAAAAAAGAAAGGTGGACATTAAGAGCTACTTTACAAGTTAAAGTGTAAGTCACTTAAAGAAAATATTTCAATAATGTGTAGAGTCAACAATAATGGTAATACTCAACTAAGCCATACATGTTTTCCTCACTGTTCATTATGGCATGCATTAATGTGTTACTTTGTAAGGATACAGAAGCGACCAGACCATGTAGAAGCTCAGAGAAGAGGCAGATGGAGAGGCAGGGTCACAGGTGAGGTCGAATAATGAATTGGTGATATGTTAGAACTTAACGATGTTTAATAAGAAATGTTAGGCTGATGATGTAGGCCTACTGTATAACAATGGTTCATCAATGTGGGATTTAAATGAGAGCTTTGAATAGACACATATTGTCTCACTGTTCATATGGCATGTATCAATGTGTTAGTTTATCAGGTGAGAGAATCAGTCTTGCCAGACAGAGCAGAAGAGGCAGGGTCACAGGTGAGGCCTAGGCTTGAAACAACAGGATTATAAGAGTAAATGTAGATATTTGTTTATTATTATTGGATGTCTATTAAGCACTCAATCATACATGGTTTTAATAACGTAGGCATGAATACTATACTATTCTACATTAACTATATCAAATAAGCTGTTTTATCATCACCATTTATTGAGTCTAGCCTCTTAATTTTGCTCTCAAAGTGCACCAGTTTGATGCATTTAACTTTAAAATGTACACACTGTTCTTCCTGGGGTGCGTGAGGGTCCGTGGTCCACCACTTTTATGTCCCCACCTATATCAAAATCAAAACTATGCTCCAGGAAACTACAGTGCATTAATAGTTAAACATGTGGTCGTCAGTCTCAAGATAAGACTAAAAACTGAATAATAATAATACATTTAATTTAGAGGCACCTTTCTAGACACCCAAGGTCACCGTACATGGCATCCATGTATCCATTTTCCACTTATAAATGAATGTCACCACTGATTATAATATTAATATTTTGTCTTCACTTTAGGTATTGCACCAGCGTTTTCTTCCATTGTCAAAATTATCACATATGTTGGTTTCTTTTTGTGAAAAAAGGCAGAACATAAATACTTCGTTCCATAAACAACCCAGAAACACGGCAGGACCACCCCGACCAAGAGGACGTCCCCGTGGGCGAGGAGCAGGACGAGCCCGGTGGACGTCCATGATGAGGTTTGAAAACCCCGCCGACGCCAGGGAGGTGGAGGCCCTATTGAAACCCTGCGCCGAGGCCTCTTGGATATAGCCCTCCATGGACTGAGTCTCCGACTCTGAAAGAGGAAAGGAGAAGTGGCTCCAGGCAGCAGGTCGATGGCACAATCCCAGGAACGGTGAGCTGGGAGGCGGGTGGCTTTCTGTTCCAGAGCCCAGCCCCCGTCCATCCAACGCCACCACCGGTAGAGACCGCTCCAGAGCCCAGCCCCCGTCCATCCAACGCCACCACAGGCAGAGACCTCTCCAGAGCCCAGCCCCTGTCCATCCAGATTCCAGCCCCCATCCATCCAACGCCACCACAAGCAGAGACCTCTCCAGAGCCCAGCCCCTGTCCATCAAGATTCCAGTCCCCGTCCATCCAACGCCATCACCGGAAGAGACAGCTCCAGAGCCCAGCCCCCGTCCATCCAACGGCACTACAGCCAGAGACTGCTCCAGAGCTCAGCCCCCATCCATCAAACGCCACCAAAGGCAGAGAACTCTCCAGAGCCCAGCCCCTGACCATCCAGAGCCCAGCCCCCGTCCATCCAACGCCACCACCGGCAGAAACCGCTCCAGAGCCCATCCCCCGTCCATCAAATACCACCACAGGCAGAGACCTCTCCAGAGCCAAGCCCCCGTCCATCCACAGCCAAGCCCCCGACCATCCAACGCCACCACCGGCAGACGCCGCTCCAGAGCCCAGCCGCCGTCCATCCAATACCACCACAGGTAGAGACCTCTCCAGAGCAAAGCCCCCGTCCATCCACAGCCAAGCCCCCGACCATCCAACGCCACCACCGGCAGAGACCGCTCCAGAGCCCAGCCCCCGTCCATCTAACGCCACCACAGGTAGAGAACTCTCCAGAGCCCAGCCCCCGTCCATCCAGAGCCCAGCCCCCGTCCATCCAACGCCACAACCGGCAGAGACTGCTCCAGAGCCAAGCCCCCTTCCATCCAACGCCAACACCGGCAGAGCCCGCTCCAGAGCCCAGCCCCTGTCCATCCAGAGCCCAGCCCCCGTCCATCCAAAGCCACCGGTGGCAGAGACCGCTCCAGAGCCAAACCCCCGTCCATCCAACGCCACCACCGGCAGCGACCGCTCCAGAGCCCAGCCCCCGTCCATCAAACGCCACCACTGGCAGACACCGCTCCAGAGCCAGGCCCCCGTCTATCCAACACCACCACTGGCAGAGACCGCTCCAGAGCCAGGCCCCCGTCCATCCAACGCCACCACCGGCAGAGACCGCTCCAGAGCCCAGCCCCCGTCCATCCAACGCATCACCGGAAGTGACCGCTCCAGAGCCCAGCCCCCTTCCATCCAACGCCACCACCGACAGAGACGGCTCCACAGCCAAGCCCCCTTCCATCCAACGTCACTACCGGCAGAGACCGCTCCAGAGCCAAGCCCCCTTCCATCCAACACAACCACCGGGTGAGACCGCTCCAGAGCCCAGCCCCGGTCCATTCGACACCACCACAGGAAGAGACCGTTCCAGAATCCAGCCCCCGTCCATCCAACGCCACGACCGGCAGAGACCGCTCCTGACCCTAACCCCTGTCCACCCATAGCCCAGCCCCTGTCCATCCAGAGCCCAGCCCCCGTTCATCCAACATCAAACCAGTCAGATACCTCTCCAGAGCCCAGACCCTGTCCATCCAGAGCCCAGCCCCCGCCCATCCAACGCAACCACCGGAAGAGACCGCTCCAGAGCCCAGCCCCCGTCCATCCAACCGCACTACAGGCAGAGACCGCTCTAGAGTCCAGCCCCTATCCATCCAGAGCCCAGCCCGCGTCCATCCAACGCCACCACCCGCAGAGACCGCTCCAGAACCCAGCCCCTGTCCATCCAGAGCCCAGCCCCCGTCCTTCCAACTCCACCAGCGGCAGAGAGCGCTCCAAAGCCCAGCCCCCGTCCATCCAACGCCACCACTGGCAGAGACCGCTCCAGAGCCCAGCCCCCGTCCATCCAACGCCACCACCGTCAGAGACCGCTCCAGAGCCCAGCCCCTGTCCATCCAGTGCCCAGCCCCCGTCCTTCCTACGCAACGACCGGCAGAGACCGCTCCAGACCCCAGCCCCTGTCCATCCAGAGCCCAGCCCCCGTCCATCCAACGCCACCACCGGCAGAGACCGCTCCAGAGCCCAGCCCCCGTCCATCCAGAGCCCAGCCCCCGTCCATCCAACGCCACCACCGGCAGAGACCGCTCCAGAGCCCAGCCCCTGTCCATCCAGTGCCCAGCCCCCGTCCTTCCTACGCAACGACCGGCAGAGACCGCTCCAGACCCCAGCCCCTGTCCATCCAGAGCCCAGCCCCCGTCCATCCAACGCAACGACCGGCAGAGACCGCTCCAGAGCCCAGCCCCCGTCCATCCAGAGCCCAGCCCCCGTCCATCCAACGCCACCACCGGCAGAGACAGCTCCAGAGCCCAACCCCTGTCCATCCAGTGCCCAGCCCCCGTCCATCCAACGCAACGACCGGCAGAGACCGCTCCAGACCCCAGCCCCTGTCCATCCAGAGCCCAGCCCCCGTCCATCCAACACCACCACAGGAAGATACCTCTCCAGAGCCCAGCCCCTGTCAATCCACAGCCCAGCCCCCGTCCATCCAACGCCGCCACCGGAAGAGACCGCTCCAGAGCCGAACCCCCGTCCATCCAACGGCACTACAGGCAGAGACTTCTCCAGAGCTCAGCCCCCGTCTATCCAACGCCACCACTGGCAGAGACCGCTCTAGAGCCCAGCCCCTATCCATCCAGAGCCCAGCCCCCGTCCATTCAACGCCACCAGAGGCAGAGAACTCTCCAGAGCCAAGCTCCTGTCCATCCAAAGCCCAGCCCCCGTCCATCCAACGCCACCACCGGCAGAGACCGCTCCAGAACCAAGCCCCGGTCCATCCAACGCCACCATCGGCAGAGACCACTCCAGAGCCCAGCTCCCGTCCATCCAACGCAACCACAGGCAGAGAAAACTTCAGAGCCCAGACCCCGTGCATCCAACGCCACCATTGGCAGAGACCTCTCCAGAGTCCAGCCCCTGTCCATCCAGAGCCCAGCCCCCGTCCATCCAACACCACCAAAGGCAGATCTCTCTCCAGAGCCCAGCCCCTGTCCATCCAGAGCCCAGCCCCCGTCCATCCAACGCCACCACCGGAAGAGACCGCTCCAGAGCCCAGCCCCCGTCCATCTAACGCAACTACCGGCAGAGACCGCTCCAGTGCCCAGCCCCTGTCCATCCAACGCCACCACAGGCAGAGAACTCTCCAGAGCCCAGCCCCCGTCCATCCAACGCCACCACCGGCAGAGACCGCTCCAGAACCCATTCCCTGTCTGTCCAGAGCCCAGCCCCCGTTCATCCAACGCCACCAGCGGCAGAGAGCGCTCCAGAGCCAAGCCCCCGTCCATCCAACGCCACCACTGGCAGAGACCGCTCCAGAGCCCAGCCCCCGTCCATCCAACGCCACCACCGTCAGAGACCGCTCCAGAGCCCAGCCCCTGTCCATCCAGTGCCCAGCCCCCGTCCTTCCTACGCAACGACCGGCAGAGACCGCTCCAGACCCCAGCCCCTGTCCATCCAGAGCCCAGCCCCCGTCCATCCAACGCCACCACCGGCAGAGACCGCTCCAGAGCCCAGCCCCCGTCCATCCAGAGCCCAGCCCCCGTCCATCCAACGCAACGACCGGCAGAGACCGCTCCAGAGCCCAGCCCCCGTCCATCCAGAGCCCAGCCCCCGTCCATCCAACGCCACCACCGGCAGAGACCGCTCCAGAGCCCAACCCCTGTCCATCCAGTGCCCAGCCCCCGTCCATCCAACGCAACGACCCGCAGAGACCGCTCCAGACCCCAGCCCCTGTCCATCCAGAGCCCAGCCCCCGTCCATCCAACACCACCACAGGCAGATACCTCTCCAGAGCCCAGCCCTTGTCCATCCAGAGCCCAGCCCCCGTCCATCCAATGCCACCAACGGCAGAGTCCGCTCCAGAGCCCAGCCCCCGTCCATCCAACGGCACAACCGGCTGAGACCGCTCCTGAACCCAGCCCCCATCCATCCAACGCCACCACCGGAAGAGACCGCTCGAGAACCCAGCCCCCGTCCAATCACACCACCACAGGTAGAGACCGTTCCAGAGCCCAGCCCCTGTCCATCCAGAGCCCAGCCCCTGTCCATCCAACGCCGCCACCGGAAGAGACCGCTCCAGAGCCGAACCCCCGTCCATCCAACGGCACTACAGGCAGAGACTTCTCCAGAGCTCAGCCCCCGTCTATCCAACGCCACCACTGGCAGAGACCGCTCTAGAGCCCAGCCCCTATCCATCCAGAGCCCAGCCCCCGTCCATTCAACGCCACCAGAGGCAGAGAACTCTCCAGAGCCCAGCTCCTGCCCATCAAAAGCCCAGCCCCCGTCCATCCAACGCCACCACCGGCAGAGACCGCTCCAGAACCAAGCCCCGGTCCATCCAACGCCACCATCGGCAGAGACCACTCCAGAGCCCAGCTCCCGTCCATCCAACGCAACCACAGGAAGAGAAAACTTCAGAGCCCAGACCCCGTGCATCCAACGCCACCATTGGCAGAGACCTCTCCAGAGTCCAGCCCCTGTCCATCCAGAGCCCAGCCCCCGTCCATCCAACACCACCAAAGGCAGATCTCTCTCCAGAGCCCAGCCCCTGTCCATCCAGAGCCCAGCCCCCGTCCATCCAACGCCACCACCGGAAGAGACCGCTCCAGAGCCCAGCCCCCGTCCATCTAACGCAACTACCGGCAGAGACCGCTCCAGTGCCCAGCCCCTGTCCATCCAACGCCACCACAGGCAGAGAACTCTCCAGAGCCCAGCCCCCTTCCATCCTATGCCACCACCGGCAGAGACCGCTCCAGAACCCATTCCCTGTCTGTCCAGAGCCCAGCCCCCGTTCATCCAACACCACCAGCGGCAGAGACCGCTCCAAAGCCCAGCCCCCGTCCATCCAACGCCACCACCGGCAGAGACCGCTCCAGAGCCAAGCCCCCGTCCATCCAACGCCAACACCGGCAGAGACGGCTCCAGAACCCAGCCCCCGTCCATCCAACGCCACCACCGGCAGAGACAGCTCCAGAGCCCATCCCCTGTCCATCCAAAGCCCAGCCCCCGTCCATAGAAGGCCACAACCGGCAGAGACCGCTCCAGAGCCAAGCCCCTGTCCATCCAGAGCCCAGCCCCCGTCCATCAAACGCCACCAGCGGCAGAGACCGCTCCAGAGCCCAGCCCCCGTCCATCCAACGCCACCACAGGCAGAGACCGCTCCAGAACCGCAGCCCCTGTCCATCCAGAGCCCAGCCCCCCTCCATCCAACGCCACGAACGGCAGAGACCGCTCCAGACCCCATTCCCTGTCCATCCAGAGCCCAGCCCCCGTCCATCCAAAGCCACCGGCGGCAGAGACCGCTCCAGAGCCCAGCCCCCGTCCAACCAATGCCACCTACGGCAGAGACCGCTCCAGAACCCAGCCCCCGTCCATCCAACGCCACGACCGGAAGAGACCGCTCCAGAGCCCAGCCCCTGTCCATCCAGAGCCCAGCCCCCGTCCATCCAACGCCACCACAGGCAGAGACCGCTCCAGAGCCCAGCCCCTGTCTATCCAGAGCCCAGCCCCCGTCCATCCAACGCCACCAGCGGCAGAGGCCACTCTGGAGCCCAGCCCCCGTCCATCCAACGCCACCACCGGCAGAGACCGCTCCAAAGCCAGGCCCCAGTCCATCCAACGCCACAACCGGCAGAGACCGCTCCAGAGCCCAACCCCTGTCCATCCAGAGCCCAGCCCCCGTTCATCCAACACCACCACAGGCAGGGACCGCTCCAGAGCCCAGCCCCCGCCCATCGAACGCCACCACCGGAAGAGACCGCTCCAGAACCCAGGCCCCGTCCATCCAACGCCACCACAGGCAGAGACCTCTCCAGAGCCCAGCCCCTGTCCATCCAGATTCCAGCCCCCATCCATCCAACGCCACCACAAGCAGAGACCTCTCCAGAGCCCAGCCCCTGTCCATCAAGATTCCAGTCCCCGTCCATCCAACGCCATCACCGGAAGAGACAGCTCCAGAGCCCAGCCCCCGTCCATCCAACGGCACTACAGCCAGAGACTGCTCCAGAGCTCAGCCCCCATCCATCAAACGCCACCAAAGGCAGAGAACTCTCCAGAGCCCAGCCCCTGACCATCCAGAGCCCAGCCCCCGTCCATCCAACGCCACCACCGGCAGAAACCGCTCCAGAGCCCATCCCCCGTCCATCAAATACCACCACAGGCAGAGACCTCTCCAGAGCCAAGCCCCCGTCCATCCACAGCCAAGCCCCCGACCATCCAACGCCACCACCGGCAGACGCCGCTCCAGAGCCCAGCCGCCGTCCATCCAATACCACCACAGGTAGAGACCTCTCCAGAGCAAAGCCCCCGTCCATCCACAGCCAAGCCCCCGACCATCCAACGCCACCACCGGCAGAGACCGCTCCAGAGCCAAGCCCCCGTCCATCCAACGCCACCACAGGTAGAGAACTCTCCAGAGCCCAGCCCCCGTCCATCCAGAGCCCAGCCCCCGTCCATCCAACGCCACAACCGGCAGAGACTGCTCCAGAGCCAAGCCCCCTTCCATCCAACGCCAACACCGGCAGAGCCCGCTCCAGAGCCCAGCCCCTGTCCATCCAGAGCCCAGCCCCCGTCCATCCAAAGCCACCGGTGGCAGAGACCGCTCCAGAGCCAAACCCCCGTCCATCCAACGCCACCACCGGCAGCGACCGCTCCAGAGCCCAGCCCCCGTCCATCAAACGCCACCACTGGCAGACACCGCTCCAGAGCCAGGCCCCCGTCTATCCAACACCACCACTGGCAGAGACCGCTCCAGAGCCAGGCCCCCGTCCATCCAACGCCACCACCGGCAGAGACCGCTCCAGAGCCCAGCCCCCGTCCATCCAACGCATCACCGGAAGTGACCGCTCCAGAGCCCAGCCCCCTTCCATCCAACGCCACCACCGACAGAGACGGCTCCACAGCCAAGCCCCCTTCCATCCAACGTCACTACCGGCAGAGACCGCTCCAGAGCCAAGCCCCCTTCCATCCAACACCACCACCGGGTGAGACCGCTCCAGAGCCCAGCCCCGGTCCATTCGACACCACCACAGGAAGAGACCGCTCCAGAATCCAGCCCCCGTCCATCCAACGCCACGACCGGCAGAGACCGCTCCTGACCCCAACCCCTGTCCACCCATAGCCCAGCCCCTGTCCATCCAGAGCCCAGCCCCCATTCATCCAACATCAAACCAGTCAGATACCTCTCCAGAGCCCAGACCCTGTCCATCCAGAGCCCAGCCCCCGCCCATCCAACGCAACCACCGGAAGAGACCGCTCCAGAGCCCAGCCCCCGTCCATCCAACCGCACTACAGGCAGAGACCGCTCTAGAGTCCAGCCCCTATCCATCCAGAGCCCAGCCCGCGTCCATCCAACGCCACCACCCGCAGAGACCGCTCCAGAACCCAGCCCCTGTCCATCCAGAGCCCAGCCCCCGTCCTTCCAACTCCACCAGCGGCAGAGAGCGCTCCAAAGCCCAGCCCCCGTCCATCCAACGCCACCACTGGCAGAGACCGCTCCAGAGCCCAGCCCCCGTCCATCCAACGCCACCACCGTCAGAGACCGCTCCAGAGCCCAGCCCCTGTCCATCCAGTGCCCAGCCCCCGTCCTTCCTACGCAACGACCGGCAGAGACCGCTCCAGACCCCAGCCCCTGTCCATCCAGAGCCCAGCCCCCGTCCATCCAATGCCACCACCGGCAGAGACCGCTCCAGAGCCCAGCCCCCGTCCATCCAGAGCCCAGCCCCCGTCCATCCAACGCCACCACCGGCAGAGACAGCTCCAGAGCCCAGCCCCTGTCCATCCAGTGCCCAGCCCCCGTCCTTCCTACGCAACGACCGGCAGAGACCGCTCCAGACCCCAGCCCCTGTCCATCCAGAGCCCAGCCCCCGTCCATCCTATGCCACCACCGGCAGAGACCGCTCCAGAACCCATTCCCTGTCTGTCCAGAGCCCAGCCCCCGTTCATCCAACGCCACCAGCGGCAGAGAGCGCTCCAAAGCCAAGCCCCCGTCCATCCAACGCCACCACTGGCAGAGACCGCTCCAGAGCCCAGCCCCCGTCCATCCAACGCCACCACCGTCAGAGACCGCTCCAGAGCCCAGCCCCTGTCCATCCAGTGCCCAGCCCCCGTCCTTCCTACGCAACGACCGGCAGAGACCGCTCCAGACCCCAGCCCCTGTCCATCCAGAGCCCAGCCCCCGTCCATCCAACGCCACCACCGGCAGAGACCGCTCCAGAGCCCAGCCCCCGTCCATCCAGAGCCCAGCCCCCGTCCATCCAACGCAACGACCGGATGAGACCGCTCCAGAGCCCAGCCCCCGTCCATCCAGAGCCCAGCCCCCGTCCATCCAACGCCACCACCGGCAGAGACCGCTCCAGAGCCCAACCCCTGTCCATCCAGTGCCCAGCCCCCGTCCATCCAACGCAACGACCCGCAGAGACCGCTCCAGACCCCAGCCCCTGTCCATCCAGAGCCCAGCCCCCGTCCATCCAACACCACCACAGGCAGATACCTCTCCAGAGCCCAGCCCCTGTCAATCCACAGCCCAGCCCCCGTCCATCCAACGCCGCCACCGGAAGAGACCGCTCCAGAGCCGAACCCCCGTCCATCCAACGGCACTACAGGCAGAGACTTCTCCAGAGCTCAGCCCCCGTCTATCCAACGCCACCACTGGCAGAGACCGCTCTAGAGCCCAGCCCCTATCCATCCAGAGCCCAACCCCCGTCCATTCAACGCCACCAGAGGTAGAGAACTCTCCAGAGCCCAGCTCCTGTCCATCAAAAGCCCAGCCCCCGTCCATCCAACGCCACCACCGGCAGAGACCGCTCCAGAACCAAGCCCCGGTCCATCCAACGCCACCATCGGCAGAGACCACTCCAGAGCCCAGCTCCCGTCCATCCAACGCAACCACAGGAAGAGAAAACTTCAGAGCCCAGACCCCGTGCATCCAACGCCACCATTGGCAGAGACCTCTCCAGAGTCCAGCCCCTGTCCATCCAGAGCCCAGCCCCCGTCCATCCAACACCACCAAAGGCAGATCTCTCTCCAGAGCCCAGCCCCTTTCCATCCAGAGCCAAGCCCCCGTCCATCCAACGCCACCACCGGAAGAGACCGCTCCAGAGCCCAGCCCCCGTCCATCTAACGCAACTACCGGCAGAGACCGCTCCAGAGCCCAGCCCCTGTCCATCCAACGCCACCACAGGCAGAGAACTCTCCAGAGCCCAGCCCCCTTCCATCCTATGCCACCACCGGCAGAGACCGCTCCAGAACCCATTCCCTGTCTGTCCAGAGCCCAGTCC
Organism: Aplochiton taeniatus; assembly: GCA_017639675.1. NCBI lineage: Eukaryota > Metazoa > Chordata > Actinopteri > Galaxiiformes > Galaxiidae > Aplochiton > Aplochiton taeniatus. The sequence continues at coordinate 1,709,629 of CM030190.1, forward strand.
CCGTTCATCCAACGCCACCAGCGGCAGAGACCGCTCCAAACCCCAGCCCCCGTCCATCCAACGCCACCACCGGCAGAGACCGCTCCAGAGCCAAGCCCCCGTCCATCCAACGCCAACACCGGCAGAGACGGCTCCAGAACCCAGCCCCAGTCCATCCAACGCCACCACCGGCAGAGACAGCTCCAGAGCCCATCCCCTGTCCATCCAAAGCCCAGCCCCCGTCCATAGAAGGCCACAACCGGCAGAGACCGCTCCAGAGCCAAGCCCCTGTCCATCCAGAGCCCAGCCCCCGTCCATCAAACGCCACCAGCGGCAGAGACCGCTCCAGAGCCCAGCCCCCGTCCATCCAAAGCCACCACAGGCAGAGACCGCTCCAGACCCAGCCCCCCTCCATCCAACGCCACGAACGGCAGAGACCGCTCCAGACCCGCAGCCCCTGTCCATCCAGAGCCGAGCCCCCCTCCATCCAACGCCACGAACGGCAGAGACCGCTCCAGACCCCAGCCCCTGTCCATCCAGAGCCCAGCCCCCATCCATCCAAAGCCACCGGCGGCAGAGACCGCTCCAGAGCCCAGCCCCCGTCCAACCAATGCCACCTACGGCAGAGACCGCTCCAGAACCCAGCCCCCGTCCATCCAACGCCACGACCGGAAGAGACCGCTCCAGAGCCCAGCCCCTGTCCATCCAGAGCCCAGCCCCCGTCCATCCAACGCCACCACAGGCAGAGACCGCTCCAGAGCCCAGCCCCTGTCTATCCAGAGCCCAGCCCCCGTCCATCCAACGCCACCAGCGGCAGAGGCCACTCTGGAGCCCAGCCCCCGTCCATCCAACGCTACCACCGGCAGAGACCGCTCCAAAGCCAGGCCCCAGTCCATCCAACGCCACAACCGGCAGAGACCGCTCCAGAGCCGGACCCCTGTCCATCCAGAGCCCAGCCCCCGTTCATCCAACACCACCACAGGCAGGGACCGCTCCAGAGCCCAGCCCCCGCCCATCGAACGCCACCACCGGAAGAGACCGCTCCAGAACCCAGGCCCCGTCCATCCAACGCCACCACCGGCAGAGACAGATCCAGAGCCAATCCCCTGTCCATCCAAAGCCCAGCCCCCGTCCATCCAACGCCACCAGCGGCAGAGACCGCTCCAGAGCCCAGCCCCCTCCGATACAACGCCACCACCGGCAGAGACCGCTCCAGACCCAGCCCCCCTCCATCCAACGTCACGACCGGCAGAGACTGCTCCAGAGCCCAGCCCCTGTCCATCCAGAACCCAGCCCCCGTCCATCCAACGCCACCGGCGGCAGAGACCGCTCCAGAGCCCAGCCCCCGTCCATCCAATGCCACCCCCGGCAGAGACCGCTCCAGAACCCAGCCCCCGTCCATCAAACGCCACGACCGGCAGAGACCGCTCCAGAGCCTAGCCCCTGTCCATCCAGAACCCAGCCCCTGTCCATCCAACACCACCACCGGCAGAGGCCGCTCCAGAGCCCAGCCCTTGTCCATCCAGAGCCCAGCCCCCGTCCATCCAACGCCACCACAGTCAGAGACCGTTCCAGAGCCAAACCCTGTCCATCCATCACCACCACCGGCAGAGGCCGCTCCAGAGCCCAGCCCCTGTCCATCCAGAGCCCAGTCCCCGTCCATCCAACGCCACCACCGGAAGAGACCGCTCCAGAGCCCAGCCCCTGTCCATCCAGAGCCCAGCCCCCGTCCATCCAACGCCACCACAGGCAGAGACCGCTCCAGAGCCCAGCCCCTGTCCATCCAGAGCCCAGCCCCCGTCCATCCAACGCCACGACCGGCAGAGACCGCTCCAGACCCAAGCCCCTGTTCATCCAGAGCCCAGCCCCCGTCAATAAAACGCCGCGACCGGCAGTGACCGCTCCAGAGCCCAGCCCCTGTCCATCCAACGCCACGACCGGCAGAGACCGCTCCAAAGCAAAGCCCCTTTCCATCCAGAGCCCAGCCCCCGTCCATCATACGCCACCACAGGCAGAGACCGCTCCAGAGCCCAGCCCCTGTCTATCCAGAGCCCAGACCCCGTCCATCCAACGCCACCAGCGGCAGAGGCCGCTCCAGTGCCCAGCCCCCGTCCATCCAACGCCACCACCGGCAGAGACCGCTCCAGAACCCAGCCCCCGTCCATCCAACGCCACCACAGGCTGAGACCGCTCCAGAACCCAGCCCACGTCCATCCAACGCCACGACCGGCAGAGACCGCTCCAGAGCCCAGCCCCTGTCAATCCAGAGCCCAGCCCCCGTCCATCCAACGCCACCAGCGGCAGAGACCGCTCCAGAGCCCAGCCCCCGTCTATCCAACGCCACAACCGGCAGAGACCGCTCCAGAGCCCAGCCCCTGTCCATCCAGAGCCCAGCCCCTATCCATCCAACGCCACCACCGGCAGAGACAGCCCTAACCGCTGCAGAGGCATGTTGTTGCGCCACGCCCACGTCTCATCCACGAAGCTCTCTGCTCCTCCGGAATCAACGAAGGCGCTCACAGAGACCTGCATGCCCTTTCCCCAGACACAGAAGCAGACAACACCAAACCAGATTGAATTATCATAGTGGATACGTGACTACTGCTCACCTGTCTCCCCTCCCGAACTGATGAGACCTGCCGTTGTCTGAACAGCTGGGGGCAACGGTCCCGGAAGCGGCCTTGGTCCCCGCAGTAAAGGCAGCGTCGCTCCTTCATCCGACGATCCCTCTCGGTCGTCGACAACTGGGAACGACCCACCTCCATGGGCTCTGCCTGGGCAGATAGCCGCTCGGGGTTCCTGGGAAGGACTGCCGTTGTCGACGCCGTTCCCACCGACGCTTGTCGACACGGTGACCAGCGTCTCCAGGTCCTCGAAGTCGCCTCTGGCTGCCAACTCATCCTTTATCTGCTCGTTCAACCCACGGTGGAACGAGGGGACCAGCGCAGCAGCCGTCCACCCACTGTCCACCGCCAACCATCAGAATTCGATCGCGTTGTATCTGCCAGACTACGCGACCCTTGCCGGATGTCGAACGGGCGTGCCGACGCCTCAGAACCACTGCAGCGTTGGTGGAAGGTTCGCCGACGCTCCTCCATGAAACGCTGTGAGTCCTGGAGGGCCAGCGGCTGGTTCTCTGCCACAGCAGTGGCCCAGGCGAGAGCCCTGCCCGTGAGCAGCGCCATGATGTAAGCCACCCGGGTGGACTCGCTTTGGAATACTGTGTTGCACTGAAGAAGAAAGCTGCGGGTGACCGTCATATCTCTCCGGGGTGGGAAGGCTCACCTCCCGTCCGGGCAACGTTGCTGCTCTGGGTGACGTTTGGGGGTCCCGGCCTCGAGGGCGGAGCACCAGCCAGCGCCGCCTCTATGGCCGCCTGGACTGCGGGGAAACTGTGAGACGCTCCACAGCTTGGGGGAGGGCTTGGACTCGCCCACCCAAGGACTGTAGTTCCTCATGCTGCCGCCCGACAGCAACAGCCTGAGCGCAGCCACGTCCGCTGGGTCTATGGCTGGGTCTCTCATTCTGTCGGGATGCAGTGGCAGACACGGGCTGAGACCCACACGCAGACACTTAGGTGTTAAACAAGTGAAGTGAATATGATGCACGGGGGTTCTTTAATCGCAGTCTTGAGGAGACCAATAACACAGGAACAGGAAGTGTAATGACAGAACAAAGAAACAGAACAGGGAAAGGAACTTATATAGGGACCAGGTAACAAGATAATTGAACACAGGTGAAAACAATGGGACAGGTCTCAGCCCGGAGCTGTCCGTGGAACTGGCCTACGTCCCAGCCGGGCCCTGACAAGATTTGTATTACATGTTATTGTTTGCCTTGTAATTGCCATGAACCATTATTTTAAAGAAAAGTGATATTTAAAAACAAGCTTGTTTTTGCAGTAATCAGATTTTTATATGAATCTCTGTGAAAGTCACTACAGGCATTTGGTACAATATAGTTTAAAAAAATTCTAACAATGCTTGTCTTTTTCATTTCAACAATTCTCTTCTTTTTGTTTTGTTTGTTTTGTTCCACGTTAACAGTTAATCTTTGTATTTTGTTCTGTTAATTCAAAAACACAAAAAGAAATATGTATAATTTACAGAAACATTGTTATAAGGAAATCACTATTTATTTTTTATGGAGTATGTTGTTTTTACTGTGGCAACACACAATGTTTAACTGACAATAAGGTCAGACAACTCCAAGCTGTACCAGCACTAATTACAATGAAATCAGTCTGTCTATTCTACTTATTTCATTTCTATAATTCGGTTAGTTCATTTTCTCGCCACCTCAAACATCTTCAACCAAAGAAATAATCACATTCATTTTTTTATGGTAAAGCATGTTTTGTAACACAACCTGTGTAGGATAGTGTTGAAATAATCATATATTTACATATTATGATTTGGGTCCCGAACCAACTGATTAGACATCGATGTACCAGTATTCCTAGAACATGCGTAATATGATTATGTCACTATAATAACCGATAAGGCAATCCATAAACAATACAAATCATAATATGTAAATGTGTGATAATGATGTACTCTTCTGTGATTTGATAGTTGTTGAAGGGGTTTGTCTCAACAGGTAGGTGTATGAGGTGTATAAAGGCCTCTGATTGTCAGTTTGGAGGTGGATCTCTTTAGATCCCCTTTAGTTCTCGCTGTCTGCATTATCTCTTTATCTCTGGTGGGTTGTTGTGTTGTATTGTTGGGGATGTTGGACAAGCCTTCTGATGAGCAGCTCTGCTACCCAGGCTCTAATGTATCATGTATCAGGGTACAGGTTAGTGTAGGGGCTAAGGTTGGCCTGTATATGATGTTTGGGGGTAACGTACTAGTTAACATTGTGGGGAACTCTGTGGTCATCCTGAGTATTGGTCATTTTAAACAGCTGCACAGCCCCACTAACATGCTGGTCCTGTCTTTAGCTGTAGCAGATCTGCTGCTGGGTGTAACTGTTGTTCCCTTCAGCATGACACGGACAGTGGAAGGCTGCTGGTTCTATGGAGACACATTCTGCCAGCTCCACTTTGGCACTGACATTTTCCTCTGCTCTGTCTCCATCTTCCACCTGGTCTGTATCGCTGTGGACCGCTATGTGGCTGTGTGTAATCCACTGCGCTACTCCAACAACATCACCATGGCTGTGGGTACATTCATGGTGTTAGCCTGTTGGGTATTGCCTACACTTCACTATGGCTTGTTATATTCCAAAAACAATGTGCTAGGTCTGAAACAGGTGGAATCTATAAATTGCTTGGGCAGCTGTAATGTGATGATTAACTCTCTTTTTGTTGCTATTTACTCCTTGCTATTCTTTTTTTTGCCTTGCAGTGTAATAGTTGGCTTGTATACCAAAATATTTCTGGTGGCTGAAGAACAAGTGAGAAAGATTGAAGGCATTAACCAACTTGAGAATGCAAGGGGAGTGCCTTCTAAGCCATCAGAGCACAAAGCCGCTAAGACTCTGGGAATTGTAGTTGGGGTATATATTACATGTTGGATTCCTGTCTTCCTTTTCTCATTTATTTATGCCTACACCGACTTGCAAATACCGGCAATCCTCTTTGACGTATTTTACTGGCTTGCTTACTTTAACTCTTCCATGAATCCAATCATCTATGCTTTGTTTTACCCGTGGTTCAGAAAATGTTTCAAACTGGTTTTCAAATTGAATATATTCAGCCAAAATTCAGCAGATATGAATCTCTTTTACTAGTTGATCTGAATCTGAATGGTCTTTGTATAACATAATTCCTTAGAATTTGTTTAAACTGTTTAATCAGCTTTGATTTCAGCCAGTTGGATAAGTAAAGTGATTTGATAATTAAGGCATGGCTAGAGATTCTGACTTATGGGTCATTTCTGCATCTGCCCTTTAAAAATAATACCCATGGTTGAATATTCAAATCAGACGAGGGTTCGACTGAAATTCTAATGTTTAGTGTACAGTAGAGTATTTAGTTTGGTACTGAATCCATATAGCCTTATTGTTTAGAAACAACAATATGCTGCAGAGTGTTGCACGCACTAGCCTTCTTACTCAAACTACCAGGAGCGTAGAATTTAGCAGGGACGGTAGGGACATATCTCTACCAGTATCCAGTGGCTGCTGAATTGCAATAATTTTGATCAAAATCTTTGAACGTAACCACCTTTGTCAACGGTTAACAGATCTCGTTCTCTGCTACGAGTCCCGCCTCCCTTACCATATCTTGATTGGCGTTGCCGTTTCTTGCTATTGCTACATGGCTGGTAAGAAGCGTGGAAGCTCAAAGCTCTGTGAACTAGAAGCGCAGCGTCCTAGGCCTATTAAAGAACAATTATAGGTCTATTTTAAGAACAATTATATGCACAAATATGAGGGACAAATCACGTCTTGTATTGATTCAGTAAGGGTCGGGACAATAGGGCATTTCAATTTAAAACGTGTGTGTGTGTGTGTGTGTGTGTGTGTGTGTGTGTGTGTGTGTGTGTGTGTGTGTGTGTGTGTTGCAATCAAGCCAATTTGCTGATATTCTAAGCCTAAGTCAGAATTGTAGACAAAAAAAGGAAAGGTGGATATTCAGAGCTACTTTACAACAAGTGAAAGTTAAGTCACTTAATGAAAATATTTTCTCAATTGCTAATGTGTAGTCAACAATAATGGTAATACTCAACTAAGCCATACATGTTTTTCTTCACTGTTCATTATGGCATGCATCAATTTGTTATTTTGTCAGGAGACAGAAGTGACCCGACCATGTAGGAGCTCAGAGAGACAGAGGAGGAGAGGCAGATGGAGAGGCAGATGGAGAGGCAGGGTCACAGGTGAGGTCAAATAATGAATTGGTGATATGTTAGAACTTAGTGACATTTAGTAACAAGTGTTAGGCTGATGATGTAGGCCTACTGTATTACAATAGTTCATCAATGTGTGTTTTAAATGAGAGCTTTGAATAGACACATATTGTCTCACTGTTCATATGGCATGCATCAATGTGTTATTTTAACAGGTGAGAGAATCAGTCTTGCCAGACAGAGCAGAAGAGGCAGGGTCACAGGGCCACAGGTGAGGCCTAGGCTTGAAACAACATGATTATAAGAGTAAATGTAGATATTTGTTTATTATTATTGGAGGTCTATTAAGCACTCAATCATACATGGTTTTAATAACGTGGACATGAATACTATACTTTTCTACATGAAATATATAAAATAAGCTGTTTTATCATCACCATTTATTGAGCCTAGCCTCTTCATTTTGCAATGAAAGTGCACCAGTTTGATACATTTAACTTTAAAATGTACACACTGTTCTTCCTGGGGACAGTGAGGGTCCTTGGTCGACCACTTTTATGTCCCCACCAATATCAAAATCAAAACTATGCTCCTGGAAACTACAGTGCATTAATAGTTAAACATGTGGTCGTCAGTGTACGGATAAGACTAATAACTGAATAATAATAATACATTTGATTTAGAGGCACCTTTCTAGACACCCAAGGTCACCGTACATGGCATCCATGTATCCATTTTCCACATATAAATGAATGTCACCACTGATTATAATATTAATATTTTGTCTTCACTTTAGGTATTGCACCAGTGTTTTCTTCCATTGTCAATATTATCACATATGTTGGTTTCTTTTTGTGAAATTGAGTTAAACAATTTAGAGTGTGAACGTAGGTTGTTGATTTATGTTATCTTAATTATGTTTTTCTGATAAACAAATTCAATGATTAAGCTGTAGTGTTCTGATGTCAGCAGTCATGTTGAAAAGATTCAATGGCATTTATTAACTACCCCCCTTTATATAATGAATGTCATTCTGTGAAAAATAATAAATACAGAACTTTGTTCCCTTTCATTTCTTCTGAATCATCAATCACTGTGTTTGTGATTATGAGGGGTGGAAGTAACAATGATGTAACGATTATTGAGAGATAACATAGAGCTCCGCCTGAGCTGTCCCCGGTCCTGGAGCGTGTGGTCAGGGCCGTGTGACCCCGGCTGGGTAGTACGGTGCTGGAGGGTCACAGTGTGGGCTCCGGAACCACAAGATGATGAAAAGGCAAGGGAATTGAACAAACAGAGGGATATAAATGGAAGTGAGTGAATGAGTGTTGTGATGGGAAAAATGTAATTTAGCCTTTACTATGAAATGTTACTCTGTGTTTTTCCTATGACTTCAAACAAAGTTCTCCTTCGTTAGTTAGATTGAACCCTTGGGGTTAATCTTTTCACCTAACAGTCATCACAAGTGACTTAGTGACTTATAGGTTTGTGTATTCTCCCTGTTTAGGTAAGATAAGATGTCAGACTTGAGGACCGGTCAGCCAGATGGCATTATTTATTGCCCTGTGCAATAACTTATTTGACCTAGGGAGGTCCAAGAGATAAGAGATGCTGACTGCAATTGCACCAAATCAACATTCCTAAGGAAGCGTGTATATAAGGGACGTTAGGGGGTATTGTGATTTTGTGCGCACCAGTTACACATCCTCATTTTGTATGACTTTAGACTGCAGTTAGGGTTGTCTGTCACGCCCACGCCCGCTCTCCAACGTTCAGCCTCTCCGTGTTACTAATTATCTTGACAGTGTACAGGTGTGGACCATTAAGACTGTGTATATAAACCTTGCAGTTCAATGACTGGGTTGAGCATGATTACCGCGACTGCCTTGTGTGTACCTTGTACTCTGTCATTACGGAGTTTACCGGATTACCATGGACATTATCAATAAACTGTAACTTTCACCTGCACATGTCTCTGCCTCAATGGATCCCGCGTTACAGAATCATGCTCCTGAACAGGAGGCAGCAGGTGAGGCCAGTGTTCGCAACGCAGTAGAGGCTCAGGGCGAGCTCCTGCACCAGCACGGCAGTTACGGCAACTCGGCAGAGCCATGGACGAAGTGCTCCGAAGGCTATCCCAGAGGAACGAGGCATCACCACCCAGTGTACCCCGTGTTGCGCTTCCAGAGAAGTACGATGGAACACCCACCAAGTGTGGGGGTTTTCTGCTCCAGATTGCGTTGTACTTTGCCCATTGCTCTGGGGAACAGGGCTCGGACCGCGCCCGGATCGCCACCGTTGTCTCTCTCCTCACCGGGCGGGCCCTGGAGTAGGCCGCCGCTACCTGGGAGAGCGTCAATCGGGAGGGGTTGAGTTACGCGGACTTCCTGGTCCGTTTCCGCGCTGTTTATGATCACCCAGCGGAGGGCCGACACGGCGGGGACCGGCTATTGGAGCTGACACAGGGGGTACAGACAGTGGCTGAGTACGCGCTGGTTTTCCGCACCACGGCGGCCGCGTGCGGATGGAACGATGCGGCGTTGGTGACGCTGTTTCGTAGGGGGCTCTGCGAGGAGGTACAGACAGAGCTGGCCTGCCGGGACGATAGCCTGGACTTGGACGCTCTGATCGCCACGGCGATCCGGCTGGACAGCTTGATCCGCCAGCGTCGCCGCCGACCTCGCTTCCCGGTCCAAAGGGGGTCACTTCCAGATCCTGAGCCCATGGAATTGGGTAGCACACGCCGCTCTCTACAGGGGAAAGACGACGTCGGCTCCAACAGGGGCTCTGTTTGTACTGTGGGGAGGCGGGACATCAAGTGGGAGAGTGCCCAGAACGCCCCGAGGCGGGACAGGACGGTGGGGTCCGCCTCCACCCCCACCTATGGTGAGTTTACCGTTTCCTTCCATCTCTGTTGATCCGGTGCATTTGTCCGTTTCCCTTCGTGGGGGCTTCCCAGCTGTCTCGTTTCCAGCGTTGGTGGACTGTGGAGCAGCGGGCAACTTTATTGATGGCGAGTTTGCTCGGTCTCTGCGTCTTCCCCTCCGGCGTCTGGAGATTCCCATTCCGGTCCAGGCCCTGGACGGACGTCCACTCGGTCAGGGTCAAGTAACCGAGTGCACCGAACCCCTGGAGATCACGGTCGGGGCCCAACATCGCGAGAGCCTTCCGTTTTTGGTGATCCAGTCCCCCGGGCACAAGGTGGTGCTCGGCCTTCCCTGGCTACGGCTGCATGACCCGACGGTCTCGTGGAGCACGGGGCGGATTACGGCCTGGAGCCCACGGGGCCAGAGGGAGTGCCTGTCCGTGGGGGTTCGTACGACCTCGGTGGAGAGTCCTTCGAGCGCCGTCCTACCCAACGTTCCTATGGAGTACCAGGGTTTGAGGGAGGTTTTCTCCGAGGCAGGTGCCGCTCGCCTACCGGCTCACCGTTCCTGGGACTGCGCGATCGACCTGCTTCCGGGGGCTACTCCTCCCCGCAGTCGGATTTACAAACAGAGGGATGTAAAGGGAAGTGAGTGAATGAGTGTTGTGATGGGAAAAAGGTAATTTAGCCTTTACTATGAAATGTTACTCTGTGTTTTTCCTATGACTTCAAACAAAGTTCCCCTTTGTTAGTTAGATTGAACCCTTGGGGTGAAGTTTTAATCTGGAGTACCAGAATACAGAACATAAATACTTCGTTCCATAAACAACCCAGAAACACGGCAGGACCACCCCGACCAAGAGGACGTCCCCGTGGGCGAGGAGCAGGACGAGCCCGGTGGACGTCCATGATGAGGTTTGAAAACCCCGCCGACGCCAGGGAGGTGGAGGCCCTATTGAAACCCTGCGCCGAGGCCTCTTGGAGATAGCCCTCCATGGACTGAGTCTCCGACTCTGAAAGAGGAAAGGAGAAGTGGCTCCCGGCAGCAGGTCGATGGCACAATCCCAGGAACGGTGAGCTGGGAGGCGGGTGGCTTTCTCCTTGGAACACACCTCCCCCAGATCCCAGTAAACAATAGGAATGTCTGGTAAGGCGGAGGTTGACGAGCTGTCCACCGTCGTAGTTAACACAACAAGGGAGAGACGGATACCTTGGCAGTAGGGTCCCCAAGCTGTTATCTCCCCCTTGGCGCAGGAAATGGTTGGGTCGTGCTGTTGCAGCCAGGGGAGACCCAGCACCACCTTGTGCCGGGGGGACTGGACCACACGCAGTGAAAGGCTCTCGTGATGCAGGACCCCTACTGTGATTTTCAGGGGCTCTGCCATAAGGGTGACCACCACCGGCAGTGGTCTTCCGTCCAGGGCATGGACGGGGATGGGAGCACCCAAGGGCCAAAGAGTCAAATGAAGGGTCCTGGCAAAGTCCTCATCAATGAGGTTCCCTGCTGCTCCAGAAACCACCAGTGCTGAGAAAGAAACGGAGGAAAAGCTGCCTCTGAGAGTGATTGAGTCCTGAAAAGCTTCTGGGGAAATATGGGTTTTGTGAAACTCACCCCTTGGTGCAGAGCCAGGCCTGGTGGCGGGGTGTTTCCCCTGGCTCTGGTGGGTCGCATAGGACACTCTTGTTATCAGGTGACTCCATCCGGTCCGATCACATAGCCGAGGAACGGCGTGGACGTCTGATGGAACTCGCACTTCTCCTTTTGATGTGGTGGGCAACTGGCGGCTGGTCCTGAAGTTTGATGAGAGGGACCCGGAGGCTTTTGTTCCGTTGTTTACGCCAGTGGCGGTCGCTAGGGGGTGGCCGGAGGCAGACCGTACGTTCATGCTGCAATGCGTGCTGACTGGGAGAGCTCAAGAGGCATACGGTGCATCCGGAAAGTATTCATACCCCTTCACTTTTTCCACATTTTATTATGTTACAGCCTAATTCCAGAATGGATTAAATACAAAAACGTTCTCAACATTCTACACACAATACCACGACGACAAAGAGAAAATCGTTTTTTAGAATTTTTTGCAAATGTGATATTTAATTTTCTTATTTTGAATAAGTAAGTACTTGATAAGTATTCACAGCCTTTGCTGTGACACTCCAAATTGAGCTCAGGGGCATCTCGTTTCCACTAATCATCCTTGAGATTTTTCTACAACTTGATTGGAGTCCACCTGTGGTCGATTCAATTGATTGGACATGATTTGGAAACGCACACACCTGTTTATATAAGGTCCCACAGTTGACAGTGCATGTCATAGCACAAACCAAGCCATGAAGTCCAAGGAATTGTCTGTAGACCTCCGAGACAGGATTGTATCGAGGCACAGGTCTGGGGAAGGGTACAAAAACATTTCTGCAGCATTGAAGGTCCCAACGAGTACAGTGGTCTCCATCATTCGCAAATGGAAGAAGTTTGGAACCACCAGGACTCTTCCTAGAGCTGGCCGCCCGGCCAAACTGAGCAATCGGGGGAGAAGGGCCTTGGTCACTGACTCTGACAGAGCTCCAGCGTTCCTCTGTGGCGATGGGAGAACCTTCCAGAAGGACAACCATCTCTGCAGCACTCCACCATCTACAATCTACCATCCCTACAGTGAAGCATGGTGGTGGCAGCATCATGCTGTGGGGGTGTTATTCAGCGTCAGGAACTGTAAGACTAGTCAGGATGAAGGGAAAGGTGAATGCAGCAATTTTTATTTTTTTTATACATTTGCAAAAAATTCTAAAAAACTTTTCTTACTTTGTAATTATGCGGACATTATGTGCGTAGAATGTTGAGATTTTTTTGATTTTTTGAATTAGGCTGTGACATAATAAAATGTGGAAAAAGTAAAGGGGGGGGGGGGGGCCACTCCTGGGGACCATCACCTTAACGTGGTGGAGAGGTTTGTGTGCCTCTGTGAACCTGAGGGCTGTATTGCCTGGAACCTTGTGTTCCTGGTAGGGTCTCCCATTGCAATTTGGTCTCAGGCGAGGGGCCAGACAAAGAATGGTCCCAAATACACCTCATGGACAAGCGAGGAAGAAGAGTAGATACCCGGCCCGGAGGAAGCCCGGGGGCCCCTGCTGGAGCCAGGCCCAGGAGGAGGAGCCGTCAGCGAGCGCCTTGTGGCCGGGCTTGCCGCGGAGCCCGGCCGGGCACAGCCCGAAGAAGCAACGTGGAAAACACCATCACCGTCTCAACTTCTCCGTCCCGTGGGCTCACCACCTGCGGGAAGAACCAATGGGGTCGGGTGCGCTGCCAGAAAGGTGGTAGTGAAGGTAGAGGGTCTCGACGGACCAGACCTGGGTGGCAGAGGCTGGCTTTGGGGACGTGGAACGTCACCTCTCTGGGAGGGAAAGAGCCGGAGCTTGTGCGGGAGGTGGAGCGCTAGCAGTTGGATCTGGTGGGGCTTACCTCTATGCACAGCCTCGGCTCTGGTACCTCAATCCTGGACAGGGGTTGGACTCTATTCTTCTCCGGAGTGGCCCAAGGTGCGAGGCGCAAGGCGGGAGTGGGGATACTTATAAGTGCCCGGCTGAGTGCCTCTATGTTGGAGTTTATCCCGGTGAATGAGAGGGTCGCCTCCCTACGCCTGCGGGTCGCGGGGGGGAAAACTCTGACTGTTGTCTGCGCCTATGCGCCAAACAGTAGTGTGGAGTATTCGGCCTTCTTGGAGACCCTGGATGGAGTCCTGCATAGGGCTCCTGGTGGGGACTCCGTAGTCTTACTGGGAGACTTCAACGCACATGTGGGCAATGATGGAGACACTTGGAGGGGCGTGATTGGGAGGCACGGCCGCCCGGATCTGAACCCGAGTGGTGGCTTGTTATTGGACTTCTGTGCTAGTCATGGAATGGCCATAACGAACACCATGTTCGAACATAAGGATGCTCATAAGTGTACTTGATACCAGAGCACCCTGGGCAGAAGGTCAATGATAGATTTTGTAATCGTGTCATCGGATCTGAGGCCCTATGTTTTGGACACTCGGGTAAAGAGAGGGGCGGAGCTGTCAACTGATCACCATCTGGTGGTGAGTTGGGTCAGGTGGCCGGAGAAGCCTCTGGACAGACCTGGTAAGCCCAAACGTGTGGTGCGGGTGAACTGGGAACGTCTGGAGGAGTTCCCCGGTACGGGAGGCCTTCAACTCACACCTCCGGCGGAGCTTCTCTTGCATCCCTGTGGGGGCTGGGGGCATAGAACCAGAGTGGGCAATGTTCAAAGCCTCCATTGCTAAAGCCACGTCTGAGAGTTGTGGTCTCAAGGTCTTGGGTGCCTCAAGGGGCGGTAATCCCCGAACACCCTGGTGGACACCAGGGGTCAGGGGAGCCGTCCGACTGAAGAAGGAAGCCTACCGGGATATGTTATCCCGGGGGACTCCGGAAGCAGTTGCAAGGTATCGGCAGGCACGGAGGACTGCAGCCTCGGCGGTGGCAGAGGCGAAGCAGCGGGTGTGGGAGGAGTTCGGAGAAGCCATGGAGAAGGACTTTAGGCTGGCACCAAAGTTCCCAAAGCGAAAGCTGTGTCCGGGTTCTCGGCAGTAAGTTAAACTCGTTTCCGGTGAGGGTTGGTCTCCTACAGGGCTGCGCTTTGTCACCGATTCTGTTTGTATCATTCATGGACAGGATTTCAAGGCGCAGCCGCGGGGGAGGAGCGCTGCAGCTTGGTGAGCTTGGGATCACGTCACTGCTTTTTGCGGATGATGTGGTACTGATGGCGCCATCAGCCTGCGACCTTCAGCACTCATTGGATCGGTTTGCAGCCGAGTGTGAAGCGGCTGGGATGAAGATCAGCACCTCCAAGTCTGAGGCCATGGTTCTCAGCAGGAAACCGATGGAGTGTTTACTCCAGGTAGGGAATGAGTCCTTACCCCAAGTGAAGGAGTTTAAGTATCTTGGGGTTTTGTTCTCGAGTGACGGGAAAATGGAACGTGAGTTGGGCCGGAGAATCGGAGCAGCGGGAGCGGTATTGCAGTAGCTGTATCGCACCGTTGTAACCAAGAGGGAGCTGAGCCAAAAGGCAAAGCTCTCAATCTTCCGGTCTATCTTTGTTCCTACTCTCACCTATGGTCACGAAGGATGGGTCATGACCGAAAGAACGAGATCACGGATACAAGCGGTTGAAATGAGTTTCCTCCGGCGGGTGGCTGGCTTCTCCCTTAGGGATAGGGTGAGAAGTTCAGTCATCCGGGAGGGACTCGGAGTAGATCCGCTGCTTCTTTGCGTAGAAAGGAGCCAGTTGAGGTGGTTCGGGCATCTAGTTAGGATGCCACCTGGCCGCCTCCCTAGGGAGGTGTTCCAGGCACGTCCAGCTGGGCGGAGGCCACGGGGCAGACCAAGGACCAGGTGGAGGGATTATATCTCCATGCTGGTCGGGGAGCGCCTTGGAATCCCCCAGTCAGAGCTGGCGGATGTGGCCCGGGAAAGGGAAGGATGGGGCTCTCTGCTGGAACTACTACCTCCGCGACCCGATCGGATAAGCGGACGAAGATGATGATGATGATGATGAAAAGTAAAGGGGTACGAATACTTTCTTGACACATCTTGAGTGTGCACGTGAGTTGGTGACAACTTTTAGTCGCTGGTGTATGGCGTCCGGGGCTGGAAACGTCAGAGGTTTGTGTAACCTCATTGTGCTGGAGCAGCTGGAGAATTCGGTTCCTCCTCGTATTGCCACATTTGTTTGTGAGCACAAAGTAAAAACAGCTGCTGAGGCGGCTGTGCTAGCAGACGAGTACGTTCTGACGCATAAGACCAACTTTGAGAGTTGTTGCCCTAGTGACCGGGATGGGTGAGTGGCTCAGCCTCCTGGTGGGAGGGAGAATTGGACAGGTCGGCCCATTAGGGACGTTGGGGGTGGGCAGGGCGACGATCGCGCTTGCCGTGACCTGGACAGCGTGTTTCAAGGATCGTCACAAAGAAGGCCATTGGAAAGCAGAGGGCCGGGCTCTAGCGTTCCAAGCTCGACGAGGCGAGGGTGAGGCCTGCAGCGTTGGCGGCTCCTGTTTTGGGCAGCAGTTTGGCTGGGGTTGGTGCCAGTCACTTGGCACACAAACAGTGTCATACTGCTAGGGCTCCTTATGAGGCATTCATTACAGATGGTTTTGTGCCTCTTGTGGGTGGTGACAGCAAAGAACCTGTGAAAATATTACGGGACATGGGGGCTGTCATTGGATTCGTTCATACTCCAGTCTGTCCTCCCTTTTTCAGCAGATACGGCTCCAGGTGACTCCCTTCTTGTGCGGGGAATAGGGTTGAGTGTGATGTCTGTCCCGTTGCATAGGGTGGTGTTGTCCTCTGGCTTTGTGCGGGGGAAGTTGTCATTGGGGTTCGGTCGACGTTACCAGAGGACGGGGTTACGTTGGTTCTTAGAAATGGCCCCACGTAAGGTCTTCCAAATTCAACAGGGCACCACGATAACAAACCCTTTGTCGACGTTTGGTGATAAAGTCACAGAAGCAGGGGTCTAGCTCAGGTCTCACAGCCATAGTTAGGATCTTATTGATGACGTTAGTATGGTTAACCCGGTCGAAGGCCTTGCTAAAGTCTCGAGCTACTAATGAAGAGACAAAACCAGGTTTGTCCATGTTTTTTAAAAGGGTGTCAACAATACTTAAAAGGGCATGAGTAGTTGACTTGCCCTTCAGACTACCAAACTGTCTGGGGGTCAAATGTAATATACTTGAGGACCCAATGGAGGACAAACTGTTCAGCAATCCTAGCTATCTGGGACCAAATTGGGTCCAATTTGGGAAAGCAGGTGGCCCCCTGTAACCACTCAAAGTCGGTGCTCATCAGAGGGAGGGGGTACCTGTTCTTCACTGTGATCTTGTTAAGCCCCCGGTAGTCCACGCACGGTCGGAGGTCACCCCCCTTCTTGCCCACGAAGAAGAACCCTGCACCTGCGGGAGAACTGGAAGGGCGGATGAAGCCTGCAGCCAACGCCTCCTTGATGTAGGCCTCCATGGCCTGGTGTTCTCGGGCAGACAAGGCGAAGGTCCGTCACCGAGGCGGCGTGGTCCCTGGAAGGAGCTCCATGGTGCAGTCGAGGTCCCGGTTGGGCGGGAGCGCTGCTGCGTGCTTTGCTGAAAACTGCCCCGGGGTCATAGGGAGCAGAAGACTGCCCACGGGGGGCTCGGGAGCAGCAGGAAGGAGAAGACAGGCTGTGCGACACCGGTCTCCCCAGCCCAACAAAGTCCCGGTGGACCAGCAGTCGCGGGGGTTATGATGAGCCAGCCAGGGGTAGCCAAGGACCACGGATAGGTTAGGCGAGTGGATAACACGGAGCTGGATGACCTCCTGGTGCTGGAAAGCAGCGTGCAGCTGGACAGACCTGGTAATGTTCTCCACAACTTCAGAGCCCAGCCCCTGTCTTCCAAAGCCCAGCCCCCGTCCATCAAAACACCACCACCGGCAGTGACCGCTCCAGAGCCCAGCCCCCGTCCATCCAACTCCACCACAGGAAGAGACCGCTCCAGGGCCCAGCCCCTCTCCATCCAACGCCACCAGCGGCAGAGACCGCTCCAGAGCCAAGCCCCCGCCCATCCAACGCCACGACCGGCAGAGACCGCTCCAGACCCCAGCCCCTGTTCATCCAGAGCCCAGCCCCCGTCCATAAAACGCCACGACCGGCAGAGACCGCTCCAGAGCCCAGCCCCTGTCAATCCAGAGCCCAGCCCCCGTCCATCCAACGCCACCACCGGCAGAGACCGCTCCAGAACCCAGCCCCCGTCCATCCAACGCCACCACAGGCAGAGACCGCTCCAAAGCGAAGCCCCTTTCCATCCAAAGCCCAGCCCCCGTCCATCATACGCCACCACAGGCAGAGACCGCTCCAGGGCCCAAACCCTGTCTATCCAGAGCCAAGCCCCCGTCCATCCAACGCCACCACAGGCAGAGACCGCTCCAGAGCCCAGCCCCCGCCCATCCAACGCCACCACCGGCAGAGACCGCTCCAGAGCCCAGCCCCCATCAATCCAACGCCACCACAGTCAGAGACCGCTCCAGAGCCCAGCCCCCGTCCATCCAACGCCACCACAGGCAGAGAACTCTCAAGAGCGAGGCCCCTGTCCATCCAGAGCCCAGCCCGCGTCTATCCCACGCCACCACCGGAAGAGACGGCCCCAGAGCACCAGCCCCCGTACATCCAGAGCCCAGCCCCCGTCCATCCAATGCCACCAACGGCAGACACCGCTCCAGAGCCCAACCTCCGTCAATCCAATTCCCCCACCGGCAGAGACCGCTCTAGAGCCCAGACCCTCTCCATCCAACACCACCACAGGCAGAGACCTCTCCAGAAGCCAGCCCCCGCCCATCCAACGCCACCACCGGCAGAGACCGCTCCAGATCCCAGCCCCCGTCCATCAAGAGCCCAGCCCCCGTCCATCCAACGCCACCACAGGCAGAGAACTCTCCAGAGCCCAGCCCCCGTCCATCCAACTCCACCACAGGAAGAGACCGCTCCAGAGCCCAGCCCCCGTCCATCCAACGCCACCACAGGCAGAGAACTCTCAAGAGCGAGGCCCCTGTCCATCCAGAGCCCAGCCCGCGTCTATCCCACGCCACCACCGGAAGAGACGGCTCCAGAGCACCAGCCCCCGTACATCCAGAGCCCAGCCCCCGTCCATCCAACGCCACCACCGGCAGAGACCGCTCCAGATCCCAGCCCCCGTCCATCAAGAGCCCAGCCCCCGTCCATCCAACGCCACCACAGGCAGAGAACTCTCCAGAGCCCAGCCCCCGTCCATCCAGAGCCCAGCCCCCGTCCATCCAACGCCACCACCGGCAGAGACCTCTCCAGAGCCCAGCCCCCGCCCATCCAACGCCACCACCGGCAGAGACCGCTCCAGATCCCAGCCCCCGTCCATCAAGAGCCCAGCCCCCGTCCATCCAACGCCACCACAGGCAGAGAACTCTCCAGAGCCCAGCCACCGTCCATCCAGAGCCCAGCCCCCGTCCATCAAAACGCCACCACCGGCAGTGACCGCTCCAGAGCCCAGCCCCCGTCCATCCAACTCCACCACAGGAAGAGACCGCTCCAGAGCCCAGCCCCTCTCCATCCAACGCCACCACAGGCAGAGACCTCTCCAGAGCCCAGCCCCCGTCCATCCAACGCCACCACCGGCAGAGACCGCTCCAGACCCCAGCCCCTTTCCATCCAGAGCCCAGCCCCCGTCCATCCAACTCCACCAGCGGCAGAGACCGCTCCAGAGCCCAGTCCCCGTCCATCCAACGCCACGACCGGCAGAGACCGCCCTAACCGCTGCAGAGGCATGTTGTTGCGCCACGCCCACGTCTCATCCACGAAGCTCTCTGCTCCTCCGGAATCAACGAAGGCGCTCACAGAGACCTGCATGCCCTTTCCCCAGACACAGAAGCAGACAACACCAAGCCAGATTGAATTATCATAGTGGATACGTGACTACTGCTCACCTGTCTCCCCTCCCGA
Organism: Aplochiton taeniatus; assembly: GCA_017639675.1. Classification (NCBI taxonomy): domain Eukaryota; kingdom Metazoa; phylum Chordata; class Actinopteri; order Galaxiiformes; family Galaxiidae; genus Aplochiton; species Aplochiton taeniatus. The sequence goes on from CM030190.1 coordinate 1,728,755, forward strand.
ACTGATGAGACCTGCCGTTGTCTGAACAGCTGGGGGCAACGGTCCCAGAAGCTGCCTTGGTCCCCGCACAAAGGCAGCGTCGCTCCTTCATCCGCGATCCCTCTCGGTCGTCGACAACCGGGAACGACCAACCTCCATGGGCTCTGCCTGGGCAGATAGCCGGCTGGCAGCCAAAGATGTTGTTGCACTGAAGAAGAAAGCTGCGGGTGACCGTCATATCTCTCCGGGGTGGGAAGGCTCACCTCCCGTCCGGGCAAAGTTGCTGCTCTGGGTGACGTTTGGAGGTCCCGGCCTCGAGGGCGGAGCACCAGCCAGCGCCGCCTCTATGGCCGCCTGGACTGCGGGGAAACTGTGAGACGCTCCACAGCTTGGGGGAGGGCTTGGACTCGCCCACCCAAGGACTGTAGTTCCTCATGCTGCCGCCCGACAGCAACAGCCTGAGCGCAGCCACGTCCGCTGGGTCTATGGCTGGGTCTCTCATTCTGTCGGGATGCAGTGGCAGACACGGGCTGAGACCCACACGCAGACACTTAGGTGTTAAACAAGTGAAGTGAATATGATGCACGGGGGTTCTTTAATCGCAGTCTTGAGGAGACCAATAACACAGGAACAGGAAGTGTAATGACAGAACAAAGAAACAGAACAGGGAAAGGAACTTATATAGGGACCAGGTAACAAGATAATTGAACACAGGTGAAAACAATGGGACAGGTCTCAGCCCGGAGCTGTCCGTGGAACTGGCCTACGTCCCAGCCGGGCCCTGACAAGATTTGTATTACATGTTATTGTTTGCCTTGTAATTGCCATGAACCATTATTTTAAAGAAAAGTGATATTTAAAAACAAGCTTGTTTTTGCAGTAATCAGATTTTTATATGAATCTCTGTGAAAGTCACTACAGGCATTTGGTACAATATAGTTTAAAAAAATTCTAACAATGCTTGTCTTTTTCATTTCAACAATTCTCTTCTTTTTGTTTTGTTTGTTTTGTTCCACGTTAACAGTTAATCTTTGTATTTTGTTCTGTTAATTCAAAAACACAAAAAGAAATATGTATAATTTACAGAAACATTGTTATAAGGAAATCACTATTTATTTTTTATGGAGTATGTTGTTTTTACTGTGGCAACACACAATGTTTAACTGACAATAAGGTCAGACAACTCCAAGCTGTACCAGCACTAATTACAATGAAATCAGTCTGTCTATTCTACTTATTTCATTTCTATAATTCGGTTAGTTCATTTTCTCGCCACCTCAAACATCTTCAACCAAAGAAATAATCACATTCATTTTTTTATGGTAAAGCATGTTTTGTAACACAACCTGTGTAGGATAGTGTTGAAATAATCATATATTTACATATTATGATTTGGGTCCCGAACCAACTGATTAGACATCGATGTACCAGTATTCCTAGAACATGCGTAATATGATTATGTCACTATAATAACCGATAAGGCAATCCATAAACAATACAAATCATAATATGTAAATGTGTGATAATGATGTACTCTTCTGTGATTTGATAGTTGTTGAAGGGGTTTGTCTCAACAGGTAGGTGTATGAGGTGTATAAAGGCCTCTGATTGTCAGTTTGGAGGTGGATCTCTTTAGATCCCCTTTAGTTCTCGCTGTCTGCATTATCTCTTTATCTCTGGTGGGTTGTTGTGTTGTATTGTTGGGGATGTTGGACAAGCCTTCTGATGAGCAGCTCTGCTACCCAGGCTCTAATGTATCATGTATCAGGGTACAGGTTAGTGTAGGGGCTAAGGTTGGCCTGTATATGATGTTTGGGGGTAACGTACTAGTTAACATTGTGGGGAACTCTGTGGTCATCCTGAGTATTGGTCATTTTAAACAGCTGCACAGCCCCACTAACATGCTGGTCCTGTCTTTAGCTGTAGCAGATCTGCTGCTGGGTGTAACTGTTGTTCCCTTCAGCATGACACGGACAGTGGAAGGCTGCTGGTTCTATGGAGACACATTCTGCCAGCTCCACTTTGGCACTGACATTTTCCTCTGCTCTGTCTCCATCTTCCACCTGGTCTGTATCGCTGTGGACCGCTATGTGGCTGTGTGTAATCCACTGCGCTACTCCAACAACATCACCATGGCTGTGGGTACATTCATGGTGTTAGCCTGTTGGGTATTGCCTACACTTCACTATGGCTTGTTATATTCCAAAAACAATGTGCTAGGTCTGAAACAGGTGGAATCTATAAATTGCTTGGGCAGCTGTAATGTGATGATTAACTCTCTTTTTGTTGCTATTTACTCCTTGCTATTCTTTTTTTTGCCTTGCAGTGTAATAGTTGGCTTGTATACCAAAATATTTCTGGTGGCTGAAGAACAAGTGAGAAAGATTGAAGGCATTAACCAACTTGAGAATGCAAGGGGAGTGCCTTCTAAGCCATCAGAGCACAAAGCCGCTAAGACTCTGGGAATTGTAGTTGGGGTATATATTACATGTTGGATTCCTGTCTTCCTTTTCTCATTTATTTATGCCTACACCGACTTGCAAATACCGGCAATCCTCTTTGACGTATTTTACTGGCTTGCTTACTTTAACTCTTCCATGAATCCAATCATCTATGCTTTGTTTTACCCGTGGTTCAGAAAATGTTTCAAACTGGTTTTCAAATTGAATATATTCAGCCAAAATTCAGCAGATATGAATCTCTTTTACTAGTTGATCTGAATCTGAATGGTCTTTGTATAACATAATTCCTTAGAATTTGTTTAAACTGTTTAATCAGCTTTGATTTCAGCCAGTTGGATAAGTAAAGTGATTTGATAATTAAGGCATGGCTAGAGATTCTGACTTATGGGTCATTTCTGCATCTGCCCTTTAAAAATAATACCCATGGTTGAATATTCAAATCAGACGAGGGTTCGACTGAAATTCTAATGTTTAGTGTACAGTAGAGTATTTAGTTTGGTACTGAATCCATATAGCCTTATTGTTTAGAAACAACAATATGCTGCAGAGTGTTGCACGCACTAGCCTTCTTACTCAAACTACCAGGAGCGTAGAATTTAGCAGGGACGGTAGGGACATATCTCTACCAGTATCCAGTGGCTGCTGAATTGCAATAATTTTGATCAAAATCTTTGAACGTAACCACCTTTGTCAACGGTTAACAGATCTCGTTCTCTGCTACGAGTCCCGCCTCCCTTACCATATCTTGATTGGCGTTGCCGTTTCTTGCTATTGCTACATGGCTGGTAAGAAGCGTGGAAGCTCAAAGCTCTGTGAACTAGAAGCGCAGCGTCCTAGGCCTATTAAAGAACAATTATAGGTCTATTTTAAGAACAATTATATGCACAAATATGAGGGACAAATCACGTCTTGTATTGATTCAGTAAGGGTCGGGACAATAGGGCATTTCAATTTAAAACGTGTGTGTGTGTGTGTGTGTGTGTGTGTGTGTGTGTGTGTGTGTGTGTGTGTGTGTGTGTGTGTTGCAATCAAGCCAATTTGCTGATATTCTAAGCCTAAGTCAGAATTGTAGACAAAAAAAGGAAAGGTGGATATTCAGAGCTACTTTACAACAAGTGAAAGTTAAGTCACTTAATGAAAATATTTTCTCAATTGCTAATGTGTAGTCAACAATAATGGTAATACTCAACTAAGCCATACATGTTTTTCTTCACTGTTCATTATGGCATGCATCAATTTGTTATTTTGTCAGGAGACAGAAGTGACCCGACCATGTAGGAGCTCAGAGAGACAGAGGAGGAGAGGCAGATGGAGAGGCAGATGGAGAGGCAGGGTCACAGGTGAGGTCAAATAATGAATTGGTGATATGTTAGAACTTAGTGACATTTAGTAACAAGTGTTAGGCTGATGATGTAGGCCTACTGTATTACAATAGTTCATCAATGTGTGTTTTAAATGAGAGCTTTGAATAGACACATATTGTCTCACTGTTCATATGGCATGCATCAATGTGTTATTTTAACAGGTGAGAGAATCAGTCTTGCCAGACAGAGCAGAAGAGGCAGGGTCACAGGGCCACAGGTGAGGCCTAGGCTTGAAACAACATGATTATAAGAGTAAATGTAGATATTTGTTTATTATTATTGGAGGTCTATTAAGCACTCAATCATACATGGTTTTAATAACGTGGACATGAATACTATACTTTTCTACATGAAATATATAAAATAAGCTGTTTTATCATCACCATTTATTGAGCCTAGCCTCTTCATTTTGCAATGAAAGTGCACCAGTTTGATACATTTAACTTTAAAATGTACACACTGTTCTTCCTGGGGACAGTGAGGGTCCTTGGTCGACCACTTTTATGTCCCCACCAATATCAAAATCAAAACTATGCTCCTGGAAACTACAGTGCATTAATAGTTAAACATGTGGTCGTCAGTGTACGGATAAGACTAATAACTGAATAATAATAATACATTTGATTTAGAGGCACCTTTCTAGACACCCAAGGTCACCGTACATGGCATCCATGTATCCATTTTCCACATATAAATGAATGTCACCACTGATTATAATATTAATATTTTGTCTTCACTTTAGGTATTGCACCAGTGTTTTCTTCCATTGTCAATATTATCACATATGTTGGTTTCTTTTTGTGAAATTGAGTTAAACAATTTAGAGTGTGAACGTAGGTTGTTGATTTATGTTATCTTAATTATGTTTTTCTGATAAACAAATTCAATGATTAAGCTGTAGTGTTCTGATGTCAGCAGTCATGTTGAAAAGATTCAATGGCATTTATTAACTACCCCCCTTTATATAATGAATGTCATTCTGTGAAAAATAATAAATACAGAACTTTGTTCCCTTTCATTTCTTCTGAATCATCAATCACTGTGTTTGTGATTATGAGGGGTGGAAGTAACAATGATGTAACGATTATTGAGAGATAACATAGAGCTCCGCCTTAGCTGTCCCCGGTCCTGGAGCGTGTGGTCAGGGCCGTGTGACCCCGGCTGGGTAGTACGGTGCTGGAGGGTCACAGTGTGGGCTCCGGAACCACAAGATGATGAAAAGGCAAGGGAATTGAACAAACAGAGGGATATAAATGGAAGTGAGTGAATGAGTGTTGTGATGGGAAAAATGTAATTTAGCCTTTACTATGAAATGTTACTCTGTGTTTTTCCTATGACTTCAAACAAAGTTCTCCTTCGTTAGTTAGATTGAACCCTTGGGGTTAATCTTTTCACCTAACAGTCATCACAAGTGACTTAGTGACTTATAGGTTTGTGTATTCTCCCTGTTTAGGTAAGATAAGATGTCAGACTTGAGGACCGGTCAGCCAGATGGCATTATTTATTGCCCTGTGCAATAACTTATTTGACCTAGGGAGGTCCAAGAGATAAGAGATGCTGACTGCAATTGCACCAAATCAACATTCCTAAGGAAGCGTGTATATAAGGGACGTTAGGGGGTATTGTGATTTTGTGCGCACCAGTTACACATCCTCATTTTGTATGACTTTAGACTGCAGTTAGGGTTGTCTGTCACGCCCACGCCCGCTCTCCAACGTTCAGCCTCTCCGTGTTACTAATTATCTTGACAGTGTACAGGTGTGGACCATTAAGACTGTGTATATAAACCTTGCAGTTCAATGACTGGGTTGAGCATGATTACCGCGACTGCCTTGTGTGTACCTTGTACTCTGTCATTACGGAGTTTACCGGATTACCATGGACATTATCAATAAACTGTAACTTTCACCTGCACATGTCTCTGCCTCAATGGATCCCGCGTTACAGAATCATGCTCCTGAACAGGAGGCAGCAGGTGAGGCCAGTGTTCGCAACGCAGTAGAGGCTCAGGGCGAGCTCCTGCACCAGCACGGCAGTTACGGCAACTCGGCAGAGCCATGGACGAAGTGCTCCGAAGGCTATCCCAGAGGAACGAGGCATCACCACCCAGTGTACCCCGTGTTGCGCTTCCAGAGAAGTACGATGGAACACCCACCAAGTGTGGGGGTTTTCTGCTCCAGATTGCGTTGTACTTTGCCCATTGCTCTGGGGAACAGGGCTCGGACCGCGCCCGGATCGCCACCGTTGTCTCTCTCCTCACCGGGCGGGCCCTGGAGTAGGCCGCCGCTACCTGGGAGAGCGTCAATCGGGAGGGGTTGAGTTACGCGGACTTCCTGGTCCGTTTCCGCGCTGTTTATGATCACCCAGCGGAGGGCCGACACGGCGGGGACCGGCTATTGGAGCTGACACAGGGGGTACAGACAGTGGCTGAGTACGCGCTGGTTTTCCGCACCACGGCGGCCGCGTGCGGATGGAACGATGCGGCGTTGGTGACGCTGTTTCGTAGGGGGCTCTGCGAGGAGGTACAGACAGAGCTGGCCTGCCGGGACGATAGCCTGGACTTGGACGCTCTGATCGCCACGGCGATCCGGCTGGACAGCTTGATCCGCCAGCGTCGCCGCCGACCTCGCTTCCCGGTCCAAAGGGGGTCACTTCCAGATCCTGAGCCCATGGAATTGGGTAGCACACGCCGCTCTCTACAGGGGAAAGACGACGTCGGCTCCAACAGGGGCTCTGTTTGTACTGTGGGGAGGCGGGACATCAAGTGGGAGAGTGCCCAGAACGCCCGGAGGCGGGACAGGACGGTGGGGTCCGCCTCCACCCCCACCTATGGTGAGTTTACCGTTTCCTTCCATCTCTGTTGATCCGGTGCATTTGTCCGTTTCCCTTCGTGGGGGCTTCCCAGCTGTCTCGTTTCCAGCGTTGGTGGACTGTGGAGCAGCGGGCAACTTTATTGATGGCGAGTTTGCTCGGTCTCTGCGTCTTCCCCTCCGGCGTCTGGAGATTCCCATTCCGGTCCAGGCCCTGGACGGACGTCCACTCGGTCAGGGTCAAGTAACCGAGTGCACCGAACCCCTGGAGATCACGGTCGGGGCCCAACATCGCGAGAGCCTTCCGTTTTTGGTGATCCAGTCCCCCGGGCACAAGGTGGTGCTCGGCCTTCCCTGGCTACGGCTGCATGACCCGACGGTCTCGTGGAGCACGGGGCGGATTACGGCCTGGAGCCCACGGGGCCAGAGGGAGTGCCTGTCCGTGGGGGTTCGTACGACCTCGGTGGAGAGTCCTTCGAGCGCCGTCCTACCCAACGTTCCTATGGAGTACCAGGGTTTGAGGGAGGTTTTCTCCGAGGCAGGTGCCGCTCGCCTACCGGCTCACCGTTCCTGGGACTGCGCGATCGACCTGCTTCCGGGGGCTACTCCTCCCCGCAGTCGGATTTACAAACAGAGGGATGTAAAGGGAAGTGAGTGAATGAGTGTTGTGATGGGAAAAAGGTAATTTAGCCTTTAATATGAAATGTTACTCTGTGTTTTTCCTATGACTTCAAACAAAGTTCCCCTTTGTTAGTTAGATTGAACCCTTGGGGTGAAGTTTTAATCTGGAGTACCAGAATACAGAACATAAATACTTCGTTCCATAAACAACCCAGAAACACGGCAGGACCACCCCGACCAAGAGGACGTCCCCGTGGGCGAGGAGCAGGACGAGCCCGGTGGACGTCCATGATGAGGTTTGAAAACCCCGCCGACGCCAGGGAGGTGGAGGCCCTATTGAAACCCTGCGCCGAGGCCTCTTGGAGATAGCCCTCCATGGACTGAGTCTCCGACTCTGAAAGAGGAAAGGAGAAGTGGCTCCCGGCAGCAGGTCGATGGCACAATCCCAGGAACGGTGAGCTGGGAGGCGGGTGGCTTTCTCCTTGGAACACACCTCCCCCAGATCCCAGTAAACAATAGGAATGTCTGGTAAGGCGGAGGTTGACGAGCTGTCCACCGTCGTAGTTAACACAACAAGGGAGAGACGGATACCTTGGCAGTAGGGTCCCCAAGCTGTTATCTCCCCCTTGGCCCAGGAAATGGTTGGGTCGTGCTGTTGCAGCCAGGGGAGACCCAGCACCACCTTGTGCCGGGGGGACTGGACCACACGCAGTGAAAGGCTCTCGTGATGCAGGACCCCTACTGTGATTTTCAGGGGCTCTGCCATAAGGGTGACCACCACCGGCAGTGGTCTTCCGTCCAGGGCATGGATGGGGATGGGAGCACCCAAGGGCCAAAGAGTCAAATGAAGGGTCCTGGCAAAGTCCTCATCAATGAGGTTCCCTGCTGCTCCAGAAACCACCAGTGCTGAGAAAGAAACGGAGGAAAAGCTGCCTCTGAGAGTGATTGAGTCCTGAAAAGCTTCTGGGGAAATATGGGTTTTGTGAAACTCACCCCTTGGTGCAGAGCCAGGCCTGGTGGCGGGGTGTTTCCCCTGGCTCTGGTGGGTCGCATAGGACACTCTTGTTATCAGGTGACTCCATCCGGTCCGATCACATAGCCGAGGAACGGCGTGGACGTCTGATGGAACTCGCACTTCTCCTTTTGATGTGGTGGGCAACTGGCGGCTGGTCCTGAAGTTTGATGAGAGGGACCCGGAGGCTTTTGTTCCGTTGTTTACGCCAGTGGCGGTCGCTAGGGGGTGGCCGGAGGCAGACCGTACGTTCATGCTGCAATGCGTGCTGACTGGGAGAGCTCAAGAGGCATACGGTGCATCCGGAAAGTATTCATACCCCTTCACTTTTTCCACATTTTATTATGTTACAGCCTAATTCCAGGATGGATTAAATACAAAAACGTTCTCAACATTCTACACACAATACCACGACGACAAAGAGAAAATCGTTTTTTAGAATTTTTTGCAAATGTGATATTTAATTTTCTTATTTTGAATAAGTAAGTACTTGATAAGTATTCACAGCCTTTGCTGTGACACTCCAAATTGAGCTCAGGGGCATCTCGTTTCCACTAATCATCCTTGAGATTTTTCTACAACTTGATTGGAGTCCACCTGTGGTCGATTCAATTGATTGGACATGATTTGGAAACGCACACACCTGTTTATATAAGGTCCCACAGTTGACAGTGCATGTCATAGCACAAACCAAGCCATGAAGTCCAAGGAATTGTCTGTAGACCTCCGAGACAGGATTGTATCGAGGCACAGGTCTGGGGAAGGGTACAAAAACATTTCTGCAGCATTGAAGGTCCCAACGAGTACAGTGGTCTCCATCATTCGCAAATGGAAGAAGTTTGGAACCACCAGGACTCTTCCTAGAGCTGGCCGCCCGGCCAAACTGAGCAATCGGGGGAGAAGGGCCTTGGTCACTGACTCTGACAGAGCTCCAGCGTTCCTCTGTGGCGATGGGAGAACCTTCCAGAAGGACAACCATCTCTGCAGCACTCCACCATCTACAATCTACCATCCCTACAGTGAAGCATGGTGGTGGCAGCATCATGCTGTGGGGGTGTTATTCAGCGTCAGGAACTGTAAGACTAGTCAGGATGAAGGGAAAGGTGAATGCAGCAATTTTTATTTTTTTTATACATTTGCAAAAAATTCTAAAAAACTTTTCTTACTTTGTAATTATGCGGACATTATGTGCGTAGAATGTTGAGATTTTTTTGATTTTTTGAATTAGGCTGTGACATAATAAAATGTGGAAAAAGTAAAGGGGGGGGGGGGGCCTCTCCTGGGGACCATCACCTTAACGTGGTGGAGAGGTTTGTGTGCCTCTGTGAACCTGAGGGCTGTATTGCCTGGAACCTTGTGTTCCTGGTAGGGTCTCCCATTGCAATTTGGTCTCAGGCGAGGGGCCAGACAAAGAATGGTCCCAAATACACCTCATGGACAAGCGAGGAAGAAGAGTAGATACCCGGCCCGGAGGAAGCCCGGGGGCCCCTGCTGGAGCCAGGCCCAGGAGGAGGAGCCGTCAGCGAGCGCCTTGTGGCCGGGCTTGCCGCGGAGCCCGGCCGGGCACAGCCCGAAGAAGCAACGTGGAAAACACCATCACCGTCTCAACTTCTCCGTCCCGTGGGCTCACCACCTGCGGGAAGAACCAATGGGGTCGGGTGCGCTGCCAGAAAGGTGGTAGTGAAGGTAGAGGGTCTCGACGGACCAGACCTGGGTGGCAGAGGCTGGCTTTGGGGACGTGGAACGTCACCTCTCTGGGAGGGAAAGAGCCGGAGCTTGTGCGGGAGGTGGAGCGCTAGCAGTTGGATCTGGTGGGGCTTACCTCTATGCACAGCCTCGGCTCTGGTACCTCAATCCTGGACAGGGGTTGGACTCTATTCTTCTCCGGAGTGGCCCAAGGTGCGAGGCGCAAGGCGGGAGTGGGGATACTTATAAGTGCCCGGCTGAGTGCCTCTATGTTGGAGTTTATCCCGGTGAATGAGAGGGTCGCCTCCCTACGCCTGCGGGTCGCGGGGGGGAAAACTCTGACTGTTGTCTGCGCCTATGCGCCAAACAGTAGTGTGGAGTATTCGGCCTTCTTGGAGACCCTGGATGGAGTCCTGCATAGGGCTCCTGGTGGGGACTCCGTAGTCTTACTGGGAGACTTCAACGCACATGTGGGCAATGATGGAGACACTTGGAGGGGCGTGATTGGGAGGCACGGCCGCCCGGATCTGAACCCGAGTGGTGGCTTGTTATTGGACTTCTGTGCTAGTCATGGAATGGCCATAACGAACACCATGTTCGAACATAAGGATGCTCATAAGTGTACTTGATACCAGAGCACCCTGGGCAGAAGGTCAATGATAGATTTTGTAATCGTGTCATCGGATCTGAGGCCCTATGTTTTGGACACTCGGGTAAAGAGAGGGGCGGAGCTGTCAACTGATCACCATCTGGTGGTGAGTTGGGTCAGGTGGCCGGAGAAGCCTCTGGACAGACCTGGTAAGCCCAAACGTGTGGTGCGGGTGAACTGGGAACGTCTGGAGGAGTTCCCCGGTACGGGAGGCCTTCAACTCACACCTCCGGCGGAGCTTCTCTTGCATCCCTGTGGGGGCTGGGGGCATAGAACCAGAGTGGGCAATGTTCAAAGCCTCCATTGCTAAAGCCACGTCTGAGAGTTGTGGTCTCAAGGTCTTGGGTGCCTCAAGGGGCGGTAATCCCCGAACACCCTGGTGGACACCAGGGGTCAGGGGAGCCGTCCGACTGAAGAAGGAAGCCTACCGGGATATGTTATCCCGGGGGACTCCGGAAGCAGTTGCAAGGTATCGGCAGGCACGGAGGACTGCAGCCTCGGCGGTGGCAGAGGCGAAGCAGCGGGTGTGGGAGGAGTTCGGAGAAGCCATGGAGAAGGACTTTAGGCTGGCACCAAAGTTCCCAAAGCGAAAGCTGTGTCCGGGTTCTCGGCAGTAAGTTAAACTCGTTTCCGGTGAGGGTTGGTCTCCTACAGGGCTGCGCTTTGTCACCGATTCTGTTTGTATCATTCATGGACAGGATTTCAAGGCGCAGCCGCGGGGGAGGAGGGCTGCAGCTTGGTGAGCTTGGGATCACGTCACTGCTTTTTGCGGATGATGTGGTACTGATGGCGCCATCAGCCTGCGACCTTCAGCACTCGTTGGATCGGTTTGCAGCCGAGTGTGAAGCGGCTGGGATGAAGATCAGCACCTCCAAGTCTGAGGCCATGGTTCTCAGCAGCAAACCGATGGAGTGTTTACTCCAGGTAGGGAATGAGTCCTTACCCCAAGTGAAGGAGTTTAAGTATCTTGGGGTTTTGTTCTCGAGTGACGGGAAAATGGAACGTGAGTTGGGCCGGAGAATCGGAGCAGCGGGAGCGGTATTGCAGTCGCTGGATCGCACCGTTGTAACCAAGAGAGAGCTGAGCCAAAAGGCAAAGCTCTCAATCTTCCGGTCTATCTTTGTTCCTACTCTCACCTATGGTCACGAAGGATGGGTCATGACCGAAAGAACGAGATCACGGATACAAGCGGCCGAAATGAGTTTCCTCTGGCGGGTGGCTGACTTCTCCCTTAGGGATAGGGTGAGAAGTTCAGTCATCCGGGAGTGACTCGGAGTAGATCCGCTGCTTCTTTGCGTAGAAAGGAGCCAGTTGAGGTGGTTCGGGCATCTAGTTAGGATGCCACCTGGCCGCCTCCCTAGGGAGGTGTTCCAGGCACGTCCAGCTGGGCGGAGGCCACGGGGCAAACCAAGGACCAGCTGGAGGGATTATATCTCCATGCTGGTCGGGGAGCGCCTTGGAATCCCCCAGTCAGAGCTGGCGGATGTGGCCCGGGAAAGGGAAGGATGGGGGCGGCTCTCTGCTGGAACTACTACCTCCGCGACCCGATCGGATAAGCGGACGAAGATGATGATGATGATGATGAAAAGTAAAGGGGTACGAATACTTTCTTGACACATCTTGAGTGTGCACGTGAGTTGGTGACAACTTTTAGTCGCTGGTGTATGGCGTCCGGGGCTGGAAACGTCAGAGGTTTGTGTAACCTCATTGTGCTGGAGCAGCTGGAGAATTCGGTTCCTCCTCGTATTGCCACATTTGTTTGTGAGCACAAAGTAAAAACAGCTGCTGAGGCGGCTGTGCTAGCAGACGAGTACGTTCTGACGCTAAAGACAAACTTTGAGAGTTGTTGCCCTAGTGACGGGGATGGGTGAGTGGCTCAGCCTCCTGGTGGGAGGGAGAATTGGACAGGTCGGCCCATTAGGGACGTTGGGGGTGGGCAGGGCGACGATCGCGCTTGCCGGGACCTGGACAGCGTGTTTCAAGGATCGTCACAAAGAAGGCCATTGGAGAGCAGAGGGCCGGGCTCTAGCGTTCCATGCTCGACGAGGCGAGGGTGAGGCCTGCAGCGTTGGCGGCTCCTGTTTTGGGCAGCAGTTTGGCTGGGGTTGGTGCCAGTCCCTTGGCACACAAACAGTGTCATACTGCTAGGGCTCCTTATGAGGCATTCATTACAGATGGTTTTGTGCCTCTTGTGGGTGGTGACAGCAAAGAACCTGTGAAAATATTACGGGACATGGGGGCTGTCATTGGATTCGTTCATACTCCAGTCTGTCCTCCCTTTTTCAGCAGATACGGCTCCAGGTGACTCCCTTCTTGTGCGGGGAATAGGGTTGAGTGTGATGTCTGTCCCGTTGCATAGGGTGGTGTTGTCCTCTGGCTTTGTGCGGGGGAAGTTGTCATTGGGGTTCGGTCGACGTTACCAGAGGACGGGGTTACGTTGGTTCTTAGAAATGGCCCCACGTGAGGTCTTCCAAATTCAACAGGGCACCACGGTAACAAACCCTTTGTCGACGTTTGGTGATAAAGTCACAGAAGCAGGGGTCTAGCTCAGGTCTCACAGCCATAGTTAGGATCTTGTTTATGACGTTGGTATGGTTAACCCGGTCAAAGGCCTTACTAAAGTCTCGAGCTACTAATGAAAAGACAAAACCAGGTTTGTCCATGTTTTTAAACAGGTTGTCAACAAAGCTTAAAAGGGCATGAGTAGTTGACTTGCCCTTCAGACTACCAAACTGTCTGGGGGTCAAATGTGATGCGTGCTTTGCTGAAGACTGCCCCGGGGTCATAGGGGGCTCGGCAGAAGTGGAAAGGAGAAGACAGGCTGTGCGACACCGGTCTCCCCAGCCCAACAAAGTCCCGGTGGACCAGCAGATGCGGGGGTTATGATGAGCCAGCAGGGGGTAGCCAAGGACCACGGATAGGTTAGGCGAGTGGATAACACGGAGCTGGATGACCTCCTGGTGCTGGAAAGCAGCGTGCAGCTGGACAGACCTTGTAATGTTCTCCACAACTTCAGAGCCCAGCCCACGTCGATCCAACACCACCAGAGGCAGAGACCACTCAAGAGCCCATTCCCCCTCCATCCAACGCCACCACAGGCAGAGACCTCTCCAGAGCCCAGCCCCCGTCCATCCAGAGCCCAGCCCCCGTCCATCAAAACGCCACCTCCGGCAGTGACCACTCCAGAGCCCAGCCCCCGTCCATCCAACTCCACCACAGGAAGAGACCGCTCCAGAGCCCAGCCCCTCTCCATCCAACGCCACCAAAGGCAGAGACCGCTCCAGAGCCCAGCCCCCGTCCATGCAACGCCACCACCGGCAGAGACCGCTCCAGAGCCCAGCCCCTGTCAGTCCAGAGCCCAGCCCCCGTCCATCAAACGCCACCAGCGGCAGAGACCGCTCCAGAGCCAAGCCCCCGCCCATCCAACGCCACGACCGGCAGAGCCCGCTCCAGAACCCAGCCCCTGTTCATCCAGAGCCCAGCCCCCGTCCATAAAACGCCACGACCGGCAGAGACTGCTCCAGAGCCCAGCCCCTGTTCATCCAGAGCCCAGCCCCCGTCCATCCAACGCCACCACAGGCAGAGAACTCTCAAGAGCGAGGCCCCTGTCCATCCAACAACACCACAGGCAGAGAACTCTCAAGAGCGAGGCCCCTGTCCATCCAGAGCCCAGCCCGCGTCTATCCCACGCCACCACCGGAAGAGACGTTTCCAGAGCACCAGCCCCCGTACATCCAGAGCCCAGCCCCCGTCAATCCAATTCCACCACCGGCAGAGACCGCTCTAGAGCCCAGCCCCTCTCCATCCAACGCCACCACAGAAAGAAACCTCTCCAGAGCCCAGCCCCCGCCCATCCAACGCCACCACCGGCAGAGACCGCTCCAGATCCCAGCCCCCGTCCATCAAGAGCCCAGCCCCCGTCCATCCAACGCCACCACAGGCAGAGAACTCTCCAGAGCCAAGCCCCCGTCCATCCAGAGCCCAGCCCCCGTCCATCAAAACGCCACCACCGGCAGTGACCGCTCCAGAGCCCAGCCCCCGTCCATCCAACTCCACCACAGGAAGAGACCGCTCCAGAGCCCAGCCCCTCTCCATCCAACGCCACCAAAGGCAGAGACCTCTCCAGAGCCCAGCCCCCGTCCATCCAATGCCACCAGCGGCAGAGACCGCTCCAGACCCCAGCCCCTGTTCATCCAGAGCCCAGCCCCCGTCCATAAAACGCCATGACCGGCAGAGACCGCTCCAGAGCCAGGCCCCTGTCCATCCAACAACACCACAGGCAGAGAACTCTCAAGAGCGAGGCCCCTGTCCATCCAGAGCCCAGCCCGCGTCTATCCCACGCCACCACCGGAAGAGACGGCTCCAGAGCACCAGCCCCCGTACATCCAGAGCCCAGCCCCCGCCCATCCAACGCCACCACCGGCAGAGACCGCTCCAGAGCCCAGCCCCCGTTCATCCAACGCCACCAGCGGCAGAGACCGCTCCAGAGCCCAGCCCCCCTCCATCCAACGCCAATACCGGCAGAGACCGCTCCAGAGCCCAGCCCCCCTCCATCAAACAACACCACAGGCAGAGACCGCTCCAGAGCCCAGCCCCCCTCCATCCAACGCCAATACCGGCAGAGACCGCTCCAGAGCCCAGCCCCCCTCCATCCAACAACACCACAGGCAGAGACCTCTCCAGAGCCAAGCCCCTCTCCATCCAACACCACCACAGGCAGAGACCTCTCCAGACCCCAGCCCCCGTCCATCCAACGCCACCACCGGCAGAGACCGCTCCAGACCCCAGCCCCTTTCCATCCAGAGCCCAGCCCCCGTCCATCCAACTCCACCAGTGGCAGAGACCGCTCCAGAGC
This sequence comes from Aplochiton taeniatus, assembly GCA_017639675.1. Classification (NCBI taxonomy): domain Eukaryota; kingdom Metazoa; phylum Chordata; class Actinopteri; order Galaxiiformes; family Galaxiidae; genus Aplochiton; species Aplochiton taeniatus. Next base: position 1,744,193 of record CM030190.1, read on the forward strand.
CCAGCCCCCGTCCATCCAACGCCACGACCGGCAGAGACCGCCCTAACCGCTGCAGAGGCATGTTGTTGCGCCACGCCCACGTCTCATCCACGAAGCTCTCTGCTCCTCCGGAATCAACTAATGAAAAGACAAAACCAGGTTTGTCCATGTTTTTAAACAGGTTGTCAACAAAGCTTAAAAGGGCATGAGTAGTTGACTTGCCCTTCAGACTACCAAACTGTCTGGGGGTCAAATGTGATGCGTGCTTTGCTGAAGACTGCCCCGGGGTCATAGGGGGCTCGGCAGCAGCAGGAAGGAGAAGACAGGCTGTGCGACACCGGTCTCCCCAGTCCAACAAAGTCCCGGTGGACCAGCAGATGCGGGGGTTATGATGAGCCAGCAGGGGGTAGCCAAGGACCACGGATAGGTTAGGCGAGTGGATAACACGGAGCTGGATGACCTCCTGGTGCTGGAAAGCAGCGTGCAGCTGGACAGACCTTGTAATGTTCTCCACAACTTCAGAGCCCAGCCCACGTCGATCCAACACCACCAGAGGCAGAGACCACTCAAGAGCCCATTCCCCCTCCATCCAACGCCACCACAGGCAGAGACCTCTCCAGAGCCCAGCCCCCGTCCATCCAGAGCCCAGCCCCCGTCCATCAAAACGCCACCTCCGGCAGTGACCGCTCCAGAGCCCAGCCCCCGTCCATCCAACTCCACCACAGGAAGAGACCGCTCCAGAGCCCAGCCCCTCTCCATCCAACGCCACCAAAGGCAGAGACCGCTCCAGAGCCCAGCCCCCGTCCATGCAACGCCACCACCGGCAGAGACCGCTCCAGAGCCCAGCCCCTGTCAGTCCAGAGCCCAGCCCCCGTCCATCAAACGCCACCAGCGGCAGAGACCGCTCCAGAGCCAAGCCCCCGCCCATCCAACGCCACGACCGGCAGAGCCCGCTCCAGAACCCAGCCCCTGTTCATCCAGAGCCTAGCCCCCGTCCATAAAACGCCACGACCGGCAGAGACCGCTCCAGAGCCCAGCCCCTGTTCATCCAGAGCCCAGCCCCCGTCCATCCAACGCCACCACAGGCAGAGAACTCTCAAGAGCGAGGCCCCTGTCCATCCAACAACACCACAGGCAGAGAACTCTCAAGAGCGAGGCCCCTGTCCATCCAGAGCCCAGCCCGCGTCTATCCCACGCCACCACCGGAAGAGACGTTTCCAGAGCACCAGCCCCCGTACATCCAGAGCCCAGCCCCCGTCAATCCAATTCCACCACCGGCAGAGACCGCTCTAGAGCCCAGCCCCTCTCCATCCAACGCCACCACAGAAAGAAACCTCTCCAGAGCCCAGCCCCCGCCCATCCAACGCCACCACCGGCAGAGACCGCTCCAGATCCCAGCCCCCGTCCATCAAGAGCCCAGCCCCCGTCCATCCAACGCCACCACAGGCAGAGAACTCTCCAGAGCCAAGCCCCCGTCCATCCAGAGCCCAGCCCCCGTCCATCAAAACGCCACCACCGGCAGTGACCGCTCCAGAGCCCAGCCCCCGTCCATCCAACTCCACCACAGGAAGAGACCGCTCCAGAGCCCAGCCCCTCTCCATCCAACGCCACCAAAGGCAGAGACCTCTCCAGAGCCCAGCCCCCGTCCATCCAATGCCACCAGCGGCAGAGACCGCTCCAGACCCCAGCCCCTGTTCATCCAGAGCCCAGCCCCCGTCCATAAAACGCCATGACCGGCAGAGACCGCTCCAGAGCCAGGCCCCTGTCCATCCAACAACACCACAGGCAGAGAACTCTCAAGAGCGAGGCCCCTGTCCATCCAGAGCCCAGCCCGCGTCTATCCCACGCCACCACCGGAAGAGACGGCTCCAGAGCACCAGCCCCCGTACATCCAGAGCCCAGCCCCCGCCCATCCAACGCCACCACCGGCAGAGACCGCTCCAGAGCCCAGCCCCCGTTCATCCAACGCCACCAGCGGCAGAGACCGCTCCAGAGCCCAGCCCCCCTCCATCCAACGCCAATACCGGCAGAGACCGCTCCAGAGCCCAGCCCCCCTCCATCAAACAACACCACAGGCAGAGACCGCTCCAGAGCCCAGCCCCCCTCCATCCAACGCCAATACCGGCAGAGACCGCTCCAGAGCCCAGCCCCCCTCCATCCAACAACACCACAGGCAGAGACCTCTCCAGAGCCAAGCCCCTCTCCATCCAACACCACCACAGGCAGAGACCTCTCCAGACCCCAGCCCCCGTCCATCCAACGCCACCACCGGCAGAGACCGCTCCAGACCCCAGCCCCTTTCCATCCAGAGCCCAGCCCCCGTCCATCCAACTCCACCAGTGGCAGAGACCGCTCCAGAGCCCAGCCCCCGTCCATCCAACGCCACGACCGGCAGAGACCGCCCTAACCGCTGCAGAGGCATGTTGTTGCGCCACGCCCACGTCTCATCCACGAAGCTCTCTGCTCCTCCGGAATCAACGAAGGCGCTCACAGAGACCTGCATGCCCTTTCCCCAAGACACAGAAGCAGACAACACCAAGCCAGATGGAATTATCATAGTGGATACGTGACTACTGCTCACCTGTCTCCCCTCCCGAACTGATGAGACCTGCCGTTGTCTGAACAGCTGGGGGCAACGGTCCCGGAAGTGGCCTTGGTCCCCGCAGTAAAGGCAGCGTCGCTCCTTCATCCGACGATCCCTCTCGGTCGTCGACAACCGGGAACGACCCACCTCCATGGGCTCTGCCTGGGCAGATAGCCGCTCGGGGTTCCTGGGAAGGACTGCCGTTGTCGACGCCGTTCCCACCGACGCTTGTTGACACGGTGACCAGCGTCTCCAGGTCCTCGAAGTCGCCTCTGGCTGCCAACTCATCCTTTATCTGCTCGTTCAACCCACGGTGGAACGAGGGGACCAGCGCAGCAGCCGTCCACCCACTGTCCACCGCCAACCATCAGAATTCGATCGCGTTGTATCTGCCAGACTACGCGACCCTTGCCGGATGTCGAACAGGCGTGCCGACGCCTCAGAACCACTGCAGCGTTGGTGGAAGGTTCGCCTCCCGAACTGATGAGACCTGCCGTTGTCTGAACAGCTGGGGGCAACGGTCCCAGAAGCTGCCTTGGTCCCCGCACAAAGGCAGCGTCGCTCCTTCATCCGCGATCCCTCTCGGTCGTCGACAACCGGGAACGACCAACCTCCATGGGCTCTGCCTGGGCAGATAGCCGGCTGGCAGCCAAAGATGTTGTTGCACTGAAGAAGAAAGCTGCGGGTGACCGTCATATCTCTCCGGGGTGGGAAGGCTCACCTCCCGTCCGGGCAAAGTTGCTGCTCTGGGTGACGTTTGGAGGTCCCGGCCTCGAGGGCGGAGCACCAGCCAGCGCCGCCTCTATGGCCGCCTGGACTGCGGGGAAACTGTGAGACGCTCCACAGCTTGGGGGAGGGCTTGGACTCGCCCACCCAAGGACTGTAGTTCCTCATGCTGCCGCCCGACAGCAACAGCCTGAGCGCAGCCACGTCCGCTGGGTCTATGGCTGGGTCTCTCATTCTGTCGGGATGCAGTGGCAGACACGGGCTGAGACCCACACGCAGACACTTAGGTGTTAAACAAGTGAAGTGAATATGATGCACGGGGGTTCTTTAATCGCAGTCTTGAGGAAACCAATAACACAGGAACAGGAAGTGTAATGACAGAACAAAGAAACAGAACAGGGAAAGGAACTTATATAGGGACCAGGTAACAAGATAATTGAACACAGGTGAAAACAATGGGACAGGTCTCAGCCCGGAGCTGTCCGTGGAACTGGCCTACGTCCCAGCCGGGCCTGACAAGATTTGTATTACATGTTATTGTTTGCCTTGTAATTGCCACGAGCCATCATTTTAAAGAAAAGTGATATTTAAAAACAAGCTTGTTTTTGCAGTAATCTGATTTTTATATGAATCTCTGTGAAAGTCAGTACAGGCATTTGGTACAATATAGTTTAAAAAAATTCAAACAATGCTTGTCTTTTTCATTTCAACAATTCTCTTCTTTTTGTTTTGTTTGCTTTGTTCGTTAACAGTTAATCTTTGTATTTTGTTCTGTTAATTCAAAAACACAGAAAGAAATATGTATAATTTACAGAAACATTGTTATAAGGAAATCACTATTTATTTTTTATGGAGTATGTTGTTTTTACTGTGGCAACACACAATGTTTAACTGACAATAAGGTCAGACAACTCCAAGCTGTACCAGCACTAATTACAATGAAATCAGTCTGTCTATTCTACTTATTTCATTTCTATAATTCGGTTAGTTCATTTTCTCGCCACCTCAAACATCTTCAACCAATGAAATAATCACATTCATTTTTTTAAGGTAAAGCATGTTTTGTAACACAACCTGTGTAGGATAGTGTTGAAATAATCATATATTTACATAGTATGATTTGGGTCCCGAACCAACTGATTAGACATCGATGTACCAGTATTCCTAGAACATGCGTAATATGATTATGTCACTATAATAACCGATAAGGCAATCCATAAACAATACAAATCATAATATGTAAATGTGTGATAATGATGTACTCTTCTGTGATTTGATAGTTGTTGAAGGGGTTTGTCTCAACAGGTAGGTGTATGAGGTGTATAAAGGCCTCTGATTGTCAGATTGGGGGTGGATCTCTTTAGATCCCCTTTAGTTCTCGCTGTCTCCATTATTTCTTTATCTCTGGTGGGTTGTTGTGTTGTATTGTTGGGGATGTTGGACAAGCCTTCTGATGAGCAGCTCTGCTACCCAGGCTCTAATGTATCATGTATCAGGGTACAGGTTAGTGTAGGGGCTAAGGTTGGCCTGTATATGATGTTTGGGGGTAACGTACTAGTTAACATTGTGGGGAACTCTGTGGTCATCCTGAGTATTGGTCATTTTAAACAGCTGCACAGCCCCACTAACATGCTGGTCCTGTCTTTAGCTGTAGCAGATCTGCTGCTGGGTGTAACTGTTGTTCCCTTCAGCATGACACGGACAGTGGAAGGCTGCTGGTTCTATGGAGACACATTCTGCAAGCTCCACTTTGGCACTGACCTGTTCCTCTGCTCTGTCTCCATCTTCCACCTGGTCTGTATCGCTGTGGACCGCTATGAGGCTGTGTGTAATCCACTGCGCTACTCCAACAACATCACCATGGCTGTGGGTACATTCATGGTGTTAGCCTGTTGGGTATTGCCTACACTTAACTATGGCCTGTTATATTCCAAAAACAATGTGCTAGGTCTGAAACAGGTGGAATCTATAAATTGCTTGGGCAGCTGTAATGTGATGATTAACTCTCTTTTTGTTGCTATTTACTCCTTGCTATTCTTTTTTTTGCCTTGCAGTGTAATAGTTGGCTTGTATACCAAAATATTTCTGGTGGCTGAAGAACAAGTGAGAAAGATTGAAGGCATTAACCAACTTGAGAATGCAAGGGGAGTGCCTTCTAAGCCATCAGAGCACAAAGCCGCTAAGACTCTGGGAATTGTAGTTGGGGTATATATTACATGTTGGATTCCTGTCTTCCTTTTCTCATTTATTTATGCCTACACCGACTTGCAAATACCGGCAATCCTCTTTGACGTATTTTACTGGCTTGCTTACTTTAACTCTACCATGAATCCAATCATCTATGCTTTGTTTTACCCGTGGTTCAGAAAATGTTTCAAACTGGTTTTCAAATTGAAGATATTCAGCCAAAATTCATCAGATATGAATCTCTTTTACTAGTTGATCTGAATCTGAATGGTCTTTGTATAACATAATTCCTTAGAATTTGTTTAAACTGTTTAATCAGCTTTGATTTCAGCCAGTTGGATAAGTAAACTGATTTGATAATTAAGGCATGGTTAGAGATTCTGACTTATGGGTCATTTCTGCATCTGCCCTTTAAAAAGAATACCCATGATTGAATATTCAAATCAGACGAGGGTTCGACTGAAATTCTAATGTTTAGTGTACAGTAGAGTATTTAGTTTGGTACTGAATCCATATAGCCTTATTGTTTAGAAACAACAATATGCTGCAGAGTGTTGCATGCACTAGCCTTCTTACTCAAACTACCAGGAGCGTAGAATTTAGCAGGGACGGTAGGGACATATCTTTACCAGTATCCAGTGGCTGCTGAATTGCAATAATTTTGATCCAAATCTTTGAACGTAACCACCTTTGTCAACGGTTAACAGATCTCGTTCTCTGCTACGAGTCCCGCCTCCCTTACCATATCTTGATTGGCGTTGCCGTTTCTTGCTGTTGCTACATGGCTGGTAAGAAGCGTGGAAGCTCAAAGCTCTGTGAACTAGAAGCGCAGCGTCCTAGGCCTATTAAAGAACAATTATAGGTCTATTTTAAGAACAATTATATGCACAAATATGAGGGGCAAATCACGTCTTGTATTGATTCAGTAAGGGTCGGGACAATAGGGCATTTCAATTTAAAACGTGTGTGTGTGTGTGTGTGTGTGTGTTGCAATCAAGCCAATTTGCTGATAGTCTAAGCCTAAGTCAGAATTGTAGACAAAAAAAAGAAAGGTGGATATTCAGAGCTACTTTACAACAAGTGAAAGTTAAGTCACTTAAAGAAAATATTTTCTCAATTGCTAATGTGTAGAGTCAACAATAATGGTAATACTCATAATATAACATAATATAATAACTCATACATGTTTTTCTTCACTGTTCATTATGGCATGCATCAATTTGTTATTTTGTCAGGAGACAGAAGTGACCATGTAGGAGCTCAGAGAGACAGAGGAGAGGCAGATGGAGAGGCAGGGTCACAGGTGAGGTCAAATAATGAATTGGTGATATGTTAGAACTTAGTGACATTTAGTGACAAGTGTTAGGCTGATGATGTAGGCCTACTGTTTAACAATGGTTCATCAATGTGTGTTTTACAGGGTCGCGGGGGGGCTGGAGCCTATCCCAGCCAACACAGGGCGTAAGGCAGGGTACACCCTGGACAGGACGCCAGTCTATCACAGGGCCAACACATATAGGGACAAACAACCACTCACACTCACACCCTATGGGCAATTTAGAGTCACCAATTAACTTGCATGGTTTTTGGACTGTGGGAGGAAACCGGAGTACCCGGAGGAAACCCACGCCGGCACAGGGAGAAACATGCAAACTCCACACAGAAAGGCCCTTAGGTCAGGTGGGGTTGGAACCCAGAACCTTCTTGCTGTGAGGCAACAGTGCTAACCACTGAGCCACCGCGCTGCCCTCCTGGCAGTAACTGATTATAATATTAATATTTTGTCTTCACTTTAGGTATTGCACCAGTGTTTTCTTCCATTGTCAATATTATCACATATGTTGGTTTCTTTTTGTGAAATATAGTTAAACAATTTAGAGTGTGAACGTAGGTTGTTGATTTATGTCAATGATTAAGCTATAGTGTTCTGATGTCAGCAGTCATGTTGCAAAGAGTCAATGGCATTTATTAACTACCCCCCTTTATATAATTAATGTCATTCTGTGAAAAATAATAAATACAGAACTTTGTTCCCTTTCATTTCTTCTGAATCATCAATCACTGTGTTTGTGATTATGAGGGGTGGAAGTAACAATGATGTAACGATTATTGAGAGATAACATAGAGCTCCGCCTGAGCTGTCCCCGGTCCTGGAGCGTGTGGTCAGGGCCGTGTGACCCCGGCTGGGTAGTACGGTGCTGGAGGGTCACAGTGTGGGCTCCGGAACCACAAGATGATGAAAAGGCAAGGGAATTGAACAAACAGAGGGATATAAATGGAAGTGAGTGAATGAGTGTTGTGATGGGAAAAATGTAATTTAGCCTTTACTATGAAATGTTACTCTGTGTTTTTCCTATGACTTCAAACAAAGTTCCCCTTTGTTAGTTAGATTGAACCCTTGGGGTTCATCTTTTCACCTAACAGTCATCACAAGTGACTTAGTGACTTATAGGTTTGTGTATTCTCCCTGTTTAGGTAAGATAAGATGTCAGACTTGAGGACCGGTCAGCCAGATGGCATTATTTATTGCCCTGTGCAATAGATTATTTGACCTAGGGAGGTCCGAGAGATAAGAGATGCTGACTGCAATTGCACTAAATCAACATTCCTAAGGAAGCGTGTATATAAGGGACGTTAGGGGGTATTGTGATTTTGTGCGCACCAGTTATACATCCTCATTTTGTATGACTTTAGACTCCAGGTAGGGTTGTCTTTTTATCTGATCAGTTTTATTTTGTTACTTTGTGGTTGATATATTGTATATCAAATCTGTTACCTTTTTACTCATCTCCATTAAAACCACTAAAAGCAAGCGGACGTTATTTCTCAAAGTATTTCATTATTTCGATCTCACTGGAGTGCGGAGACATAAAAAATCCGCGACAGTGTATGACTGGGTTGAGCATGATTACCGCGACTGCCTTGTGTGTACCTTGTACTCTGTCATTACGGAGATTACCGGATTACCATGGACATTATCAATAAACTGTAACTTTCACCTGCACATGTCTCTGCCTCAATGGATCCCGCGTTACAGAATCATGCTCCTGAACAGGAGGCAGCAGGTGAGGCCAGTGTTCGCAACGCAGTAGAGGCTCAGGGCGAGCTCCTGCACCAGCACGGCAGTTACGGCAACTCGGCAGAGCCATGGACGAAGTGCCCCGAAGGCTATCCCAGAGGAATGAGGCATCACCACCCAGTGTTCCCGCAGCTCCGGTTGCTCAGGCAAGACTGCCCAGTGATCCCCGTGTTGCGCTTCTAGAGAAGTACGATGGAACACCCACCAAGTGTGGGGGTTTTCTGCTCCAGATTGCGTTGTACTTTGCCCATTGCTCTGGGGAACAGGGCTCGGACCGCGCCCGGATCGCCACCGTTGTCTCTCTCCTCACCAGGCGGGCCCTGGAGTGGGCCGCCGCTACCTGGGAGAGCGTCAATCGGGAGGGGTTGAGTTACGCGGACTTCCTGGTCCGTTTCCGCGCTGTTTATGATCACCCAGCGGAGGGCCGACACGGCGGGGACCGGCTATTGGAGCTGACACAGGGGGTACAGACAGTGGCTGAGTACGCGCTGGTTTTCCGCACCACGGCGGCCGCGTGCGGATGGAACGATGCGGCGTTGGTGACGCTGTTTCGTAGGGGGCTCTGCGAGGAGGTACAGACAGAGCTGGCCTGCCGGGACGATAGCCTGGACTTGGACGCTCTGATCGCCACGGCGATCCGGCTGGACAGCTTGATCCGCCAGCGTCGCCGCCGACCTCGCTTCCCGGTCCAAAGGGGGTCACTTCCAGATCCTGAGCCCATGGAATTGGGTAGCACACGCCGCTCTCTACAGGGGAAAGACGACGTCGGCTCCAACAGGGGCTCTGTTTGTACTGTGGGGAGGCGGGACATCGAGTCGGAGAGTGCCCAGAACGCCCGTCTGGGTCCCGAGGCGGGACAGGACGATGGGGTCCGCTTCCACCCCCACCTATGGTGAGTTTACCGTTTCCTTCCATCTCTGTTGATCCGGTGCATTTGTCCGTTTCCCTCCGTGGGGGCTTCCCAGCTGTCTCGTTTCCCGCGTTGGTGGACTGTGGAGCAGCGGGCAACTTTATTGATGGCGAGTTTGCTCGGTCTCTGCGTCTTCCCCTCCGGCGTCTGGAGATTCCCATTTCGGTCCAGGCCCTGGACGGACGTCCACTCGGTCAGGGTCAAGTAACCGAGTGCACCGAACCCCTGGAGATCACGGTCGGGGCCCAACATCGCGAGAGCCTTCCGTTTTTGGTGATCCAGTCCCCCGGGCACAAGGTGGTGCTCGGCCTTCCCTGGCTACGGCTGCATGACCCGACGGTCTCGTGGAGCACGGGGCGGATTACGGCCTGGAGCCCACGGTGCCAGAGGGAGTGCCTGTCCGTGGGGGTTCGTACGACCTCGGTGGAGAGTCCTTCGAGCGCCGTCCTACCCGACGTTCCTATGGAGTACCAGGGTTTGAGGGAGGTTTTCTCCGAGGCAGGTGCCGCTCGCCTACCGGCTCACCGTTCCTGGGACTGCGCGATCGACCTGCTTCCGGGGGCTACTCCTCCCCGCAGTCGGATTTACAAACAGAGGGATATAAAGGGAAGTGAGTGAATGAGTGTTGTGATGGGAAAAAGGTAATTTAGCCTTTACTATGAAATGTTACTCTGTGTTTTTCCTATGACTTCAAACAAAGTTCCCCTTTGTTAGTTAGATTGAACCCTTGGGGTGTAGTTTTAATCTGGAGTACCAGAATACAGAACATAAATACTTCGTTCCATAACAACCCAGAAACACGGCAGGACCACCCCGACCAAGAGGACGTCCCCGTGGGCGAGGAGCAGGACGAGCCCGGTGGACGTCCATGATGAGGTTTGAAAACCCCGCCGATGCCAGGGAGGTGGAGGCCCTATTGAAACCCTGCGCCGAGGCCTCTTGGAGATAGCGCTCCATGGACTGAGTCTCCGACTCTGAAAGAGGAAAGGAGAAGTGGCTCCAGGCAGCAGGTCGATGGCACAATCCCAGGAACGGGGAGCTGGGAGGCGGGTGGCTTTCTCCTTGGAACACACCTCCCCCAGATCCCAGTAAACAATAGGAATGTCTGGTAAGGCGGAGGTTGACGAGCTGTCCACCGTCGTAGTTAACACAACAAGGGAGAGACGGATACCTTGGCAGTAGGGTCCCCAAGCTGTTATCTCCCCCTTGGCCCAGGAAATGGTTGGGTCGTGCTGTTGCAGCCAGGGGAGACCCAGCACCACCTTGTGCCGGGGGGACTGGACCACACGCAGTGAAAGGCTCTCGTGATGCAGGACCCCTACTGTGATTTTCAGGGGCTCTGCCATAAGGGTGACCACCACCGGCAGTGGTCTTCCGTCCAGGGCATGGATGGGGATGGGAGCACCCAAGGGCCAAAGAGTCAAATGAAGGGTCCTGGCAAAGTCCTCATCAATGAGGTTCCCTGCTGCTCCAGAAACCACCAGTGCTGAGAAAGAAACGGAGGAAAAGCTGCCTCTGAGAGTGATTGAGTCCTGAAAAGCTTCTGGGGAAATATGGGTTTTGTGAAACTCACCCCTTGGTGCAGAGCCAGGCCTGGTGGCGGGGTGTTTCCCCTGGCTCTGGTGGGTCGCATAGGACACTCTTGTTATCAGGTGACTCCATCCGGTCCGATCACATAGCCGAGGAACGGCGTGGACGTCTGATGGAACTCGCACTTCTCCTTTTGATGTGGTGGGCAACTGGCGGCTGGTCCTGAAGTTTGATGAGAGGGACCCGGAGGCTTTTGTTCCGTTGTTTACGCCAGTGGCGGTCGCTAGGGGGTGGCCGGAGGCAGACCGTACGTTCATGCTGCAATGCGTGCTGACTGGGAGAGCTCAAGAGGCATACGGTGCATCCGGAAAGTATTCATACCCCTTCACTTTTTCCACATTTTATTATGTTACAGCCTAATTCCAGAATGGAATAAATACAAATACGTTCTCAACATTCTACACACAATACCGCATAACGACAAAGAGAAAAACGTTTTTTTGAATTTTTAGCAAATGTGATATTTAATTTTTTTATTTTGAATAAGTAAGTACTTGATAAGTATTCACAGCCTTTGCTGTGACACTCCAAATTGAGCTCAGGGGCATCCCGTTTCCACTGATCATCCTTGAGATGTTTCTACAACTAAATTGGAGTCCACCTGTGGTCGATTCAATTTATTGGACATGATTTGGAAACGCACACACCTGTTTATATAAGGTCCCACAGTTGACAGTGCATGTCATAGCACAAACCAAGCCATGAAGTCCAAGGAATTTTCTGTAGACCTCCGAGACAGGATTGTATCGAGGCACAGATCTGGGGAAGCGTACAAAAACATTTCTGCAGCATTGAAGGTCCCAACGAGTACAGTGGTCTCCATCATTCGCAAATGGAAGAAGTTTGGAACCACCAGGACTCTTCCTAGAGCTGGCCGCCCGGCCAAACTGAGCAATCGGGGGAGAAGGGCCTTGGTCACTGACTCTGACAGAGCTCCAGCGTTCCTCTGTGGCGATGGGAGAACCTTCCAGAAGGACAACCATCTCTGCAGCACTCCACCATCCACAATCTACCATCCCTACAGTGAAGCATGGTGGTGGCAGCATCATGCTGTGGGGGTGTTATTCAGCGTCAGGAACTGTAAGACTAGTCAGGATGAAGGGAAAGGTGATTGCAGCAATTTTTATTTTTTTTATACATTTGCAAAAAATTCAAAAAAACTTTTCTTACTTTGTCATTATGCGGACTTTAGGTGTGTAGAATGTTGAGATTTTTTTGTATTTAATCCATTTTGGAATTAGGCTGTGACATAATAAAGTTTGGAAAAAGTAAAGGGGGGGGGGGGGAGGAATCTCCTGGGGACCATCACCTTAACGTGGTGGAGAGGTTTGTGTGCCTCTGTGAACCTGAGGGCTGTATTGCCTGGAACCTTGTGTTCCTGGTAGGGTCTCCCATTGCAATTTGGTCTCAGGCGAGGGGCCAGACAAAGAATGGTCCCAAATACACCTCATGGAGAAGCGAGGAAGAAGAGTAGATACCCGGCCCGGAGGAAGCCCGGGGGCCCCTCCTGGAGCCAGGCCCAGGAGGAGGAGCCGTCAGCGAGCGCCTGGTGGCCGGGCTTGCCGCGGAGCCCGGCCGGGCACAGCCCGAAGAAGCAACGTGGAAAACACCATCACCGTCTCAACTTCTCCGTCCCGTGGGCTCACCACCTGCGGGAAGAACCAATGGGGTCGGGTGCGCTGCCAGAAAGGTGGTAGTGAAGGTAGAGGGTCTCGACGGACCAGACCTGGGTGGCAGAGGCTGGCTTTGGGGACGTGGAACGTCACCTCTCTGGGAGGGAAAGAGCCGGAGCTTGTGCAGGAGGTGGAGCGCTAGCAGTTGGATCTGGTGGGGCTTACCTCTACGCACAGCCTCGGCTCTGGTACCTCAATCCTGGACAGGGGTTGGACTCTATTCTTCTCCGGAGTGGCCCAAGGTGCGAGGCGCAAGGCGGGAGTGGGGATACTTATAAGTGCCCGGCTGAGTGCCTCTATGTTGGAGTTTATCCCGGTGAATGAGAGGGTCGCCTCCCTACGCCTGCGGGTCGCGGGGGGGAAAACTCTGACTGTTGTCTGCGCCTATGCGCCAAACAGTAGTGTGGAGTATTCGGCCTTCTTGGAGACCCTGGATGGAGTCCTGCATAGGGCTCCTGGTGGGGACTCTGTAGTCTTACTGGGAGACTTCAACGCACATGTGGGCAATGATGGAGACACTTGGAGGGGCGTGATTGGGAGGCACGGCCGCCCGGATCTGAACCCGAGTGGTGGCTTGTTATTGGACTTCTGTGCTAGTCATGGAATGGCCATAACGAACACCATGTTCGAACATAAGGATGCTCATAAGTGTACTTGGTACCAGAGCACCCTGGGCAGAAGGTCAATGATAGATTTTGTAATCGTGTCATTGGATCTGAGGCCCTATGTTTTGGACACTCGGGTAAAGAGAGGGGCGGAGCTGTCAACTGATCACCATCTGGTGGTGAGTTGGGTCAGGTGGCTGGGGAAGCCTCTGGAAGGACCTGGTAAGCCCAAACGTGTAGTGCGGGTGAACTGGGAACGTCTGGAGGAGGCCCCGGTACGGGAGGCCTTCAACTCACACCTCCGGCGGAGCTTCTCTTGCATCCCTGTGGGGGCTGGGGGCATAGAACCAGAGTGGGCAATGTTCAAAGCCTCCATTGCTAAAGCCGCGTCTGAGAGTTGTGGTCTCAAGGTCTTGGGTTCCTCAAGGGGCGGTAATCCCCGAACACCCTGGTGGACACCAGGGGTCAGGGGAGCCGTCCGACTGAAGAAGGAAGCCTTCCGGGATATGCTATCCCGGGGGACTCCGGAAGCAGTTGCAAGGTATCGGCAGGCACGGAGGACTGCAGCCTCGGCGGTGGCAGAGGCGAAGCAGCGGGTGTGGGAGGAGTTCGGAGAAGCCATGGAGAAGGACTTTAGGCTGGCACCAAAGTTGTTCTGGAAAACCATCCGGCACCTCAGGAGGGGAAAGCAGGGAAGCATTCAAGCTGTATACAGCAAGGATGGGACGCTGTTGACTTCTGTGAACCTGTGAAAATATTACGGGACATGGGGGCTGTCATTGGATTCGTTCATACTCCAGTCTGTCCTCCCTTTTTCAGCAGATACGGCTACAGGTGACTCCCTTCTTGTGCGGGGAATAGGGTTGAGTGTGATGTCTGTCCCGTTGCATAGGGTGGTGTTGTCCTCTGGCTTTGTGCGGGGGAAGTTGTCATTGGGGTTCGGTCGACGTTACCAGAGGACGGGGTTACGTTGGTTCTTAGAAATGGCCCCACGTAAGGTCTTCCAAATTCAACAGGGCACCACGGTAACAAACCCTTTGTCGACGTTTGGTGATAAAGTCAGAGAAGCAGGGGTCTAGCTCAGGTCTCACAGCCATAGTTAGGATCTTATTGATGACGTTGGTATGGTTAACCCGGTCGAAGGCCTTGCTAAAGTCTCGACATAGGTTAGGCGAGTGGATAACACGGAGCTGGATGACCTCCTTGTGCTGGAAAGAAGCGTGCAGCTGGACATGCCTGGTAATATTCTCCACAACTTCTTGTTATTCCACGCCCTGTCTTCCAGGGCCCAGCCCCTTTCCATCCAACGCCAACACCGGCAGAGACCGCTCCAGAGCCCAGCCCCTGTCCATCCAATGCCACCACAGGCAGAGACCTCTCCAGAGCCCAGCCCCTGTCCATCAAAAGCCCAGCCCCCGTCCATCCAACGCCACCACCGGAAGAGACCGCTCCAGAGCCCAGCCCCCGTCCATCCAACGCCACCACCGGCAGAGACCGCTCCAGAGCCCAGCCCCCGTCCATACAACGCCACCACTGGCAGACACCGCTCCAGAGCCAAGCCCCCGTCCATCCAACACCACCAACGGCAGAGATCGCTCCAGAGCCCAGCCCCTGTCCCTCCAGAACCCAGCCCCCGTCCATCCAATGCCACCAACAGCAGAGTCCGCTCCAGAGCCCAGCCCCCGTCCATCCAGAGCCCTGCCCCTGTCCATCCAACGCCACCAACGGCAGAGCCCGCTCCAGAGCCGTGTCCCTGTCCTTCCAGAGCAATTCACGTCAATTCAACGCCACCACCGGAAGAGACCGCTCCAGATCCCAGCCCCCTTCCATCCAACGCCACAACCGGCAGAGACCGCTCCAGAGCCCAGCCCCCATCCATCCAATGCCACCACCGGCAGAGACCGCTCCAGAGCCCTGCCCCTGTCCATCGAGGGCCCAGCCCCCGTCCATCCAACGCCACCACCGGCAGAGACCGCTCCAGAGCCCAGCCCCCGTCCATCCAACGCCACCACCGGAAGAGACCGCTCGAGAACCCAGCAACCCGTCCATTCAACGCCACCACAGGTAGAGACCGCTCCAGAGCCCAGCCCCTGTCCATCCAGAGCCCAGCCCCAATCCATCCAACGCCACCACCAGCAGAGAGCGCTCCAAAGCCCAGCCCCTGTCCATCCAGAGCCCAGCCCCCGTCCATCCAACTCCACCACAGGCAGAGACAGCTCCAGAGCCCAGCCCCCGCCCATCCAACGCCACCACAGGCAGAGACCGCTCCAGAGCCCAGCCCCCGTCCATCCAACACCACCACCGGCAGAGACCGCTCCAGAGCCCAGCCCTCGTCCATCCAACGCCACTACCAGCAGAGACCGCTCCAGAGCCCAGCCCCCGTCCATCCAACCCCACCAGAGGCAGAGACCTCTCCATGCCCAGCCCCCGTCCATCCACAGCCCAGCCCCCGTCCATCCCACGCCACCACCGGCAGAGACCGCTCCAGAGCTCAGCCCCCGTCCATCCAACACCACCACAGGCAGAGACCTCTTCAGAGCCCAGCCCCCGTCCATCCAACGCCACCATTGGCAGAGACCTCTCCAGAGCCCAGCCCCTGTCCATCCAGAGCCCAGCCCCAGTCCATCCAACACCACCACAAGCAGATACCCTTCCTGAGCCCAGCCCCTGTCCATCCAGAGCCCAACCCCCGTCCATCCAACGCCACCACCGGCAAAGACCGCTCCAGAGCCAAGCCCCCGTCCAGCCAATACCACCACAGGCAGAGACCTCTCCAGAGCCCTCCCCCCGTCCATCCACAGCCAAGCCCCCGACCATGCAACGCCACCACCGGCTGAGACCGCTCCAGAGCCCAGCCCCCGTACATCCAACGCCACCAAAGGCAGAGAACTCTACAGAGTCCAGCCCCTGTCCATCCAGAGGCCATCCCCCATCCATCCAACGCCACACCGGCAGAGACCACTCCAGAGCCCAGCCCCCGTCCATCCAACGCCACCACAGGTAGAGAACTCTCCAGAGCCCAGCCCCTGTCCATCCAGAGCCCAGCCCTTGTCCATCCAACGCCACCACCGGAAGAGACCACTCCAGAGCCCAGCCCCCGTCCATCCAACGCCACCACTGGCAGAGACCGCTCCAGAGCCCAGCCCCCGTCCATCAAACGCCACCACAGGAAGAGACCGCTCCAGAGCCCAGCCCCCGTCCATCAAACGCCACCACAGGCAGAGACCGCTCCAGAGCCCAGCCCCTGTCCATCCAACTCCACCACTGGCAGAGACGGCTCCACAGCCAAGCCCCCTTCCATCCAACGCCACTACCAGCAGACACCGCTCCATAGCCAAGCCCCCTTCCATCCAACACCACCACCGGGTGAGATCGCTCCAGAGCCCAGCCCCCGTCCATCCAACACCACCAGAGGAAGAGACCTCTCCAAAGCCCAGCCCCCCTCTATCCAACGCAACCACAGGAGGAGACCACTCCAGAATCCAGCCCCCGTCCATCCAACGCCACGACCGGCAGAGACCGCTCCAGACCCCAACCCCTGTCCACCAAGAGCCCAGTCCCCGTCCATCCAACGCCACCACCAGAAGAGACGGCTCCAGAGCCTAGCCCCCTTCCATCCAACGCCACCACCAGCAGAGACCGCTCCAGAGCCAGGCCCCCGTCCATCCAACGCCACCACCGGCAGAGACCGCTCCAGAGCCCAGCCCCCGTCCATCAAACGCCACCACCTGCAAAGACCGCTCCAGAGCCCAGCCCCCGTCTATCCAACGCCACCACCGGAAGAGACCGCTCCAGAACCCAGCCCCCGTCCATCCAACGCCACCACAGGCAGAGACCGCTCCAGAGCCCAGCCCCCATCCATCCAACGCCACCAACGGCAGAGACCGCTCCAGAGCCCAGCCCCAGTCCATCCAACGCCACCACAGGCAGAGCCCGCTCCAGAGCCCTGTCCCTGTCCTTCCAGAGCCCAGCCCACGTCAATTCAACGCCACCACCGGAAGAGACCGCTCCAGATTCCAGCCCCCTTCCATCCAACGCCACAACCGGCAGAGACCGCTCCAGAGCCCAGCCCCCATCCATCCAATGCCACCACCGGCAGAGACCGCTCCAGAGCCCTGCCCCTGTCCATCGAGGGCCCAGCCCCCGTCCATCCAACGCCACCACCGGAAGAGACCGCTCGAGAACCCAGCCCCCGTCCATCCAACGCCACCACCGGCAGAGACCGCTCCAGAGCCCAGCCCCGTCCATCCAACGCCACCACAGGCAGAGAACGCTCCAGAGCCAGGCCCCCGTCCATCCAACGCCACCACCGGAAGAGACCGCTCCAGAGCCCAGCCCCCGTCCATCCAACACCACCACAGGCAGAGACCTCTCCAGAGCCCAGCCCCCGTCCATCCAACGCCACCATTGGTGAGTCTCTCAGGTAGAACGATGTAGTTTTAATCTGGAGTACCAGAATAAAAAACGAATTCTTAGAGTAAGAATAACTGGGTAAGTGAGTCTAGGAGGTGACACTCAGGTGGGTACAAACAATAATGCCCAACAGACTCTGAAACCAGGCATCTTAAATACAGAACTCACGTGCGAACAGGTGAAAACAATGAGGCCCATCAATACACTGGTGATGTGGAGCCCTCTGGTGAAGATGTGTGCGTGACAGTACCCCCACCCCCCCGGCCGCGCGGCTCCAGCCGCAGGACGACCCCGACCAGGAGGACGTCCCCGTGAGCAGGACAGTCAGGAAGAGCCCGGTGGAAGTCCAAGGATGTCATCCCTCCTGACCCAGGATCAATCCTTCGAGCCGTACCCGTGCCAGTCCACCAGGTATTGAAGGCGCCCCCCGTCTGGACCCCAGCAAGGCCCTGACCGAGTAGGTGGGAGTGAAAAGAATGAACCTGCACACTGGTCTGGTCTGTGTATATATATTTTTTACCTTTTCAGGTTGCAGTTTTGGTGTTCCACAGCACAGAGTTGTGATCACTATGGGTGGTAGGATTAATGGACACATATATAGGGCACCTATGTTTGTCACAATCATATTAAGAACAGCCTTGCCTCCTCTAGTGTTGTCCTTATCTACCTGTGTGAGCATGTTTCCTCTACACAGATCAGATAGGTCAAGTCTGTTAAAATCCAAAAGTTCATCTGGGACCATAATGTCAGTCTCAGGGATTTAAGGTTGAATAATTCCAAAAGTAGTTTGGAGATGGTCATGGTGGGATGTATTTGGGGGGGGGAATAAACCACACATAGAACAATAGCAGGTAGAGGTCTGGGTAGGCTGTGGGGTCTAGTCCACCTTCAAAGGCATTCAAGTTCATCTGGCACTATGTATTCAGTGAGCTGTATGCATGGTGTATCGGCCTTCTCATATAGAGCAACACCACCACCTCTCCGTATCATTCTATGCTTGGAGAACACATTATAGCCGTCAACATCAAGCATGGAGGTGGGGTGAGCATCAGACAACCATGTCTCAGCGACAGCTGCCACATCAACATTGTTAGCTAGGATGGTAGAATGGAACTCATCCACTTTGGTAATCAGGGCCCTAGGGTTACACATAAATATACTTGGTACTCTGTTGGTTTTTGTAGACTGAGCATTTAGTAATTCCATACGCACAGGCAACAATGAAGCAGCGGATTTCATGTAATACTAACAGAGGCACGACTGCTACAGTTTTTTGTAGTGTTGGGGAGTTCTATAAAAGTTTTCAAAGAAACTTTCATCGAGCAGCTTGTCTCTAACAGTGGTTATATACTATGGAGGGTAAAACTATTAAAATTGTGCTAAATTATATTCCAGAATACTTTTCCAAATATTAGTTATTTTAATAACTAAGATTTTTTATACAAAGAAAATGAGGCTATGAGTCCCATCAGTAACTTTCACTTTTTTATTTCCCAATTTTTAAACCCATTACCAGTGGCAACCAACTCAATAGGGGTAGTTTATTAGGAACAGTAATATCAGACATTTGTAACATATAACATGTTCACAAGAGGAGTTGAAAGAATGTGCATTAGCAGAATATAACAGCATGATCAGTGAATTGATAACAAGTATTATAAGTCGTATAATCTTAAATAGAGTGTGCCAATTGTTACTTTGTCATATGGAATACAAAACTGTACACCAACAGTTTCAGGATTTTTCATTTGGAAAGCAATCCAGTCTCTGATAAGTCTGTTGGTAAGATTTTAACCTGGAAT
The DNA here is from genome assembly GCA_017639675.1 of Aplochiton taeniatus. NCBI lineage: Eukaryota > Metazoa > Chordata > Actinopteri > Galaxiiformes > Galaxiidae > Aplochiton > Aplochiton taeniatus. The sequence continues at coordinate 1,763,741 of CM030190.1, forward strand.
GATCAAAGTGTACCAATTGTTAACTTGCCTTATTAAATTTCAATTCTTACACCTATAGTTTCAGAAATATTCATTCAGAAAACAACTTTGTCTTTGAAGAGTTTGTTTGAAAGATTTTACGGGAAAATATCAATGTTAATGCCTTTCTAAACCAAGTGTAAAAAAATGCATACACCAAAGGATTCACAGTAGAATTCAGGAATCCAACCCACACCAGTGTTTGAGGCACAACTGGGGGAGTGGAATAATTGATAAAGGGATCAATAACATAACAGACAAAAAAGGGAGTCCAAAAGGAGAGAAACACCCCCATGATGATAGCAAGCGTTTTGGTGGCTTTACCCTGGGATTTTTCAGCTCTAGCAGAGCTCTGACACTTTGTATTGTGTATTCTGCGTGCTTGCCTTTGGGCTACTAACAAGATCTTGAGGTAGATGCTGAGCATGATGATTCCTGGTAAGTAAAATGAGAATATTGTTGATAATGTGCTTGATATTGCACTTTGAAAAAAAATACATCTCCCTTCACATGCAATGTGAGCATAATAAAAGTTTTCAACTCCTATTAAATGCAGATTCAGAAAGATCATCCCAAAGCCCAAAATAAAAGAAAAAACCCAGCTTATGATGATCATGATGAGAGTCTTATGAACAGTTATCTTACTTCTATATTTCAGAGGTTGACAAACTGCATAGTATCGTTCAATAGAAATGAAAGATAGATTTATAATTGAGGCAGTGCACAGCATGAAAGTTGAGCTTTGAAATATTTTACAGAACAAATCTCCAAGGTACCAGCAGGTTTCCACATATTGAATCATAGTAGGAAACATGACCAGTATCCCCAGTAAGAGGTCAGCCACAGCCAGAGACAGCACAAGATAGTTAGTTGGAGTGTGAAGCTGTTTAAAGTGAGCAACGGTGAGGATGACTAGAAGGTTTCCAAATACTGTGAGGGCTTCAATAGCCCCGAGCATCACATATAGAAGAATCCGGACAGTTAAAGGATACACTGTCTTGAAACAAGACCCATTTCTGCCCTCGAAGCAAAGCAGTGCCTCCATGCCCCTAAAACAGAGAAATGAGTAAAGGTTAAAATCACACATCCTTTTAGCTTAAACATTAAAATGATAAAAGCAATGCCAAAGATTATAAAAAATCTACTTGGCACATAACAGACATCTTTATAATGTACTGTATTTAACACAAACCATGCTAGGTCTTCACAATGAGATGGTTATTTTCTGTGGTTTACATCATTCCTGTTAAAGCAGACTTACCTCACACTATGTGTCGGTTAGACGTCTTGAGGTCACAATCCGCTTTATTATAATAAGCACCACGTGGTCAGATCACACGATCGATATCCTTTGTATCGTATGCACGCTAAGTACACACTTTTACGCCCCAAAGAGATGGGATGATGTCATTGGTTCAAGACGATACAGGTTAACCAAAAAAACAAAAACAACCAAAAAAAAGCAGCTCTGTCATTTTAGAGAGTTTGGTCTTTTTGATAGAAACGTCTGCATTTCTCTAGCAGGGGTTGAAATCATGGATAGTTTGGCCTCAATTCTTATAGTACTAGCATGCCTGATTTGGCTATACGGGGGATAATATAATAATTAAAACAATGTATATACTAAATTCTCTGTGTTACACACAAGTTTACCAAGCACTATTCCAGGGATAACCCTAACCCTGATTCGGTCTATGATGGAAATTGGGCTATAGTATTCATCAACCAAGGAAACCTCAAGTGTGAATATATATTCTACTCTGTAAATATGAATCAAAGTAAAGGCCAGCATGTTGAATACCGAAAGGCAACGTTCCCAGGTCCTCCGTTGTGCTCTTCAGGAAAGGTACAAACAGAAAGCATACACTGTTCTGTTCCCCATTAGAACGATGATAAAACTACCCAACTTAGAGGATATTTAGCATCTTACCCTGGGTGTAGCGCTCATTATATAGTACAATTTCTGTACATTGTCCAGTTCAGGACAATGTACAGAAATTGTACTATATAATGAGCGCTACACCCAGGGTAAGATGCTAAATATCCTCTAAGTTGGGTAGTTTTATCATCGTTCTAATGGGGAACAGAACAGTGTATGCTTTCTGTTTGTACGTTAAGTATAGCGCAATGTTAAAGAAACACGATTCCATTTTTAGATGTAGGTTCTTAATAGCGCTTGTCAGGCAGATCTGCAACCTCCAGGATGTGAGCGATAGTCCACAACCATGTTCTCCATTACAGAGGTTAAGAACTGTAGTAGTTTGAACTTTGACCTCACATTTGACAACTGCTTTACTGTCCAGCACCATTGTGAAGAAACTGTGATTTATTTTGCATAAACGCCAGGTGTACCAGACGCCTAAGCAGTGAACTTAAATCCTACTATGGCTGCAATCAGAGGTCTCATGCACCCAATTATTTAAGAGGGAGCACAGTTTCACAACTCCCTCTACCACATGCCGCCGTAGCGCATACACAACACTACGGATTTGATTTCAAACCGTTGTCTCAAACAATTGAGAGGGCACGTGCCCCCTCAGTGTGAATGGTTACGATGCCTCTGGCTGCAATTACATTTCATTGTCCATTGCCGTGGTTTAAATCACCTCATACTGTTAGAAGACCTGCCTAAAGATGACAGTTGGTCTGATATCCAGCACCACCGTCAACAAACTGATTCATAACAACAGCCATGTGTACACAACAGGACAATGTCCATGAGGTCATCAGGTCTGGGCATGACAGAGATCCAGACTGCCTCTTTGTTTGGTCAGTCTATGTCTTTGGCCAAAGGCAGCCAGTTGTTATAGCTTTGCCTGAGGAACTAGGCCAGCTGGAAGGGCAATATTGAAGAGACAAATTATCTTTATTTTTTATCATTATAAAGTAAATACAGTCATTTAAACATGTCATGTAACATATTATATTCATAAGATTGGCCCCAATTCATCATCTGTGGAATAACAAATATTTTTGACATTTGTCATAAGTTGTTTGCTGTCTCAAGTCTGATGCAACCGTGCTATACCAATTAGAGGTGTGAAGTAGTGCTTTTGTTAGGTTCATATGTTGTTGCTACCGGAGACTAAAGACCCCCCCTTTCTTTTCACACCTGGCTGGAGTGGGAACTCATTAGTGCTCTCACTGCCTCACAGTTCCCACCTCCCAAGCTTCTGCCTCCTATGCCCCTGAACAGTTTGATAGCTTTAGAAATAAACTAATACAGATCATTCACAGTTTAACTACCTATGTTTGACCATCAAAAGCTATGTCATCAACAATAGTCTGATATTTTATGATTAAAAAAAAGTGTATTTTTGCACTGAGAAACACTTGGGTTGTAAACAAAATCATACTCTTTGTAAGAACACAAAGTGCAGCTTAGATAATGTGACAAACAGCTAACAGCTTATGTGCTAATTAGAGAAACCCACAGCTTCTAAACATGAACAAGTAAGGCGTAAAGGTTGCATGATTGATTCATATGTTATACCATTCCAATACAATTGCTGAATCTGCTTAGACATTGTAATGTACATGAATTGAGGTCATTTGTTTTGACCCTTAACTTCAGTAAACAGGCTTTATGGTTATCACCTGCATTATTAAGAAGGACATGTACCAGCTTTAACACTTTATATTGATGAGACTCTTTGAGTGTTGTCCTTCGCCGTAAGTTACGGAGGGCCAAGAAAGTCATCCTGCAACACCAAAGACCTTAATGACGTGTCACATCCAAACACACATTTGCTGTCGCCTACATACCTCTAACCAGGTGTCTGGGTAAGAACCCTCCCTCTGAAGCCCCAGCAGCTACCACGTGGCTAATAGTTGTGTCACTAATACACATTAGGATACTTGATGAAAACATGTCTTGGTGCAACATAATACACCTTTCAAAACATTATTTGAGACTATTACACTATTTGTAGTTCCCTGACAGTTTCCTTTCTAACTGTAAAATGACCTGTGAATATCTGGAAGTACAGATATACAGATGGTAACAGAAACACTAACATACTTTAAAAGGACCGGAATGAAGGATTTAATTTTTATTTCTATTTTCCTTTAGAACATTTTTTTTCCTCCACAGTGAGGATTTGAAATACATCAAAATCTTATGTTTCTGTTGGCTTTGAACAGTTGGAACTTACTTTTCAGGACAGGTTAAGCCAAAACAAACCAACAGTATTGGCTTATACAAATAAGTACATATAAAAACTATTTATTAGATAAATTACAAATAAATGAAAAAAAAATATTATGCCTTTGTTTTTTCAGGATATGGGCATAACAAATTGATTTCCATTTAACAGTCCCTGGACTGCAAAGCATCTTCATGGATGCTGATGTCCCTGTTCAGAGCTGAGGTTTGAGCAAAGAACACACAGCTGGACTATGCCATCCCACTAAACTGAAGGCCCTGCCACACACTAGGCAGCTGAACGGTTTGCCTACCACATGAATCCTCTAGTGATCGTTCAATTCCAGTTTTCTGACAAAGGCCTTAGGCAGAACAAACGAGACACAGAGTCGGTTTCTCGTCCATGTGATCCCTCATATGATGAGTCCTCGTGCTGTTCCCTTTTGTTACAAACCATGCAATGATAAGTCCCCGTTCTCTCCACTTCGAGTTATCCTTTATTTTTGTGCTGTGCTATTTAGTTAAAAACATACATTGAGATGCGTTTCAAAAGATTTAGTCATTTACGTACCTTATTATTACATTACTTTATTTTAGCAGACACTTTTATCCAAAGGTGAAAAACACATACTTGTGAGCTGTTTTTGACAAGTAAACCCATAACATTAAAAACAAAACAGTTCGTAAGTTTTTTGGGTACTTTTGTCGCCCTCCGGTGGTTGAATTTAGCAAGTGGTTGCCTCTTTACAGGCCTCTGACTTTTGATTATTATATAAAATGTGATTATATCTCTCTGTCATTGTGGGTGCCTGATCTGTTTAGCATTGTCAGAGGCAAAGTTTTTAAAGATGCGTGTGGTGTGAAGTGTATTTCTTTCCTTTGACAAATGATAGGATAGGGGCCTACAACATTCTAGGAACAATACATGACTTTTATTGCAAAGGAATGAAATTAAAAACACCACTTTACCCTCACAGTACAGTACATCAACAGTGCGAACATTTCTCAGAATGAATGCACAAACGTGGATTACTAAATTCCCTGGTGAAAACGCGTACAGTAAATTTGAGATTAGATCGTTTATCTGAACACTTCATCGTGATCAGGCTCATGCTGAAAAAGACTGCTGATCAATAAACGCAGGACGCACCGTTTGTTTTGGAATAGTTCTTTTTTCAGCTGCAGCTTCCATTAGTCTCTCCTTGATTAGCACTCGGTCAAGCGTCAAAGATGTATTTTCGACATTGTTGAGTATTCTAATGGGAAATGACACTAAGATTCATTTTTAACAATTTAAACAATTGTTTAGTTAACATTAACCACCAATGTTCGGCTCATCTCCCGTGGGGCATCTCACCGGATATCTCCGTGAAACGAGCTTTATAGGGTTGATCAATTTGCACACAAAGGGTGACTTGTCTTCTCATCTGGAAGTTCCCTTTGCATCCTTCGGTGACCTGTGGTGACAAGGGATCCATTGTTTAAACTGTTTACACTTCTCTGGGGATTGATTACTAGTCTGATACTGAAAGCAGGTACCATGGCAAGTTGAGTTGCACTATAGGTAGCTCCCCATGCGCGTATAAAGTTTATAAATCCTGTGGGAAACAATGTAGGCCTATAAACAATACTCTAACTTAGGAAGTTGTGCTTGTGTTCAAAGTCCTTCCACCTCGTATTCCACCATATAGGGATTTTCATTATTGATGGAGCGAGGAGTGTACGTTTACAACAGTCAGTAACTGCTTACTTCCTGCCTGACGAACTAATAGGAGGAAATGGTGGGGTTAGGCTCTGGCGTTTGTTTCAAAATAAAAGTACGGAATTAGACAACCAATTTAACGAAGAAGTGGGTCTTATCTGGAACAAGCCCGGGCATAGCGATTGTATATGCGTTTGGGTGTCAGCATTTGATCTCCAACTCTCTCGCCATGGGTTCCTGTGATGGATCAGAAGATATACCAGATGAGTGGGGAAGCATAAGTGATGCAGAAATGTTAAGTTTGAAGTCGGAACATCTCGGTAAGTTTTGTTTGTTTTACACTGTAGCTACCTACGTACACAACGAATAGTAACGTTACTCCGATAACAGTCAGTCATTTCCTTTTTTTTTTTTTAAAGCCCCCGCAACTTCATCTGAGGGTCACAGTAGCCATTGTGAAGGCCAGCTACCAAATATGCAGCAGGATGCAAGTCACAATACACGTATTGTTAAAGCAAGGTACACTTTATTTTTCCTCTTCAAATCCAGACGATTTTTCACTTCGGTGAAGTTTACATAATAATAATAATAATTGAATAAGGGGTTCTTTGTTTGTGTCTGTTGGTCTAAAGTTTCAACAAGCTGAAGAGAGAGCACATTCCAAAGCTGTCTGTCCCCATCAAAACCCCAATGGAGAGGTTCTTTAAAAAACACCTGCAGGTTACAAAACTATGTGATCAGAACTGGTGTGAGATAAAGATGGTCTACGGCTTCATCAGACCTAGAGAGAGGAGACTAGAGATGCAGAGAGCTGTGGTCACTACTGGGACCAGCATTCATATTGCCAGAGGTAGGTCTGGTACCTAAATAAACCGTGTTTCACATATTGCCAGCCCAGAGTCACAATATGTTCAGAGTGGTGCAATTCATTCAGAGCAAACGATAAATAATAAAACAATTTTTTTTTTTAAATAAGACCATAAGTAAAACCAATAATCAATAGGGACTTGATTTTCTGTAACATTCTGCCAATAAATGTCCATGGTGATGTTAACTCTGCTGACCCTGTTGTGTGTGCTCTGTGGTGATGTTAGTCCTGCTAACCAATCGTTGTGTGTGCTCTGTGGTGATGTTAACCCTGCTAACCAATCGGTGTGTGTGCTCTGTGGTGATGTTAACTCCGATAACCAATCGCTGTGTGCTCTGTGGTGATGTTAACTCCGATAACCAATCGGTGTGTGTTCTGCACAGAGCTTGAGGACCAGCTGGATGCTGTTACAGTCCCTGTGTTCACCAGGGAAGATAGAGAGGCTACCAAGCTGCTCAACATGCTGCAGAAAATACAACACCTTCAAGCAGGTACAGCCCAACCTCATCTGGGGCAGAGAAAAGCACTATATAAAAAAAATGATTTATGATTATTAATATCCAGTCGTGGTGGAAATTAACCAATAGGGTAATTGAAATAAAAGCACATGTTAAGTTGAAAGTAATATGTTTAAAACGTGAGTGTGGAGCTGCCTGGCGCAGCTCACAGCATAGAAAACAGTCATAGATTTTCCAAGTGGCAACGCATTAAAGGAACAACTAAAGAATAAGTTCCTTTTAACTTTATCATCCCTTCACCTTATAATTATTTTCCAACCAAACCAACAAGTGACATATCTTGGTGCAGTTCAAAATCCTTTAGGGAAAATACCTGAGTATGTATTCTAATAACAGAATGGTCAGACGTTTCAAAGTACATTCCCACCCAATATTTAATCTTACAGAAAGCATAGGAGCAGTACTAAATACACAACGTATTAGGTTTAATGTTCACTGTACCAGACGTTCTCAGCAAGGGTGTCTTGGCCCACTAGGGGGCCTCAGAGAGTAACCAGCGGGGCCTTGAGGTGATGTTTATGTCGTAATGAAAACACAATTTAGTTACAATGAGACATCAGCCTGTGTTGGCTGCTGAGAGAAAGTGGCGCATTGCTATGTTATTGTACACCTTCGTTACTGACCAGAAAACACTGTATAAGTGTTCATATTTGAATTGATGTTATCTCCTCTGCATGTGTTCCAGGAAAGCGTGTGAGAGAGTTTCCAGTGTTTGGGATGTTAGAGGGAGTCTTCCTCTCAGGGATCGTGGATGAGCTGTGTCTTAATGAAGCAGGGGAACTGGTCCTGAGTGAACTGAAGACACGTTGCCAGAGATCAGCCCCTGGACCCGCACAGGCCAGAGGACATGCCCTGCAGGTCAGGGCACGTTAACACTTGGCCATAAGACTTGTGCGTTTGAGAATTTCAATACCAACTTCTGTCCATTTTGCCCTTTCTATTTCGTTCTTCTGTCTCGCTGTTTCTTAATATATTTCTCTCTCTTTACATTTTTCTCTTACTCTCTCTCTCCCTGTCTATTTCTTCCTGTCTGTCTTTGTCTCTCTCTCTCTATTTCTTCCTATCTGTCTGTGTATTTGTCTCTCTCTCTATTTCTTCCTGTCTGTCTGTCTCTCTGTCTCTCTCTCTCGATTTCTTCCTGTCTGTCTGTCTGTCTGTCTGTCTGTCTGTCTGTCTGTCTGTCTGTCTGTCTGTCTGTCTGTCTGTCTGTCTGTCTGTCTCTGTGTCTCTCTCTCTCTTTCTCTTTCTCTTGCCCACCACATCCCAGGTGGGTGTGTACAGGCTCCTGTTAGAGTCTATGATGGCTGGCGAGCTGAAGAGCGAGCAGTACACTCAGCCCCTTGGCCTGCGCTCTCAGAGGGCCCTCAGTGGCAGCATCCAGGAAGTAGCAGAGGCTCGTCACGTCCCCTCCTCCACCCTGGGCCAGCTCCTCCACCATCTCCTGGGGGCCCTGGCCTCCTGCAAACTCCCGCGTGGCGACGTGAAGTTACGCGTGGAGTACCTCCACCAGAGCTCTGGCGACCTCATAGGGGTCACGGAGGTAGCGTTCCAAGAAGCCCAGTTGAGGTCGGAGGTGAAAGGTCACCTGGCTTACTGGAAGGGGGAGAGAGAGCCCCGTGGGGTGGATATAGAGGACTCCTGGAAGTGTACGATATGTCCTTATGAGGACGCTTGTGAGTGGAGGAAGGACCAGGATGTGACTGCAGGGACAGAAAAGAACAAGAGAGCCAAGCTGATAGACCTACAGTAAAAAAACATAAAGATAAAAGTAGTTGTATTAGAAGTAAAAAAAAAATCCTATGACTGCTGATCACTCACCTGTTTCATTGTAGGAAACATCTGAAGAGAGTTGAGGTCATGCTTTGAGTGGTACAGTAGTCAATCAATCTAGCCTTTATTACAGACGCAAGGTCCAAATGCCAGATATCAGATAAAAAAAACACATACATACAGACATAAAAATGACATACAAAAACAAAGTCTGACTCAAACAGAGGAACTCTGAGATCTTTAAACATGCCTTAAAACCTAGAGGAAGCACAATGCACTTTTTACACACCTATTCACTTTCCCTCAATATATAGATATATTTTTTTATATATCAAAGTTGTTCTTTCACTTTCATCTTCGTTGGCAAAACATTCGTTAATAAATGATATCCTCAAAAAAAATCATAATTTATTTAGCAGGAAACAAATTTAGCTTGACTGCTAAAAGCTTAGGAAGGACTAGGCATATCTACTATCAATATGATTCATATATTTTTCATATTCATTCACTCTTTAGACATCAATCACTTAACTCTGCAGTTTTCATCTGTATATATTTCTTTAATGTTGTTTATTTACAAAAAGATACATTCATAGTTTGAAACATTGTTACCATTGTTAATCACCAAATGACTGGGGGTCCAACACAGTTCTTTAATTGTCTAATTGTGTGTGAATAACCAAATTATCATGTGGTGCACTTCTATTCATGAATTCTCTTCACTGTATATTTTATATAATCATTCCTGATTAACCATCATGTCGTGATTGAAGTAATGGTCATTTGATGTTTATGTTAATGAGTTATGCTAATCCATGATGTACTTATTAATAGATTTTTGTAAATGTTTAAACTGATACATTTTTAAACTTGTATCCTTTAATATTAAGCCTACAGATTGTGTTCATTTATATTTTTTGTGCTATACAGGAATTGTAATTGAGGTTTTGTCATGTGAATGCAGTAACCCACCTTTATCAAGTCATGGTGACCCTAGCCACTGATCTGTATTGAAGTGAAACTGCTGTTGCAATAGATGCCCACATGGTGGCAGCAAAGCATTAAACAGAATATTGTTCTTAGAGTAAATGCCCACATATCTTTTCTTGCAATTTCCTCAGAGTGTGATTGTAACAAATGTATTGAGTATTCAAATGTAGTCTACTGTGGGTATGGGTTATTTTGTCAATGATGATTGATCAAAATTTGGGAATATACCCAGTGCTAGCTTTTGTTGTGATTGCATGTGTAATAGTTCAAAAGCGTAGTACACACATTTTCAAAATCTTTATTCAGGAAACGACTTGGGCTTTTGGTTGCAAATATCTTGTCGATGACAGTACAAGCACATGGTTAGATCCTTTAGATTGTATAGATAATCTGTAGGCAGTTCCAAGCATGTACACCAGACTAATACTCCTTTAGGATTAAAACTACGATTTTAAAATAAATTCAAGCTCAGTGATAAATCATTGATATTATATAGAGAATGTGTAGACAGTTCCATTAGGATTAAAACTACGGTTTTCAAATCAATTCTATGCCAATTAGAGTCCTGAAAGCAGCATGAATCTGACGTATTTGATACCGCTATTTTTCTTCTCTGGAGAAAAAGTGTTGCCAAACAGTAAATCTAGGCACAGCCATTTTGTTAAAAGTAATTATTACCGTCCTACCCTCTCAGTGAGATGCTCTTACTATAAATGATCGTCAAGAAATCGACCAAAAACATGAAAAACCCAAGCACCAGTGAGGGAACAAGCTGCACTGCAAGGATCTCAATTGCACTCCTGCACTAGGAGTATAGCCTGTACTCTGTTGCTGTATAACCCTGGCAGATGGAGGGTCCATCTCGGCTGAGTGTTTGCTTTGCCCCCCCCCCCCCCCCCCCCCCCCCCCCCACCTGTTCAATTGGGACACTGATGAAGTTACTCCAGTCGTAATGATCCTAGTTCTGGCCTGTAAAAGCTCTGAAATGGCGGGGGTAGCAAAGTCAGAGTGCTCCTCGCAGAGTGCCCTTTGCACTGCTTTGGCAGACGGCCCTGTTGTCTAGATTTAGAGCCCATCCACTCGGCTCTAATGTGCCATAACTGGTCTCTCCTCTCCTCTAACCACATTTGTCCCATCTCAAAGCTTTTTTAAATTTCTTCATAAAACGGACTTTTTGACTTTCGATAACAGATTCCTGTAGGGAATTTCCATCCTATAGCTTCAACATCCCTCTTATCTGTCATTCTTCCTGGTCTCCAAGCTACTGGCTGTCATTACTGTTGCACAACCAGGAGTAACCAGGAATAACTTAACCTTTCCCTGATATATTTGAGGGATAAACAGGCAAACATGAAACAAACTTGCATCGCTAAAAGGCAAAACAAACGGAACATTTTCTTTCGCTTTGATGCGAGGCAACAAAAAATCAGTTTGTCTGCAAAGGATGCTCCCCGATGAATTGGAGTTCTCAACAGTAAGAAAGTTCATAGAAAAGACTTGAGATGTTATTGTAAAACGAGAGTACATTTGACTTTGACTAGACTAGAAGTGCAATAAGGAGCTCTCAACCCTCCAGCTATCATCAATACTTAAAGCCAGACTGTCTCAAACGTGACTTTCCCCCCGTGTCTTTAAATAATTAACAATGTACATACTGTATTTTTACAAGAAGGAAACTCAAAAAGAAATAAGACTGCACTGTTTGCCAGAGAGAGAGGCTACTGAAGTTCTTTGGCTCTGGTCCTTCATCAAAGATAATATAACATCTGCCGTTTCTTTTTTATATAATGAAAAACAATGCATAGTGGATTGTACTTGTAATATGGCATTTAGGGATGTAAATATATCACATATATTAGTTAGAGCTTTTACAGTGAGTCAGACCCCCTTCTCATAACAAATGTTTATTCTTCATCCGAGTGTTCCTTTTACAGCAGGCTTTGTCCCAGGGTTTTCCTGCGTTTTCTGGGAGTTGTGTCCACACCATTCACTCTCCTAATGAAGATGCTCTTATCGCGTGTAGCTCTGGGAGTCTGGAAATAGGATGCATGGACCATTAGATCAGGCTAATAGGACTGTCCCACTGGTCCATTACAGTACAGTACTTAGCTTAGTGCAGGAAGTATGCCATGCAGCTCACCTGATCCGCGCTGGATAAGACGTAGAGAATAGGATGAAGCAGGCCATTGCTGATATGTGAAATATGTCTGCCATTAAATGTACTATACTTAGTTTACTTAATTCAATACTAAAACATTTTCACACTAACATCAGTCAAGAGTATTTTTATGAAATACGTAAACAACAACAACAATATCCACAGGCAGATATACAGCACACATACACATAACAACAACAACAATAACAACAACATCCACAGGCATATATTCAGCCCACGTACACATAACAACAACAATAACAACAACATCCACAGGGATATATACAGCACACGTACACATAACAACAACAATAACAACAATATCCACAGGCATATATACAGCACACGTACACATAACAACAACAATTACAACAATATCCACAGGCAAATATACAGCATACGTACACATAACAACAACAATAACAACAATATCCACAGGCAAATATACAGCACACGTACACATAACAACAACAATAACAACAATATCCACAGGCATATATACAGCACATGTACACATAACAACAACAACAACAATATCCACAGGCATATATACAGCACACATACACATAACAACAACAACAACAACATCCACAGGCATATATACAGCACATGTAACAACGTGCAAAGCATTGTTCTGACGATATCCTTTCCTATTGGTGAAATATTTAGATTATTATTTTTTCTGATTCAATAAGGGCAGTGGCGACACCAAAAGGTTCAGGTATCGTTCTAGATTTGTGTGTGTGTGTGTGTGTGTGTGTGTGTGTGTGTGTGTGTGTGTGTGTGTGTCTGTGTGTATGCGCATGGCATAACGTTTGGAACTAGGATATAAAGTGTCTCTCGTGTTTGGGATATTTTCCATGTTCTCCTGGTCCTCGTGCTGCTGTCATGAATAGACTGAAAGTCTTTAACGAGAGGAGATGAACAAAAGGTTGTACACATGGACGGTAATAGCTTGTTATTCTATAACAAAAGATTAAGGAAGGGTTCATCGTGTGTGTGTTTGTGTTGATCAAGATAGAGCTTAAAGTATATACAAAGCGTAGGAATTCAAAGGCCGAGTATGGGCTTCTGTTCCTGGATCTGTGTTTGTGTGTGAGGATATTTAAGTGCTCAAAGTCGGAAAGGTTGCAGTGAATTTGTTGTTTGTTTGTCACCTGTGGGCTAATCAAATGGTAATAGTCTGCAGCTGTTGCAGTAGTGCATACACTTACAATCAATCCATTATTATTTGTCCTATGATTCATATGACTAATTGCATACAGCATGGTACGCTCTACAATACACAATGCTCTGTAGACTTAATCCTATTACACAATACAATCTACATGCTAGCCTTGTTGCTTTCTTTAAAGGAAAATCATTCTCTAATTGTGTATTTTTGACCTTATTCATGTTCGCATGTATCTTAAATCTAAAGTAAGGCTTGAGCATATATTAGTATAGCCATCAGCTATGCTAGATAGATAGATAAACCATTGGCTTCCTAGATAAGGTAATGTTAGCATGCTCTAATTCCCCTGATCATTTACTACACTGCAAACAATGCAATCTAAGCAAGACGACAATACAAGCAAATATCAAGCCAATATATCTCATATTTCTTAATATAAGCTAAATTATCTTCCTGAGATGGTCCTTTTGGACTATGTTACTTTTTTCCAAAAAGATTTCAAGATAATCTTTTTCCTAATCTATTGGCAGATAATTTTTCTTGTTTATTTGAGTTTATTTCTTATTTCAAGCATAACTATCTGCCAATGGAACAAGCAAAAATTATTATTATTATATATTAACTTGATACAAGATATTTGGTCACCTCACAAGTTTGTATAAGCTCTCATTCTGCAGCAAGACTCCTCCCCAACACCAAGTCCTGGAATCCCATCACCCCCAGCCTCCGTGCCCTGCACTGGCTACCTATAAAGCAACACACCCACCTTTTGATCCTGGCATACATCCAACAGTACGTCCTCAAGTGCTTTGGGTTTTGAAAAACACTGTATAAATTTAATTAATTATTATCATTATTATTTATCCTCTTAACTGAGCCTCACTTCCAACTAAACAATCTAACTGGCTATAGTTCATGTGTAGATTTAGTTCTTATTGAACAAAATGTAATGAAAATGAAAATAAAAATGCTAATGTCTCTTCAGGGCCTAACCTAGAAGTGCAATGAAGCTTACCTGTAGTTAGAACACAATAATATTATGATTAAGTTAGGACAGGTCCTCACAGGCTCTCAGTATAGAATGGTGAGATGTAATCGACACTTCCTGCTTCAACACATTCACGTCCGTTCACAGATTTAGACGATGATGATCGGTAATTGAGTCCTTGGGAATTGATCCTCGGCTTCCCTGTTTTAACCTCACGTCATTAAAGAGGTTTTGTGGGTGACTCAAATAACAAAATAATCCTCTCACATGTCTGTGTTTTCTGGCACACGCACACACACACACACACACACACACACACACACACACACCCTTTGATACAATTTCATAGTTTCCCCCCAGCGGCAGCTGCTGGATGCTTGAATTAATTAGCTATTTTTGGAGGGGTGATCTTGCCAGCCTGCCAGAGAAATGAGTGGGTGGAACGGGGCCAACGTCAAAGTACTTATGTGGCTTCTAGCAATGAGCCTGACACTCGACAATTCGCCGTGAAAGTAGTAAAGATCTTTCTCATTTAATGGCTGTTCCTTATGTATTTGTACCGTGTATCTTGAGTTTTTTTTTGTTACCTCTGAACGTGAACTTGTTTGTCCATTCTTGTGCTTCTGTTTCTATACCCTGACCCTGCTGATCTGTCAGCGTTTGATTGTTTATTACAAACTGCTTACTCAAACCTTTGGCATAGATTGTGTCTAGGCCTTGATTAGCACCCCGAAACGTAAAAATAAAGTTGATCGTTACTTTAGTATTTTGTTCTGAAACTTGTCTGGATGTATATCAAGTAAGACTATTCCAAGATTGTATCTCAATATAAGGATTGAGCTCAGACCACAAAAACACTGCTAAAATAGTTATACCAGAAGATACATTGTTTATAAAAACACTTGTTAAATTTAGATTTATTATCTGGCCCCATGTTGGATATGATATCAGTGTATTTGTTGGAGGCCATTACAAGATAAATTGAGCAGAATTTAGATAGCCTGTCTGCTAAATGTCCTCACTAATCACAACAGCCATAAAACAGCTTCCACATCACCCCACTGAATTTAAACAAGCGCCGAGGCATGGGCATCTTTGGCCTCTGCTTACCCCTTTTCCCTGAATTGAACTCTGGAACCACAAACACCAAATATGGCTCTACGGTCAAACACTCTCACCCTCTCCTTTCTTGCTTACTCGCCCCCAAAGCACAAATGACGCTCTCTCTCTTTCTCTCTCTTTGTGTGTTTCTCTCTTTCTATCTCTCTCTCTATCTCCCTTTGGACTTTCTCACTCTCCTAGACTCTTCCGCCCCTTTCTTCCATGATCCGATATCATGTATTTTCCCTCCCCAGGTTTATTTCTTCTCTCCATTCCTCGCCCCATCTCTGTTGGCTGGTCTCTGTAGCGCCGTCCCCTTCCTATTGCCCTGCTGTGTGTGACAGAGTGATCATGTCCGCCAGCCATTCACAGTCCCTGTCACAACAACAACCATCCTCCACCCTGCTGTGTGTGACAGAGTGATCATGTCCGCCAGCCATTCACAGTCCCTGTCACAACAACAACCATCCTCCACCCAGTGATGAACTGTTCCTCACTGTTCAGCACAACAACAAGGTACACACACACACACACACACACACACACACACACACACACACACACACACACACACACACACTCGGCAGCGCCACCATCTTCCCCATCATTAGTCCCAATGACTGGCTGGGACAGCTAATTCGCCTGGCTGATTACTCCCAATGTTCTTTGCCTAGCAAAGGCCATCTAATTAAACACCTCTCAAAACGTCACAGCCAGTTCTGCCCACCGCCCATAAAAGAAACCGAGCTCTCGGTTGACCAGTTTCCAATTTCAGTTGTTTAGTGGGACTGGCTTCCCAGCGCTGGGACTTCCCGGGTGTTTGTCATGGCCGCTCACACCAGCCTTCACATAGAGCAGCTGAGTCTGCCTCAGACGCTGCAGTATGAGAATAATAATTATAATAATTACAATTATAATAATTCATTGTGTTCATTTTTTTAATACTAGGCGGTTTACGGCAGGTTCAGGTAGATTCATGTGTGTTGGTGGATGTGGTGGGAGAGAGGGTGCCAAACGTTCAGGGGGTTGCCGAAGACAGAGGGTGCGGGTGTACCTGCTGTGTGTGTGTGTGTGTGTGTGTGTGTGTGTGTGTGTGTGTGTGTGTTTATTTCAGAAGAAAGGTTGGGAATAGGAATCTGAAGTGATGGTGACCTGATGTTATTATGCCCCTTAACAGAAGTTCGGTGTTTATGGAAAGTTCACCTTACAAACAAACGACACCAGTGCTGCCGTTTTGAAAACGCTCCTATTCTCGTCTCATGTTTACAATCTGTGTGTGTGTGTGTGTGTGTGTGTGTGTGTGTGTGTGTGTGTGTGTGTGTGTGTGTGTGTGTGTGTGTGTATTGTTTTCTAGGACCACCTTCTCTGTCCTAAAGTCAAACCATCCGTGTCCCCCACCAAGACGACCCTCAGCCTCGTGTTATGAGAAGACCCTCAGCCTCAGGTTATGAGAAGACCCTCAGCCTCGGGTTATGAGAAGACCCTCAGCCTCGGGTTATGAGAAGACCCTCAGCCTCAGGTTATGAGAAGACCCTCAGCCTCGGGTTATGAGAAGACCCTCAGCCTCGGGTTATGAGAAGACCCTCAGCCTCGTGTTATGAGAAGACCCTCAGCCTCAGGTTATGAGAAGACCCTCAGCCTCGGGTTATGAGAAGACCCTCAGCCTCGGGTTATGAGAAGACCCTCAGCCTCGGGTTATGAGAAGACCCTCAGCCTCGGGTTATGAGAAGACCCTCAGCCTCAGGTTATGAGCGTGGCTTTGAAGGTCACTATGGTCCTCATTTCTCTTGGGTCATGTGAGATAAACATGATATGAACATAAATTACTGACAGGAAGTGCGTGGGTTCTCCTGGAGCTAATGTTTACTGAGGCGAACCGCCAAAACAGGCTGTTCTATCCTCCGCACACCCACACGCACACACGCACACACAAGTACTACATTTATATTGAAAATATGATATTATAATATTCTAATACTTTATAGTATTGGAATACATTTATGTAGCAAGGTCTCTAAGGGAATGAGGTACCTGATGTCCAAAATGTTGCCAGTCATGTTAAGTTACTACATGTCAAGAATTCCCAGGACTTTTATTTGTATGTAGCCTTAGGAATAAGCTATTGACAGACATAGGGGTGTAAAATAAATGTATTTCTTGATAAATAAATGTAAAATAAATGTGTTTCTTAATAAATAAATGTAAAATAAATGTAATTCTGGTTATTAAACTTCAGATGCCCTCGTTTTGTTTCTTTCCTTCAAGACATAGTCAAAGTTAAAGGCAGAGTTTCTGTATGCAGTGTCTCTGTATGCAGTGTTCCGATCGTTCCTCGACTGTTTCTAGCCTGCCTGTTAAGACGCACACGCTACGTTATTACCCTCTGCATGTGGACAACCCTCCCACCATAGCAAAGAGGCCCTCCCGTGCTGGTGTCCCCTAACAGCCACTCTGTCAAACCACAGGGACTGATAGAGAGATTAATAAAACACAGCCGGAGGCCCTGGGTGCTGTACTGTGTGTTTCCCTGCCACAGGGCTGTTTGAGGGCTCTTTAATTGACTTTGAAAGCACTGTCAAGATCATCATTGCATGCGTGTGTGTGTGTGTGTGAGAGAGAGAGAGAGAGAGAGAGAGAGAGAGAGAGAGAGAGAGAGAGAGAGAGAGAGAGAAAGAGAGAGAGAGAGAGAGAGAGAGAGAGAGAGAGAGAGAGAAAGATGTTTATGGTAGAGAGAGAGAGAGAGAGAGAGAGAGAGAGAGAGAATGAGGCTAAGAAAGAGAACGAGAGAGAGAGTGTGTGTGTGTGTGTGTGTGTGTGTGAGTGTGAGTGAGTGAGTGAGTGTGCGTGCGTGCGTGCGAGTGTGTGAGCGAGTGAGATAATTACAGAGAGTGAGAGACAGACAGATTGAGAGAGAGAACGAGGGAGAGAGAGAGCTGGACGAGAAAAAAATATCTGTCAGAGTTCACAGGATTATTATTATGAGAACCACAATGCTTTGTGGGAATATAAAGGTCATGACAGGGAATATGGCCCTAATCCAGAACCTGCTGTCTCCCATGGCAACTCGTGGGTCCTCCACAAGAGCCATTTGGCTTAAGGAGGACACAGAAATATTAAAACAAACTACAACTACCAGTGTTTTACATTTTACCTGACATCACGCACACTGTTGGTACACATTGACCTTAATTAGAACCTGCGTTCTGTTGCTTGCAGCATGCACATTGGTCAAAGCAAGCAACTGGACCAAAACAACTTCAACATGCCAGTTGAATGAACCCCAGCATTTAGACCTGCTGTAGGGTACACGTGTACGGGCTGTCATCCGAAGCAGACATTCTGACGTCTGCTGTGGGCAGGTTGCCCCTGAGGAGAGGGACGCCCACACGGTAAATGGATCACACACACAGGACCTTTAACCTCCAGCCCAGATAAATATAAAGCTGGTGTTTGGTTAAACTGAACATTCGGTATATTTGTAGTGACCTGCCCCTCAGAAAAAGCTATGGAGTTGCGTCATGTACATCTAATCCCCCAGTGAGGAAATGTAAATCTAGGAGATCAAGACCACAAAAATGTGATTGTATTTTGCGAGCTGATTTAAAGAAAGAGAGAAGTGAGGCGAAGTGATATAGCTAAGTTGGAAGGTTATAATAAAGTTGATTGAAACAGCCCTGCTTAAGTTTGTTTTTAGCATCCAGCCAAGCTTTGTTAAAATTGCTGGTCAAGATTTAGACCCTTCTGTAACCATCAAACTTGTATTTTATTCTATGTGATTCATGTGTGTGTGTGTGTGTGTGTGTGTGTGTGTGTGTGTGTGTGTGTGTGTGTGTGTGTGTGTGTGTGTGTTTGTAAAGGGGTCGGAAATTAGATGCACATCTGAATACTAACATAAATACTGACAATGACATTTCAGCACACCCCTGTGTAAACTGTATGAGACATTATAGAGTGGGGACATCTGCCATGGCAACATTTATAAAGTAAAGGTTTATCATTATAATATAGTGATTCGTGATGCCTGAATTTTCAAGCAGCTGTTCAACCATTTTGTTGCTCATAAAACTAAAATATCGGCTTGGTTGCTCCTTGAAACACCAGGTGTGGAGCCAGTGTGTACATATGGTGGGAGTCGGGAACGCCTGGCACCTGTGTTCAATATGAAATCTCCCCGACACAAACTGGCACCCTCGCCAGCTACGCTCTCATCGCCATGGAAACCGGAGGTCGGCGGAGGCCTATACACTCCGCCAACCGAATCCCTCAAGACTCGAAGAATTAAAACGTCACCGAGCATACGTGAGCATGCTATTGTCACTAAAGTGTCATTGGTAGTCGGTGTAGAGGATTTTATAAATCCCCCTCAGGACTTTATTTGCATATAAGAATGTATTATTTACAATAATCCCAAAGACAATGAATATGCACACGGTACAACATTGCCAGATATAGTATAACGTTATTGTGACGCTGTCGACTGTACTCTGAAGATCCAAGATTCTTAAGAGGAAAATGTAGCTCATATTAAGAAATATTAGATATATTTTCTTGATACAAGATATTAGGTCTTGGGGGGGGGGGGGGGGGGGGGTTGACAGTAAAAGATTGACAGTAACATAATCCAACATCCGAGATTCTTAGGGAGATAATTTAGCTTAGATCAAGAAATATTAGATATAATTTCTTGATTGCCAAGATATTTGGCCTTGCTTAGATTTCATTTTTTTGCAGTGTGAAGGTTATGGACCTCATGGAGGGGATTAGCAGAACATGGAGAACGTCTCTCTGTGGAGAGACACAGTGGAGAGAACGTCTCTCTCTCTGTTAGGTCGTAAGTAATAGTGAAGCAATAGAAATGAATTCGAATGAAGTTTAGCAGTCTTATTTAAATATACGTTCAATAGCTCGTTAGCATAGCATACCGTGCAAAGGCTTTTCATAATAAACAAATGTTTAAAAACAAAAAGGCAGTACATGTTTTTGACGTCAAATAAACAACCTAAAAGTTAAACCTGTAAATAAACCCCACTCATGATTCATGATAACAACCTATGTCATCACAGCCCTTCTTTACTGAGGGCAGCAAAAGGTAGCTAAACCTAGCTCTTAATGAATAACCAAAAGGCAAGTTAAAATCGATAGTGCTGCACTTTGGCATCGCAGCTGAGGTCACAGAGAGTGTGCATTGCTATTGAACTTACCAAGTATATATGCTTAGTGTAGATATATTAACTGTATGCACACGCATTAGTATTAACTGTATACACACAAGGTGTTTTTATTTATTTATTTATTTATTTATTTATTTATACAGGGTAACTGACTATCTTGGGAAATCATTGATATCCATTTTATGTCCGTGCGTCCAGTATTGAGTTAGTTATGTGGCAGTCGTAAAAGTAGCCTAGCGATAGCAGTTAGCTTAAGGTAACCGCTAGTATGGCTCCCAAAAGTGACTAAATAATCCTTAAAAAATCCAAAGCTGTGTTATTTACGTTATATCTTCTGATTCGCATGTGGCTAAATTAAATTACTTATACTTATTTCCCGAAATGTTGAACTATCACTTTAAGGGCACTCTAAACCAGCTCCCTTAGCTCTTGACAACAATGCTGGTCATGTTTTGACTCTTTATTCAACAACCTTCTTTTGTGTTGTGAATGTAACTTTTAAAGTATATCCTGAATATTAGTTATGGAAGAAAGCAGATTAAACTGAGAGCACCATCCCAAAACATCACAGTCAAAATGTTCAACTATCCCTTCAAGTACATTTCCTGTAGTACATATATGTATATATATATATATGTATAAATATATATATTTATATATATAATACTATAAGTATATACTATGCTAACCCATACATACATAGTGCCACCATATGGCACCAAAGGGATGGGACAGTGGAGTCTAATTAGAGACTCTAGTGTGCCCAATGCTTTGGTATGCTTCACATTCTGCTTTGCTTGGTTGGTTTTGCTGAAACAAACTAATGAAGCGGAATGTTTAAAGGCGGCGGGAAGTCGGCTACGGAGGATGTGGTCGAGTGTTTAGACGTGTCACTCCGCAGCGCGAGATAGAGGTTTCACTGCTGCACAGTTTTTTTTTTGACGTTTTTTTTATCTACAGCTAAATATGTGTATCTGTGTTTGTGCCAGTAAGGAGGCTGTGGCCACAGCAGAGGCCATGGTTCCAGAATCGTTATTGAGACTTAGCGGACATCTTAAACACGACTACGTCACAGAGAAGGGAGGATGTTTCTTTCCGTTCCCTCGGGAGGTCTGTCCGACGGTGAAGGTTCGAGCACAAACATCTGTTTTGGTCGCAACCGTCAGCCAAAGTACGTCACTGTTAGGCTTGAGTGGAGGAACACATGCTGTGTCATCACAGAGCAGCCAGGCCTTTGATAAGGCTGGAGCATTACTTCATACTGTGTCATCACAGAGCAGCCAGGCCTTTGATAAGGCTGGAGCATTACTTCATATGGGGTCATCACCAGAGTGGAGGGACAGAGGAGCTATATCTTTGATAAGAAGCCTTATTTTATATGGTAGTCTAATGTTATTATTGTTTTTGGGGGGAAGGTTTTTCAGTTTGTTCACGGTTCAAAACTCAAACCGAGAGAAAAGGCAAAAACATCTTTGACCTTTGTGGTTTTGTTTTGCTGCTGAGAGATGTGCTCATACACACCCACACCCACAAACACACACACAAGCACATACACACACACACACACACACGCATACAAGCAAGCAAGCACACACACACGCACACACACACACAGCTGTAAGTTGTACTAGCCATGCGATGACTGTAATGGATAAGGGTGGAGAGGAAAGGGGTGTTTAATTCAGTCTTGATGGGCAGGGTGGGTGATAAGCAGCCTTGGTACTGGCAGATACATCTCAGAGGCAGGCCCACTGTCAGAAAACACACTGACATGTAATTTCACTCCAACACAGCTGCTTTTCATTTCCATTGAGAAAGCAATAAGATTAAGAGTGAGAGAGAGAGAGAGAGAGAGAGAGAGAGAGAGAGAGACAGACACAGAGGCAGAGAGAGAGAATGAGGAATATTTGGTTTAGCAGAGAGCCACCAAATGAGGGTTGTGTGGACATAACCGGAATGAAACATGAAGCCATTTGCTGTAAGTGTTCTCTCCCCCTGAGGTTTAACTGCTTCACCTGCAGCTCCCATTCAAATGACTGCAGCTGACCAGTGAAAGCACCGTGGCGTAGTTCAACATCACACAACAGGTAGCACAGCAGGTGGAGTGAATGTGATCGTGTTCACATTGCTGTTTACTCATATGTCAGTAAAACATGTATGCGGGTGACTCTCTGTATGCAAGGCTACTGGATCGATCTTGATGCATTGAAAAGCACCTTCTGGTTAAAACAAACAAACAAATCTTTCAAATTTTTGGAGTGTCATTCTCGAGTGTCTGAACACACCCATGATGAAATATGAATTGCCTTGCAGATCCAGAGCTGTGAGGTATTTCATTTATAAAACAGTCAGTGATCCATAATTCAGCATCTATGCAGCAGGCTGCATGGAGCTAATTTTAGACTGGCATAGTTTGTATTAAGTCAGCACTCCTGAAGAACATAATCCAAATTTAGCCTGTCCAAGCGTGCTGATCAATAATGGATGAGTTCGTTGTGTGTGTGTGTGTGTGTCTGTGTGCACCTGCCCTCCCAGGTGTGTGTGTGTGTGCGCATGCACCTGCTCTCCCAGGTGTGTGTGTGTGTGTTTTCCACATCATCCGTCAGGCCAATGACGGGGCAGGGTTCAGCAGGTCGGTTGGGTCTCTGGGGCACTGGTAGCTATTCATTCATTCATGCCCACCTGGAGAGAATTAAACGTTTTGTCCAGACGGCTTGGCACCATAAACATCATAACCCCTTATCCATTTCTGTTTACACCCCAGATTTAATGAAAAACAACAACAACAACATCCTACAAACAGAAAGAGTGATCAAAGGCAAACATAGGCCACACATTGTGTTTACTTAAAACAAGACAAAGTTTTTTTTGTTTTGTTACAGCCATAGGGGGGGGGGGGGGAGGAAAGAATCCATACACATACATCTTGGATGATTGAAAAACTTCGGAAATATAGACAAGTATTTTCAAACTTCAGACAGTGAATATGGGTGGATGAGTGAGGAGTGAACAAAGTGTGACTAATTCTAATAGGGAGGCCTATTAGTTTATACTAGTAGCTGGAGGCAGGGCCGTTTCTAGCTTTTGGGGGGCCCTGTGCAAAATGTTGTTTGGGGGGCCCCTATTTTGTGAAACTGTTGTAGGGGAATTCCGAACCCTCTAAGGTGGTCCAGGGGCATGCATTTAACATTTAAATGCATCAATTTGGTGCACATTAAGAGATCCGTGGAAAACATATGCACATAATTGTTTTCACTCAGTACACAAGGGTGGTTGATTACCAAAAGACTAAAATGACAGCATGGGGGGCCCTTGGTTGCTTCGGGGGTCCTATGCAACTGCATAGTCCGCATGAGGCAAGAAACGGCTCTGGCTGGAGGGTTAGGATTAGGATTAGGATGAGTGAGGAGGTTAGGGTTAGGCCTACGGTTAGGATTAGGGTTAGGGTGAGAGGAGGTCAGGGTTAGCCCTAAAATTAGGATTAGGCCTAAGGTAAGGTTTAGGGTTAGAGTTTGACCTAAGGTTAGGATTAGGGTTAGAGTTTGACCTAAGGTTAGTATTAGGTCTAAGGTTAGGATTAGGGTTAGGCCTAAAGTTAGGATTAGGGTTAGGCCTAAGGTAAGGATTAGGGTTAGGCCTAAGGTTAGGATTAGGGTTAGGCCTAAGGTAAGGATTAGGGTTAGTTCTAAGGTTAGGATTAGGGTTAGGCCTAAGGTAAGGATTAGGGTTAGACCTAGGGTTAGGATTAGGGTTAGGCCTAAGGTTAGGATTAGTGTTTGGCCTAAGGTTAGGATTACGGTTAGGGTGAGTGAGGAGGTTAGAAGGTAAAGTGTGACTAGAGGCTGGAGGCCTGTGTGCATCCTCTGCCTTTCCCT
The DNA here is from genome assembly GCA_017639675.1 of Aplochiton taeniatus. Classification (NCBI taxonomy): domain Eukaryota; kingdom Metazoa; phylum Chordata; class Actinopteri; order Galaxiiformes; family Galaxiidae; genus Aplochiton; species Aplochiton taeniatus. The sequence continues at coordinate 1,788,218 of CM030190.1, forward strand.
CCATTAGTCAAGCGGCTGTTAGCTCATGCGTACCCCCCCTGGGTTCCTCTGAAGGACAATACCAGCCTCTATCCCGTTCCTGAGTGTTAGAGACGCTCCACAAAACGTGACAGAGAAAACTGTGTGTGTGTGTGTGTGTGTGTGTGTGTGTGTGTGTGTGTGTGTGTGTGTGTGTGTGTGTGTGTTTCTTTTTGTGCATTACTTAAGTGCATATCATAGTCATCTCAATCAGTTCAGTTCCTCAACCTCAACAAGCGATGTTTGTTCTTTACGTAGCTGGCGTCCCCAGAGGGACATGGAGGTACAGGTGTGTAGGGACCCGTATGGTCCCCTGTATGAGTACTGTGTTGACACACTCTTTTTCTTTAAATACTTATGTTCTAATACAGTACTTTAGTATCGATAGGTGAAATTCTCTGTCCCATTTCCAAGTTCCCCCTCCTAGAATGTGTTTCCGTCTTTAAAAGGTTGGTGTTCTTCCTCTTGGTCTTTAAAAGGTTGGTGTCCTTTCTCCTCACACAGCTTAGTAAATAGTTCTCGTTAGTATATTTTTTGATCTGGCCGTGCCGAGAGCAGATATGGAGGGGGGTGGCTTTGAAACGTCAATGCTCACCGTTAAGCTTTCTGGAGGTGTCATGGGGTCAAAGGTCAAATTAATGAAACATCCGGGATGGAAGGTGCCCACTTGAAAATCCCAATGACATATCTGCTCTCAACCCAAATCCTTCCTAAATATAGTTTTTGTGGAGTGTTCAGCGTGGATTTAAGGCATAGTTGGTATTATAACACCATATCCTATGTATTATGAAATCTCCTAGTCTTTAAAAGGTTTGCGCTCCTTCTCCTGGTCTTTAAAAATAACGTGGTGTCTCTCCTGGTATTTCTCCTGGTGTCTCTCCTGGTATTTATCCTGGTGTCTCTCCTGGTATTTATCCTGGTGTCTCTCCTGGTATTTATCCTGGTCTCTCTCTTGGTCTTTCTCATGATCTTTTTCATGGTCTCCTTCTTGGTATTCCTCCTGGTCTCTCTCCTGGTCTTTCTCCCGGTCTCTGCTCTTAATCCTCCCATCCTGTTGTTAGGATCTATTTTCTTCTTCTTCTGTGCCCCAGCACTCAGCAGTCAGGAGTTGTTCGGTGTCGGACACTCTTCTGCCCCATTCTCCACATTTCCTTTAGTTACACACTTCAACTGAACTGAGACAGGGACCTTTGACTCATGTCATGTTACTCACATATTTAAAAAAAGCTGGGCCGCTCGTTCAAAGTTTATGACCAAAACATCAGACACGTGCACAGACACGTGCACAGACACTGACACACAAAACGGGTTGTGTTACGGATGCACCATAGACGTAGAAACAGGAGAAGAGACAGAAGCAAGTGACACAAACAGCACAGTACCCATCATGCCTGGCGACTGAATACATTTGTAATGCATATAAACTTCTCTCACTAACCACAAACATTTAGAAGGCAACATATATTCAAAAAGAAGAAATGACTCTTTCAGACATTTCCTAGAAAAGTAGTCAACGCGTGAGAGGCATCCTGCAGGTGATTGATTGGTCAGTACGGCCAATCCTTCATTTCAATTCCTACTTATCGCCGCGGCATAAGGCACTGTACCACTGTGAGTTCACTCAAAGGAATGACCTCACAAAGGAACGCTTGTGACCTCACAAGGGAACGCTTGTGACCTCACAAAGGAACGCTTGTGACCTCACAAGGGAATGTGTCACCACTGCCACCCATTTCCTACCGACCGTTAACCGCGCTCCGTCATGGTGCCATCGTTCATTAAAGATGGCTCCCAAAACAACAACTACATCGCCTTCAAATAACAGATGTTTACTATAGCGCAGACACATTTCGCCTGAGACGAAAAGCACTTAGAGGCTGTTTGTGACCGATCACAGGCATGATGCATTATCCAAAGGTTGGAGTAACAGTTATTAATGTGTGTGTGTGAGTGGAATAAATAGATTTATATCAAGGTTAAGGGTTGCCAGGAGAAGAACTGTGTTGTTTTCTCAGTAAAATAAATTCTGTCCTGTCCGCCCTCCTTGGGGACAGAGTGGATAAATAACAACCACTTCCAAAAAAAGTTGGCTGTAATGTATTGCCCAAACATGCCACAACATATCATTCTCTCAATGTTTATTTTCCAATTCCAGTAAAAGCAACTGCAAACAGATGTTTTTCTATTTACTTTTCCAACTATTTGCTTATTAGTTTGTAGTTATTATAAAGCTTTGATCTGCACTTTGCTCTAACCATTGATCTAAATGCATGAAAACACCAATGAGGTTATATAAATAAGCATCACGTCCATTTGTGTCAACTTTCCTTAAGATTGTTTAAAAAAATCAAAGCAGCCTTAAGACTTTACTATTACTAATTTGTACCCTTAAAAGAGACACTTGGTGATTCTGGGCGCATGTATCTTCATTTGTAATCAAATAGAATGGATCTACCATCTATTAAAACAACTTGAAACCATACCGAGAAAGAAAAAAAGGCTGCACGCCGAGTTTTGGGTTGTTTGTGGGAGGTGCCTGTCTGGCTCGCTCTGCCAAACATGAACAGAAAGCATTGCGCGCTCTGACGTTCGGCGAGCTCACAGCTGTCAGGTTCAGTACCGTGATGGGATTCGGTTTACAGTTCATGTTAAGGCATGGGATACTCATCAGTTCAATTGAGCGCACCGAGTTGGAAACGTAAGGCTTGGATTGGATTGATTTGGAGCAAGGGAAGTCACACCTCACATGCGCTCTGTTGAAGAAATCTCATAGCAACATTTTGGTTACAATGGAAGATTACGGACACGTGTGCGGGTTATGAGGGTTATACTATAGCCCATATTGACTTAAAAAATTACACCAATTAAATAGTTACGGTGACATGCGTGTTTAAAACCCATATATTTCAGGAAGTTGAAGGTGGGTGTATGATGTCGCCTATACCATCCTCACTGTAGAGCCCTAACTTAAGAGGTGCCCGTTATATCATTACGTGCACTTTGGGCTTTACCAGGACTTAACTAGAAGAAGATCTTTTGTCCATTTCTATATTTTACCAATGTGGATTTAAAGGGAACTCTATAAGTCGGTTCTCCAGGATTTTTTTTTTTTTTCCTTCTCTTTAAAGCGTGTTCCCCGACCGTGCAAATGCTGGAATGGATAGTGCTTATTTGCATTGCGATCCTGGTGGCGGTTTTATGGCCAGGCTCGAAATACTTTGGAAATGACAACCACCAGCATGACTCCCTAATCTCGGGGCTTGGAATATTACGTC